>OY856410.1:159690017-160290017 GCA_963693085.1 Alisma plantago-aquatica
GTCAAGCTGATGTGAGACAGAAAAAATCCAATCAATCAATTGGCAATCAAGCATTTAACAAGATCCTGAAACAATTATACAATTTCCTTTTATTACTCATGTCATTAAGATCTATGAAACCTAGTTCGCTTCCTAGGGTTTCTAGTCCACTTTTAGGGTTTCTTTTGCAATTAGGGTTTCCCTTCATCTTTTACTATTTTAAACCCTAATTTAATGCAATTGATTACAAACCATAATTATCTCAAGATCTAATCCTCAATTTCGGATTAAAGGCATAATTATCCATTAATTAAGCCACTTAAACCTCTTTTAATCCATGACAAGATCATTATGCTCATTTATCATCAATTCAAAGTTCATTATGGTCCAAATCGCATATGAACTTGATTTACCATTAATTCTATCTTTTATTCATCAGAAAACCCTAATTTCTACATTAAGGGTATTTAACCATAATTCGGAACTTTAATGCTTGAAATATCTTAGTATCATTATATCTTAGCTTTATTCACGATATTTGAATAAATAAAGCCATTAAGAGTCAAACTTGCCAACATTAGGGTTTCAAGGCCCATTAAAGTATATTCATGCACATGAAACTCTAAATTAACTAATTATGTGCAAAGTTCATCCTTTTTGTTCCTAATGTTCCCTTTTATCATTAACAGGCTAATATCAACTTTAATAATCAATTAAAGCCTACTAATCACATTAATCATATCAAAATAGGGTTCTTTAAACATTAATACATTAAAGTTTATATCTTCCATTACTTTTTGAATTGGACAATGTATCAGGCTTCAATTATATTTTTATTGGATTCTTCATATTTTTCTGATCAACTTTCATGTGTAACATGTCCTTATTCGACCTACCAATTATTTACTATGAATTTATCAAAACTCACTTACTTTGGGCCAATGGGAGGTTGCCACGTTGCTTCCTCATGCAATGTGGGGGTGGCTTGCTTTAAAGCATTTCAAAGTGATTGATTTGCCCCTGGTTAAAGTCAAGGTTCCTTCAGCTCGTAGAGGGCAGACTTGTCCAACGCGTATGGGCTTCTTCTTCCTCACGCTAACCTAGCGCTGCTGCTTTGGTTGCATGAGGTGCAACTTCTTGACCCCTTCCCTGACTCCGTCAGTTGTCAAGGAGGGTTCTCCTCCCTCCGTGAATCCCTTTCGCAGTTGAAGAAGCCCTCTGCCCGTAGCCACGGCGGCTAGCCCATGCTGGCCGGGCATGCAACCTGCGGCCGGCCGGGCAGCCATGCTGTAGGCACTGTGCGGAGGTGGTTGGTAGGGGAAAGGTGGCCGACCACCCTAGATATTTGCGGTAACCTTGTACCTCCCCAGAGATCCCAATACAGCCACTAGTTGCTCCCGAGAAATCCCTATGCTTCTTGGTTAGGGTTTGCTTGAAGAAGAACAAGAAGAAGATGGGGAATAGAGAGAAGCGTGCGGGATATCCCTTGGGCTTGACCTTGGGCTATTCCCTTATATAGGGGTCAGTAGCAATGCCCTAGGATGTTCCTCCAAGAGAAATCAAGTTCTCACCCATAAGGAATCCTATTCCTTCATGGAGGAGTAGCTCTTCTCTCTCCTATTTACTTCCTTGATATTCCTTATCTCATGGACACTTAGAAATATGAGAATTATTTCTTTCACTTTCTTTATACTTGCCTTTTAATCATTCGTCACGAAATTCTATTTTTATTTAATAGAAAATACTTCCCTTTTTATCAATATCACAAATTCCTTAATAATGTATTACATTATCCTTTTATTTTGCAAATTTGGTATTTTCTCTTTTCTCTTTCTTCATTGGGACTCCTTGGATCCCAAGAAACTCAAATAATTTGAAATTCCTTTTTAAGGAATAATCATGATCCTTCTACATGCATCAATATGCATTATTTCACATTATCTTATTTATTTCTCATTAAAATGCCTCTTTTTGAGGATTTCTTTTTATTTCTCTTTTATTTTCCTTATTATTATTCCTTTTGTTATTAGGAATCCTTGGGATATGAAATCCCACTAAGGATAACTCAATTACACCTCTTTCCACTTATTTTCCACAGTTTATCATTATTTTCAATTTCTTTCTTAACAAGGAAATACTTAATTGGTCTTTTCTTTTGTTATTGTATTCTCTATGCAACTTTGGACTCCTTGGGACCCAAGGAACCCAAGAGGCACGAAATCCACCTTTGGATTATATTCTTTTGCCTTCTAGAGGTTTCCATATCTCTCTTTTCTCCAAAACTCAATTATTCATTTATTAATTGAATTTCCTTGTTATTGGGCCCAATAGCCAATAAAGCCCACAACACAATCATCAGGGCTAATGTAAACGAAATCCATTTATTCAAAATATATTATATCATTATTCATTCAAATATCTTTAATATGAGAAATTACATTTCTCACCAAAGGAACCCAAAAAATTGGGGTTGTAACAGAAAGTGTGTCAATGATTTCCCAGTTAATCCCTTGATTTTAATCACTTAATATAATGAGGACGAGTGTGATACTTGAAAGAGGGCTACTACAAATAATTATTTCATGAGGCTCTCATCTCTCTTCCAATCACTCTATCACCTAGATTGAATATCTTCATTTACAAAGGGAGGTTAAGAGAAGGTGGTCCTTGTTAAGGGAAAGTTGTCTTTTTAGGAAAGGTTATTAACATATTGACTAGAAAACAAAGCAAGATACTCTTAATCTGAATAAAATAGGCCTTTTTGGTATATACTCTTGATCGATAATACAAAGTGATACACAAGATTCAAAAATCCAAGATGTTGACATCTCCGTTTAGTGGGTTACAACATTTCATACTGGACTCAATCTTAACATTTGTGTTACTTTGTGATTTGTAGTTATTATCTAAATCCAATAATATGGACTGAAGGTTTAATACATTTAACCAAAATTTATGATCACAAAGGGAAATAATTTAGACAAGCAAAAAGTAAGAAAATTATTTTGACATAAATTTTCATCTAAAATCTTTTCCTAACCTGCATGTTTTCATATGCTACTTGCATTATGATTTTTATTTTAACTTCAACGCTCTTTAATTCATTCATACTGTCTTCTAATTATTTTTCTTCATCTTTGGTCTACTTTTTTTTTTCTTCTATTTATGCCACCTCACCTTTACTAAAATGTTTACAGAATTACTAAAACAAACAACTTTTACAATTCTTGTAGACATTTCTTTAGTGTGGGTAGTCTAGCAGACAAGGGCTGCTCATGGGACCGAACAACAAACTCTTAAGTTAGACATTGTTTCAGGACGTGTAATCTATACTACTATAAAAAGATTGAATAAGTTAAATCAATTACCATAATACAACTTAACTATTTTGTAGAAAATTCAACCAATCAAAGTGTAACATTTTTGAAATGATGCGTCCTCCTCAACTCTTTCTCGTCTCACAAAATTTCTCTCATTTTTGTATTTTTTTATCCCAACTCTCTCGACATTCGGTTAACATATCTCGTCTCTACTCAAAAAATTGAAACCCGCTATCTACGTAGAATTATACCCCATGACGACTCAATCACATCCCTGCTTCCCCACGTTCTCTTTCCATCTCTAACAACTTGTTGATTCACACTCCATTCTTTCCGCCTCAGATAATGCCCATCTTCGTTCTTAATTGACGTAGTATATGCAATCGACAATTCTATCTCCAAACTTCTCCCTAATTTTCTCTGTAAGTTTGTTCTATGTTTTAGTTCACACACGAACCACGAATTTGTTCTTAGACCCACGATTAACTCACATGGTCGCGGCTTGGCCAACTGCTTTTTTTTTTTAAAATACCAAGAACTGGTTACATCAAATAACTAAGGGGGCAAAGAGAGAAGGGAAAATATTTAGATCTTCTAAATATTGCGAGAGGGCTTGCGGGGGACAGGATGACCACTCCAGAGTTGTGTCTGGCTGTTTGAGGCAGCTTTTAGCAAGCAGGTCGGTGAGCTTGTTCTGATTTCTCTGCCGGTAGAGGACTCCTTGGATCTGGCCGAGATCCAGTTGACAACTAATTTGGCTTGGCCAACTGCTTTACTCCACGACAGGTCGTCCCATATTTCATTTTTGACAGCCTCAAATATCTAGCCAATGAATACAACATAGGGAAACCTACAGCCGTACAAGTTGCCTGCCGGCGACCACACTACTGCTATCAAGGAGAAAAAAAATGTTCTCAGAGAATTGATAAAACTCTCTCATGACCGACCAACGGCTGTTGCTATGGTCCCAAAGAAAAAGTCTACCATTGTTGTTTCTTATGCCATCATCACGGCCCCAAAGAATAAGATTTCTACTTCTTATGTGATCAACATCGTTCCAAGGAAAAAGTCTTCAGTTTCTACTTCATATCTGACCGCTGAGTTCTCTCATCCCCCGTTATGCTTCCACCTCCAAGTAATGGATAATTAGCAATTATTTTTTTTGTCTTAGGCTGCTTTTTAGAGTTGTCAATCTACTTTTTCTACTAGATAACTGAATTTGTTTTTTGTCAATCTAGGCTGATATCCAGGCGTGCATCACCAGACTCCATAACCTCTGTGCATCGCAACTTCACCATCAACCATTATAATCCCTTTTTTTGCAGTGTCTCGGGGATATTTTCGGTTAGTATAACAAATTATTTCCAGTGAATGATCTATGCATTTATTAAGTTGGGCAGGATATTTAATGAGGTCTCCAAACAATGACTACCATCACATGCATGCTTGGTCTTCCCTGTCGAATCAATAAATAAATTCTAGTGATAAAGCAGTTGTGTCCATGCACTTTCTTTGGTCTGTGTTGTTAAGATAGAGAGACATACATACACAATGTATTGTATATCACTAAGGTCCTCACATTTTCTAAGAGATTTTTATGGTTTCCAATGTCAAATGATAGTAGACTACTTCCCTTTTCAGATTGTCCCTTGTTTCTATTTACTTATTCGACATAAGTCACGCAAGTCTTGTCCTTATGTATTTCATGTCTTATATTCTTCTACATGATCCGTTCATATTTTGTAGTTAGTGGGACCATTTAAATCTCAGAACATGGATTCTGTACTATTGCGTTTTCTTCGTCTACCCTTGATCATTCATGTTTAGATACTTGAAACGTGTTAATGGAGCTGGGATTTGGATTCTTTAATTTAAATTTTAGTTAGTCAAACAACTAGGGAGTGTAACAATTTTATTAGCCTCCAGGCCAAGCCACCTATTTACCTATTCTACTCCCATTAATCATCTAAGAATGTCTATGGTTCACGCTTTTTCTCTTATATATTTAGTTTATAGCTTTAGCAAAAACTAGCATCGTGTAGCATTTCGGTCTTCTCGCATTTCAAATCTAAAGTTGTAGGGGACGACTTCTAAGATAGCATGGTGGTTACACATCTATTTAGATGTGTCCACAGATACATGATATATGTATATATATCAATCAATTAAAATGCCAAAAGCAGGTTCCTTGTATACATATATTTTCCAAATAGGTTTAGACTACTAATTTATTTGTGTGTTTGTCATCGATATTTTTATAATAAATCCTATGCCTTAGGGTGAGGTTATACCTTACATGTGGGATGCCTATTGACATCCCAATATCTTGTAAGAGTGTCATTTTTCCTTTATATTTTCAGATTTCTATGTTAGCTTGGAAAATTTTGAAACAATTTATTCATATTCATTGGCAGTAGAAATGAGGTTTCATCCAATTCATTTTTCGCTAATGTCATGTCTAAGGGTACATCAGTTGTAAATCAATTGACAGACATTTATTTTTCTAAAATGAGACGTCCCATCTTCCTGAGGATACTTCCTCACATATCTTCTAAAGATCATGTTTTTGTCATTTACCTTCATGTGAAAGCGTAGCCTTGTTTATCAAGTAAATATATTGGAAAAAGTAAAGCTAATGAGATCATAAAGGATGACATTGGAATATATGTCAACGTCCAATATTCTTACATGGTGTACATGTAGATTCTTGTTTGAAAGATAGATGATGCCAAGTCCATATAATTATATATATTTTATGTTTCATATAATACTGTTCAAATCAAAGCACATTCTCTTAACAATATTTTGTAATTGCAAAATTACATCATATAAAAATGAATAACATCTGGGCTAAATTTGTTGTATGCTTCAAAACAGATAAGAAGTGTATCACATTTGTTGTTTCGTTAAATACAATGTTGAATGAAATTACATGTCATGTTCAGGTCAAATTAATCAAAACTTGGAGTATATTGTCTTTTTTACAAGTTGATAACTAAAGAACAACTATTGTGGCTTATCTTTGTTAATATGCTCTCTACTTTATCTTTTTCTATAAATTTGTTAACAAAAGAACAACTATCGTGTCTTACCTATTAGTTAATATACTCTCTTATATTTAAAGTTTTCATTCTTTGTATGGGTATGGTACAAGTTTGTTGTCAAAGTAATTGCGGATAAGGATAAAGATATCTTTTAGAAATTGTCACTCATTATTTAATGTTTCAAATTTTGATAAAGGAATCTTATTATTTGTCTTAAAATTTTACTATAATATTGAAACAATATCTTGCATAACTAAACTTCATTACTAATACTTTCTAATAATACACATGTAAGAGGGATCACAAAATTATATAATTTATAAATTATAATACACATATATTATACTTCATTCTTGTGTATAATTTATAAATAAACACGGTAAAGAAATATTTCAGTAAATATAAATTTATTAGTTGCACTACTAGAGACATAAATAGTTGTATTTTTTTTGATAAGTTACACTAGTGGCGTGGCTCCAAAATTTCAAAAAATAAAACATATTCGACTTTCAAAAATGTTGTCCGTCGAAGTAAACTTTGTCTATCATGCATAGAGTCTATGGATGATTAAAGGGTTATCATTTCTTCCTATCTTAGAAGGTATCATGAGATTACCTTATTTTGGTGGGATAAAGTTGGTCTACCTTGGGAGAGTTCCCAGTTACCATTAAATGGTCATTTTTACAAATTGATTTTTCACTCAGTTAAATTAACTCTTACATTATGAAGTAACTTTATTGTAGTCATGCATGCTTCAATATATAAAAATACATATCAATATGATTCATTATGTGAAGAGGAGATAATGAAACTTCAACATTGAATGGGATAATAGTCCTTGTTGAAATCCAGCTTTATTATGACAAAAAAGATTTACTACATACATAACACATTTCTGCATACAATTTAATTATAATATAGAATTACATATATCAACTAAAAATACTAAACTATTTTTAGATTGGCCAATATATCACTATCAAAATAAAATTTCAAACTATTAGTCACAAATCCTATTTTAAGTATACTTTGTTAGTGGGTCTATTGTGCACAACATATATCATTTGAACTATCCTTTCCTGTCTATCCAGATTGAATTGAGAATTGACATCATGATATGTGTTCTTTCAATTTCTTTTACAATAACGAAAGATACAATACCATGTTATATTATTTTTCTTTTAAAATAATCATTTGAACTTCTCTATGACAACGATTTTGAATTTGTAAATCAGTAAATAATGGTTTCTAAATAAAATACTATTAAAGCTTATATAGTTTTATCTGTAGTACCTTTTAAAGAAATATCCTTGACTTGAGGTTAGGTGCATAATCCATTACACATTAACCATAATAGATTTTTTACAAATTTACTATGTTAATTATATCATTTTAAAATTTCTCTCAAATATTCAAGTGATGAGAGAACTCTCTATATTCGATAGGAGCACAATCTTTAACTCTCTATATTCTCACATTTTTTATTTTTTATCCTTTTTATTCATTTTAGCTGTCCTATCACTCCTTTACGAATATACTACTTCCTTACATGTCAGTTACGATGTTATGTAACCTAATTTTTTTATTGTAGAGGTGTGACATTAATTATAAAACATAATTCACTTTCCCCACTATATTTTCTCACCTAAAAATAAAGTTAATCACATGTCGTCATGATTTTCTTTAATTTTTCTCATTTTTTTTCTTTATCAATTAACATCTTAATGCTGATTTTAATCGTAGATATATTTTTCCTTATCATGACCCTTTACTGAAAATATGCTAACTATTTGAAAATTAAATTATATAATACCATTGCAAATTTAGATTTACCATCTATAAATAATATAAAGTTTAATTATTATGTTTTATAATATGATTATATATTAAAAAATTTATATTTTAAATGTGGCACGTGTATATGCATGTGTGTCTTCACTAGTAAAACAAAATAAGATTATGCACATTTTCTGTAAAGAGCGTTTCCTCCTGCTAGTCCCGGTGGGCCACGTAACCCCTAGCAACGAGTTCCTGTGCACGGAGTGGGGGCAGGAAGCCGCACGCGCTGGTTGTCCAGATTCCAGAACAGGAACCCGGGCACCCCAAGCTCTTCCGCAAGCAGCAGTGCTGGTCCCAAGAGCCCTGCGCACGTCGCCGGCGGGACCTGTCACGCAGTTCACCTGGTCGCCGCCGAATTTCATCGACGTAAGTAGTCCGGACTGCCGTGTCCAGTTCCCTGAGGTACTCTGGTCCCGCCGAGCAGGAAGGTGGCAGGCCATGAGAAACAACTTCTATGAGAAACCCTTCAAGTGGATGGAGCGATGGTGGCGGATGGGGATCCTCAGGTGGCCCTGCAGCTGTGAGCTGCTGCCTGCGGATCTGCTCGGAGATGAAGAATGTGATGTGGAAGCCGCGTGAGTAGAGGACCCTGGCCAGTTTCAGCAATGGATATGTGCCCTGCGGTCGGGAGGGGGATAGGCACGGCGTGCTTCGTCGTACGCTGATCACCCATGGAACCCATATGGTCTACTAGCTAGGTACGTAGGAAAGCGGAGTGCGGATTTGCTGGTCCTGGTGCAGGCCAGGTCTACGCTACTCCTTTGTTCGCAGCACAACACGTGTCCAATAATAAATATTTTGTAGAAGCCTCCGTCAAGAGTGATGCTCCGTCTGTTAAAATATGGCCTGGTTTACTATCAAGCCGAACAGGTTTGAGGTGTTGGTTTGGTTCTCTCCGAATCTACAGTAATACTACCAATTGAGTTGTATTATCTGTGTAATGTTCATTGATTTCTTTATTTTATAATCGAGAGTGTCTAGAGACCAACGCCTATTATGCTTAAAGATAGGCAATGTCTTGATTTCGTGTTGTGAAATGAATTATTTTATAATTTATCTTTGATAAAATAAAATAAATATCTTTTATTACTATCGATATTGTGTGCTTTGTTTGCAAAATCTTATATTACAAATAAAGATTGAAAAATACATCTAGATATCCAACGGATTTAGGAAGATATTTTTGTAACTACCCAAATCGAAATTGACCGACTTAATAACACAATTGTTGGTTATGTATTTTTTGAACAACACGAATCTGACGCCTATCTATTTATTTGACACCACTCGATTGTACATAATGGAAAAATCTAGCACGAAAGCACAATAATATTGGTCTAAAAAATTATTTATTATTAAATATAAAAGTTGATGAACATTTGATATTGCAACTGACGAGCCAGAAAAAACAGCAGAACCGATTCAACACGAGAACCAATTCGTCTCGATACTATAAAGTCGTTTCTGGACGGAAGCACCTCTGATAACGGAACTTTAAGCAGAATATTTTTTAATGACCATGTGTTACAGTGCGAATGAAGGAGTAGCGTAGTCCTATTTTATACCAGGCCCAGCAGATCCTGTGCCAGGAAAGCGAAGGTGGGGAAAGGAAAGTAAAAGCTATTCTTGGTTGGATCAATTTACTCGATAAGAGCAGAATGGAAGACAGATATGGGTACATATGATATAACATCACCTCATACTTCCTTTCATCTTCTTTTCCAAACCGGCAAACTATGTCAAAGTGCATCATTCAGTAAAAAAAATTAGTTTCTCTATATGAGCTTATGATAGCTAATTATTTTTCTTACATGATCTTCAAGGACGTCCTTGCATGAGAATGTAAGTCTTTCTTATATGAGTAATTCTAGCCGTAACCGACTGTCCATCCGGCCACCCAGCTGGCTGGGTTAGTGCAAAGTCCAAAGTGGACCAGCTTTATTTATTTTTAAATAGGAGGGAAGTAGAAATAAAGTGAAAACTTGTATTGATCATAACTTTCAAGCCACAATGAATTTTTCAATGAAACAAAAAGCACTAGATTCGTAATAAAAAATACTTTTTAATAAGATCAATGTTGATATATTTTGAAAAAATAATAATATGAGAAAATAAGGATGAGAGAAATAGAAGAGAGAGAAAATATTTTTGTCCATAACTTTCACTATGGAGCATATTTTTTTATGAAATAAATTGTATTACAATCCTTATAAAAAATACTTTTCAACAAGACTAGTGTTGACATACTTTAAAATAATGATAATATGAGAAAAATATACTATCTGTATTTTAGGATACCATACACATGCTTTGGGTATAGACGTACATTACTTGTGAGTATAATACATCACATTCGTGTTTCTCCCAAATCATATACAATATTTACTTGTTCATCTATGGATTCGATTGAACTAACATTAGCAATGAGTTTAGTATTGTACTTTTGAATGAATAAGGTCAAGGATTAGTTGTTCTTAAATATAGGTGAAAGTATTGCAGTTTAGTAAAATGTGTATATTTTTAATGAAATGTGAATTAGTTTATATAGGTATGGTATGTGATTATTGACAATATTTTATACATGATATGTCTCGTACTGTACCAACAAGATCATCAAATCATGTATTGTTGTTATGTCTCGTACGGTACCTCTAGTACTGTACGTCTAGTACAATACTTTGTATTACAAAATGTGGTTGTTAGTACAGTACTTCTTGTACCAACAAGATCATCAAATCATGTATTGTTCTTGTGTCTCATACGGTACCTCTAGTACTGTATGTCTAATATTATACTTTATATTACAAAATGTGGTTGTTAGTACTGTACTTCTAGTAACAACAAGATCATCAAATCATGTATTGTTGGTATGTCTCGTACAATACATCTAGTATTGTACGTCTAGTACTATTTTGTATTACAAAATGTGACTGTTAGTACTATACTTGTATCAACAAGATCATTAAATCATTACTGTATGTCTCGTACAATACCTCTAGTGTTGTACGTCTAGTACTATACTTTGTATTACAAAATGTGGCTGTTAGTATTGTACTTCTTGTATCAACAAGATCATCAAATCATGCAATGTATGTCTCATAAAGTACCTCTAGTACTGTACGTCTAGTACTATACTTTGTATTACAAAATGTGGTTGTTAGTACTGTACTTCTTGTACCAATAAGTTCATCAAATCATGTATTGTTATTTTGTCTCGTACAGTACCTCTAGTATTGTACGTCTAATATTATATTTTGTATTACAAAATGTGGTCGTTAGTACTGTACTTCTAATAACAACAAGATCATCAAATTATATATTGTTGTTGTGTCTCATACGGTACCTTGAGTATCCTTATATATGATTATTGTCAAACGTTACATTTGAATGTATGCAAAAATTAATATAAATGATAACATGTACGGTACTTATGGATTTATGACATAATATAAAATATGAAGAAATAAAGAGGCAATAAGTAATGTACATGAATGGTCAATCTGAGTACAGTATCTAAAAACGTATTGTACTTTTATATACTTCTCTCCTCTCTTAATATACTTCTAATATTATTTTTTCCAAAGTATGTCAACATTGGTCTTGATAGAAAGTATTTTTCATTAGGAATCTGATGTTTTTTATTTTGAAAAAAAATTCATTTGGAATTGATAGTTATGAGCAAAACTGATTTCTCTTTTTTTTTTATTCTCTTTTTAACTTTCTAGCAACTTTTTGCCACATCAACAGAGCCTCATTCCCAACTACCGGGTAGACTCCCGGGGATGTGGACGGGTGGCTGTAATGTTATTCTTCTTATATTGTCAAAAAGGTCATTTTTTCTTAATCCTCTTGACGTGCATCTCCGGTCCACTATTAAAAAGGTCTACTAGTAAGAAATGGTTTCTCATTATCCACTTTCGCTACCTGGGATCTAGTTGTTGCAGCTGCTCTAGTTCTCAATAAGATATATTGACTTATAACATGACTTGAGAGGTGTTACGCCACGGTCACATAAAATATATATACACTGAGCTGTTTTTTTTATTCTTCCGGCACAAGGTAGGTCACAGCTGTTTTTGTATTAAATATGATGTATTGTGTTTTTTTGGCAAAAGTCGGTTTTATACCCGCTATAATCTATAACTTCTATGCGGCATGCCTCGAGAAATGACTTCCAATCTGATAACAATATATTGCTTCTTCGTTTCTTTCAAAAATATGAGAGAATATAAACCTCCAACAAATTGCATGTATGAATAGAGATGAGCATCACATTATGTCATAATGCGTTTCGCTCGCTACATAAACATTTCTGACTTATTATGTTAAAAAAAGGAATGGTTATCTAAGACTCAGGTTTAAGACCCATTTCTGCCTGGGACAAACCAAAATTTGAGTCACGGTATCTCATAAATGAGAAGTTGTTTGCATATTTGATATCCGCTCTAGTGGCTTTTTCACTTGTCCCATAATGCGGGCCTTTTCAACTCTAGCAGCGAATATCTGACTGCAGACCTCGAAGAAATAAACATTTATGATAAAAAAAAGTAAACGTTCACAATCTTGATCAGTATATAAAAATATTGATTAAACTCAAGAAGGCTATGGACAAGTGAAGATGAGAGTAGAAGTCGTTAGGTCTAGTTGTGACAAGTCAAAAGCAGCGGGCAAGATTCTTTCTCGAGCAGTAGTTTAAATGCCATGTGTATATCACACTAAGTAAAAGATAACAAAAACGAAGTTATGGCACATTACTATAGGTTTCTATTGATTCCTGATGTCTAAAAACTAATGTAGGAAAAATATTCATTATTTTTGTACTGGTTCTACAACACATGCTGGATTGGTGTATGTTTCGTCCTACATGGTTCAGCTGTTGGATAGATTATATAATTATCTAAATAAAAACAGTTGTACTAATGCATGCATAGAATACAACATGTACTACACGACTAATGCATGTCAGGTTTTGCGATTCTCACTTTTGTGTTCGGCTTAACTTGAGCTTAACCCAATAAGAACCCAAAAAAC
This sequence comes from Alisma plantago-aquatica, assembly GCA_963693085.1. Taxonomy (NCBI): domain Eukaryota; kingdom Viridiplantae; phylum Streptophyta; class Magnoliopsida; order Alismatales; family Alismataceae; genus Alisma; species Alisma plantago-aquatica. Next base: position 159,703,231 of record OY856410.1, read on the forward strand.
GGATGGTATAATCCCACCTGTACCCTGGTTCACACCCGATGCCTGATCTTGGGTGATGATAATAGCAATTAAAGGCCTAATTTAACGCTGCCAAACAGATATATAACAGCTGATAAAGAAGAAACAGACAGAAGAGACAGGAAAAAAATAGAAAACGAATTGATAAGAGGAGAGAAAGCTAGAGTGAGGAAAAGAGAAATAAAAAGGAGAGTGGAAATAAATAAACTAAGTACGCATAGATTATTAAATACTATATGTAACTAATTAGTATATGTGATATTTATTGAATATTCTAACATTGATTGAATGTTACATAATGTATGTTAAGTAAAGAGTATTTGCGGTACTCATTTAAAATAATACTTATTTATGGAGGTAATTGTACTTACAATGCCGTACCAATTTTATAAAGGTACGGTACTCAAAAGTTATACGTGCAACACACACACACAAAATGACACACAACAATACACATTTATAATGAAAATATGCATTATATTATACTATTGTATTCTAGAAACATACAATGTACACATCTAATGTGTTGCCATCCACTCATGGGTTGTGCACACGCATTGCTGTTATGGTCCATGTGACACATACATCTAGACCATGGAAATGGATCACTTCCCTCCTGTTTGAGATATGAGTTGTTCAGATGTTATGGAACAATGTGTTCGGAACACTGAAATTGTTCCCTCCATTGATTTTGTCTCTCAACCATACTCTATCCCTCTTCTATAGGCATCGAAATTGAATTTTGTCTTGTCCCTTCTCCTTTATAGGGTCAAGTGTTTACAAAATGATGCATTTTTTTACCTGCAACAAATGACATGTGATTTTCCAAATATATTTTATAATGGAATATATGTATGTTGATGTATATCCCACCTAAATAAGAATATGGGTAAAACCTACATTTCTAGCCCCATCATTCACTAATATTAAGTCATATATGGGTAGGGTTTTGTTTGTCATATCACTATTCCATCCTAGTCATATGCATGCCCTTATGTCACAAACCCAATAATTAGTTTGATGGTTCTTATAGTTCACAAGGATAGACTATGAAGAACGATCGATTCTTCATGAAAATGAGTAGTAGTGTGCAGTTCATGAGAAGAATTCCTATCTGTTTATCTAGGCAGGTCACGTGTGAGCCTAGATACCCTTCAACCCGTGAGGATCCCCTAATCATATTTCTAGCACCCTACATAAAATGAACAATCATTTAGAGAATTTCATGTGTGTGTAAATAATTTAGGAATATTTCTTGATTTATTTGTTTTGCCAAAAAGCACATTAGAGTAACTTGTGTTTCGTTGTTTTATTTTGAAACACATAAAGTGATAGAATATATTTATGTAATTTGGATGTTATTAATCCAATGTGTTTCATACATCTTTTACAAATGTAGCCGGTCCCAAGTCCGGGTAAAGAAGGAGGGTTAGTGCTAGGTTAACATCCTACCATATACCCTTGTTACTCTTTTATGACTTAGATAACTATCTGAATTTCATTTTGATTGGAACTACCAATTGACACAATGCATCATCATCCAAGTACAATGATAAAGATACAAAGGATTTTGACACAACGGTGCTCAATTGTGTTGAAGGACATACATGGATTTTCTTACCTTGGATGAGTGTGGATAAAGATGCTAATCCAACTACATCATTTTCTGGATGTAGTAAAAAAATATACCAAGAAAACATTTTGGACGAAGGTGGGTAAGAAGAAATTTTAATAAAAAAGTATGCGGTTAAGATCTTAGAATATTGACTCTTAGATAAAAAATGTCTTTGGAGATAGTAGATAACATGATTAGAAGAAAAGTCAATATAAATTTCTTGCATGAAACCCAGTGGATAGGGGAACAATGTAGAGACATTGGAGACACATGGTATAAAATCTGGTATACATGTATTGACAAACATAGAAATGACATAGTAATTATTCTTGATAAGAGTTGGAGGATAATGTGGCCTAGACCACAAATATTGGTGATAGGATCATAGCTATCAAAGTTGTTCTTTTGATAAAGATTTTTAGCACTGTTAGCAGTCCCCACCCCCAAATTAACTTCATAAGGAAGCTAAGAAGGATTATTGAGATAACATAAATGAATTGTTGTAAAGTTTACTAGTAGAGGAGAAGATAGTAATTAGGAGTGATCGAAATGACCATGTGGGGAGCAAGAATGTTGGATTGGAGAGAGTTCATGGTTTTCGATATGGTAGTAGAAATGGAGAAGAAGACATGATATTAGGTTTTTGAATTACATGTATATGATTTTGGCAATCATCAATTTCAAGAAAAGAGATACTCATAAAATTACTTTTAAGAGTAAGAACAACTGTAGCCAAAAGATTACTTCGTTACGAGGTAGGTGGGTCATAAAGTATGCAAGGATTGTAAATTGATCCCAAGTGAAGAACTCACAACCCAAAACAAGTTGTTGGTTTTAGATATATACATGAAGATCAACAAATGAAAGGATTATAAAATCAGAGATAATATGATATAGTGGTGAAATATCAAAGAGAAAAGAAGCCAATTTTTTATGATATAATCATCAAGGAGCTAGGGCACTTAAAACTTTGAATTTGATGTACCACTATGTGGCATAATATGAATCATGTATACCAATAATTGTCCAAGAGGTTATGGGATAATCCAATGGTTGTGGATATCCACATAAGAGACCTGATGGTGGAATGTTGAAGTACAAAAGAATTGTAAACTCAAAAGGGAGATTTTTAGGATCTTGCCAATTCTCAAGATGGTGCAACTTTACAGAGATACAAGAAAACAAAGAATAAATACAAAGAGGAAGTTCAAGAGGCTAGATCTAGATACATCAAAGAGATTTATAAAAATATGGACATAAGAAAAGAGAAAAAGATTTATGTAAATTGGCATGTATAAAAGAAATTAAGGAAAGGAAGAGACTTGAGTCAAGTACAATGTATCACGATTGAAGATGATAGAGTGTTGGTTAAGGTTGATTATATTGTGAACCAAGAGAGAAACTACATCCATAAGCTTTTAAAATGATATGTTTTGAATAATGCAAGATACTGGTGAGACATGAATACAAGAGATATCATCTACACATTACAAGTCTCACTATTTAAGGTCAAGAAATGCTTTAAAAAAATTGAAACTGAGAACAACATGCATACCAGATAGTATTCCCACTGATGTATAGAAGAGCATGGGGGTCAATGATATATTTGGATAAGGAATTTCTTAAATAACATTATGAAGAGCAAGAAGATATCGGATAATTGAAGAGATAGTATTATAATATCCATAAAAAAGAATAAAGGATATGTTCAGTAATGCACAAACTAAAGGAGTATCAAGTTGAGGAATCATGCTATAAAGATTTAGGATAGGATTATCAAGCAAAGACTAAGATCTATTATGTAAATATAAATCAATTTGGTTTCATGATTGGAAGATCAACAACATATGCAATGTTTCTATCAAGGAGGGTTATGAATAACTATATAGAGAGAAAAAGAGATCTTCATATGGTTCTTACGTATTTGGAAAAGGCTTATGATTGAGTACCCATTGAAGTGTGTTGTAGATGGTTTTGGAGAGAAAAGTTGCTCCAAGTCAATATTTTGACTTGATTAAACATATGTATGATAGATCAACTACAAGTGTGGAGACTCCTGTAGGATAAAATCCACCATTCCCTATCACAATTGGGGTATATCAAGGATCTACACTCAACCCATATCTACTCATTTATGTTATAGATGAGTTCAAAAAGCATGTACATGATGATATTCATTGTTTCATGTTACTTGTTGATGATATTGTTTTTATGGATGAAACTAAATATAGATTCAATTATAATCTAAGAATTTGGTCGTGACTTGTGGGGTTATAGATATTTCCTTATTGGAAATGAATATAATCATCTATACCATAGGAAAACACATTCCTATTTGCAAAGGTGTGAGGAGAAGAAATATTTATGATGGAAAGAGTTTATGGTAGTTGCATGGTGTAGTAAGTGAGATCAAAGAGTAACAATGGTCACCAGTTTATCAAAGAAATGGATTTTTCTTTAACTTTTTATCACAAGGATTTATATTTTTCTATTCAATATTTTAAACATGTTTTGAAATACCATAAGTGTATAATTGTTATTAAGAATCTAAATATTAGAATATTTTAGGTTGACATGGCTCAACACCCACATGGGTATATACAGAAAGAGAAATAATATAACAAGCATATCCTCCATTAGATATAGAGGGAAACCTTAATCATGTGTAGATCCACCAAATATAGGGTGAAACCTTCCAAACCTACCTTCACCTAAGTGGTTGGGGACAAAACACCATAAAAGAACAAACAAAGAACAAATGGAAAACATCAACAAAAGATAGTATGGACCTATTGGTACTAAATGAGGAGATTATAAGGAAAAAGGCTACAAGTCAAGTAACAAGGCTAGCTTTAAAGAGAGAATTAAATTATCAAAGTAGCCATTAGAAAAATGAATAAGATAATATTCATGATATGATGAATTATAGTCACATATTTACTTTAATCACAATTTAGATCACAAACAATAAAATTCATATAGATTTATTTTAATTCTATATAAAAATATACTACATGTTTATGGCGTCCTAATCACAAATAGAAGAACATAGGAACCACCACCTCTAATAATTCTGCACCAACAACCAAAAAGAACTAGGAGATCCATCACCACCTCATAAAATTGGCATCGTGACATAAATTAAATAGAATAATGTTACAATTTATAAACATATTTTAGAAACCCTAAATACAGTTAAAGTTTTGAATTAGATTACAAAACCTAAACCATGTATTTTTTGAAAGACCTTTAGATGATCATGGATTTAAAATGTTTAATAAAAATTTAAAATGACACTTATGTGAAGTATTATATTTTAATATTTATAGGACCCTACTTGAGTGGACCTATAGAAGGGGGATACATGAAATCAACTCCTTGAAACAAGGCACACTGTATAAATAAATTGCAAAGAAATCAAATTAAGTTATAAGAATAGTAAGCAAGAAGAAAATTAGGTAAATGTTATTTGCCATAACTATTGTCAAACAAAACAAGAGAGTCATAGGATATAATGAAGCTTTTAGGAAATTTTGTGAGTCTCAAGGAGGTTCAAATCAGTCATCAAATTGATGAGCCTTGTAGAAATAAAATGATGTATGAGAAGTATGCATGACATATAAAAGAACAAAAAGAAGGAATGGGAAAAATTACAAGAGGTGGAAAGTAGGTATCTAAATAAGTACATATGATTTAGTAGGGTTGGGGTAACAATGAGATGGAAAGGATAAGTGACTGGAGAGAAATTCAAAATCAAGATTTATATAGACGTGTAAGACACCAAACATATATAAAGTAGGAGTGCATCCTTTTACAAGATCTTGAGACCAGGAAATCATAAAAGAAACCTCAATAAAATAGGAGGAGAGGGATATCATTTTCAAACAAGACACATTAATATGAAAGTTGGCACCTTGACTCAATTAATCTTGTCAAAACTATTTTTTGCTAGTTTAGGGAATTGGGATCAGTTACAAATCTTTTACTATATTAAGATTTATTGATATAATTATCATATAGGTTACCTAACTAATATATAACACTAGTTTTTTATGATTGGGATAATCTAGAATTATCATATCATAATTATATCAATTTGACTATAATTATTTCTATCGATCATCATTGTTTCACTTGAGTTGCCATTTTTTGTCATTCTATGATCTCATAATTCAATTGAGTACAACATATTGTTCCATTTATTTGCATTATTACCTTTTATTTTATCAAGATATTTCCTACCATTGTCACAAGTACCAAGAAAATATTGGGTTGAAGCTTTGCTAACTGGAACTTTCTTAATGAACAGGCTCCCATAAAAAATATTACATGTGAAGAGTTTGTTTGAATTGTTATATCAAAAAATTCCAAAGTATAAGTGTCTACTAGTCTTTGTATCCTTGTTCTTAAGAGATCTTTCCAAACATAAATTGGATCATCGTTCATTGCCTTAGGTGTTTCTGGGATACAATGAACAACATAAAGGATATAGGTGTCTTTGTAACACCCCTCCCTAGGGTTACATACATAACCAGCGGAAGCACAGCCTAATCCCCAACATTATCCATAATGTGGGGTACTTGGCAATTCAGGGAGGGATCGTCACAAGCATGATATTCGTTGTACAAAATAGAGTTTAAATAAACCATCACAGGATTAAGATTTCAATTTCTCATTCTCAAACTTTAACAAAAGTTACATGTACATAATCATGGCAACAGGAAAGAGGTCTATAAACTAGGTATGGTTGGCACCCCACCAAAGCTCTTCTCCTTGTAGGTCCTTGAGCTAGGGTTTCCTCCTTAGATGGACTTCCCTCCTTAGCTAGCTTCCAACCTGTGGGCATCACACCCCCAGCCATGCATCAAACAAATGGTAAGTGGATTGAACATGTTATAATATAAGAAACTTGAAAACTGAAAATAAGCATTAGCATTAAACATTGAACATTGAAAAGACATGCATTTTCTTTTAGATCAATTTCTTTTATCTTAACCTATATAAGTAACCTCGGGTTACACAAATGTGCCTCTTCTCTTATGCACCGAAGTGCCTCTTAGGTTGCACTGAAGTGCCTCTTCTCTTATGCACCGAAGTGCCTCTTCTCTTTATGAGGTACTTATATAAGCTTCATTTTATCATTCTCTTTCTCTTAATACTCTTATCTTTACTTTAAAATTTATTGGTAACTATTATCACTAAAGTTCATGAAGGTGATATCATACCTCATAAGCAACTCAAACTATATTAATCTTACTGACTTTAACAATTAGAAATAGTAAATAACATAAACACGACATTCATTACAATTCATACATGCATACTTTAAATCAAACAAATTAACTATGTTCAATTGCATGGACCACTTACTTTTTCACTTGGAGAGTGAACTCTCTCTCTTCCTAGGATGGGTAAAACCCTAATCACATCCTGGGTCAGAGGAACCCTAATTATCCTGTTCATAAGATATGTCACATCAAAAAATATATATTATTCATAATATTAAACCCTAGATTCATTTCTACAAAATCAAAAGATATCGATTTAGAAACAGACTCTAAAAACCACATATTCGGATTTCTCTCAAAGAATCCTTTCCAAAACATATTTTTCTGTAATTTTCTGATAAACAGGCGATTTACTACAAATTTTACAAAAACAGACCAATCACAAAATGAGATAAAGCCACGTATATAAATATATATCCAAAACAATGGGCCAGCTCTGACTTGGCCCAATCGGGCTTGGCCAGCTAGGCCGTGAGGCTCGCCACTGTGGCCTCGTGAACAAAGGAAGGGGGTATAGACGAAAACCCCAAATGCCCTCGTGATAGAAATCGTCGATTAAACAAAGGACAGGGGCACCAAAGTCATTCCAAGACCTGGATTGCTCCCCTTCATGTCATGGTAGGACAGGAGCAGCCGATCCTTGACTCTTGGGATCAGGATCGCGGAGCAGTGTCCAACAGGGACAACCAAGAGCATTGTGGCCATCCTGGTTGCCAGGCGAACTCAGCAAGCCCCAGATGGAGTCTCGCGGTGGTCGGGAGCTCCAGGAATGCTCTGCCGTAAAGAAAGAACAAGGGAGGGTCTCGGATACTTGAAATCACTGGTTCCGAGCCGAGAATCCACAAATGCGAGTCAGAAAACACGGGCGAAGGTCGGGGCGCGATCCATCGAGGCCAAAAGCGAGTTATTCGTGGCCATGGGCAGCCCAGAGCACAGCGGAGTTGTGCGTCGACAAGCATCATGAAAGTGACCTTGAGGGTACAACAATTGGGACAAGATCGGAGCAAAGGAGTGACGCGAAAAGCACTGCGAGGGATGGTATATGCTTACCGGAGAAGGAATCAGGGTGGAGGCACTGTTGGGGGCAGGAAGGAGCCCGCGTCGCTGAAGAAGGGAGATCGAGCAGGTCAGGGAGAGCTGGGGCTCTCGGGGCGAAATTGGTAGTGGAGAAGGAGAGCTCGGGGGCCGGCGGTGCTCTCTGAATGTTTAGGTAGCGGCGAAGGAGACTAGGGGGCTGTCTGTGCAAGGGGGATGCGAGCCCTATATTGGGCGTTTGCTCGACAGAGAGAGAGAGAGGGTGAGTGATGGCTTGCTCGGATCAGGGTGACGAGCCAGAGTCGTTGGCGAAGAAACGAGGAGAAACCGTCGTGAAACGGATGAGATTGAAGTCTCGTATTGAAGCCGGTGTGTAACGGCTGCTGCTCGTGAAAATAAACGGAGGAAGAAGAAGATGGCCGCACCGTTGGATCTTGATCCAACGGTTCTTGTGCATGCGTGCAAGGAAGTAACGCGTGACAGATGCAATCATACTGAACTATAGCTTAAATTGGCTGCATAAATGACATTTCATTCAAAGCTTGGTCATAATATACTCAAACCTCTCTCAAATTAATTGGAGGGTCAAACAAACTCCAAATGAGTCCAAATTTGGACCATTGACCAATTATACGGTCTAGAATATTCCTAGACAATTAGATTTAAGTTTCCTCAACGTTTGGTCCACATTTTCTATTTTCATTTCTTATCTTAATTTAAGTTTACAAACTAATCAAATAATTAATATAAAGGTTTCCTTTGTGAGTTCTTGCTCCAAATTATGAGATAAACAATATTTGTCTCTTTCAAAATCATTCCACACCTTTTTATTTCCTTCTTGTGTACTTTATTTGGAGGAGAGAGAAAAATGAACATTAAAGGATTTATCTTGAAATCTATAAAAGGAAAAGCATACTTATTGCCCAGGTGATTTGAATTTCGAATTTCTTGCTTCTTTATCTTTATCTTTCTCTTTCTCTTTCTCTTTCTCTCTCATTACTTTTAGATTTATTTAATAAAAGAAAAGGGGAAAACATATTATCATTATTACACCTATTTGCCACACATTAATATAAAAGAAACTTATTTGGAGCCCTTTCTAATTTCTCTTTGCATTAAAATCCTAGAAATAAAACTAGTTTGGACAAATTGCATTAAGGCTCTTAACAAAATATTATTTAAAGAAAACTACATAAAAGGTTTTATTTTACTCTTAAAATTAGGGATGTTACAGTCTTCATGTAGCAACTAACTGTGTCTACATATCCAGGCATGTCACATTTAATGAATGTGTCTTTCCATTTCAGCAAACCTACAATGTTGTATCCAAAGCTTGTTTCAAAGAATTATCTGATTATGATGATTTTGATGAGATACATGAAGCATCTTCACATTCACCTCTCGACCCGGTAGTGTCATCTCTTTCTAAAAAGACAACAAGCTCATTTATTTTCTAAGTCACATTATTTACCAAGTAATAATCACCATTCTGCTCATGAGCACATTATTCAAGCCAACAATCAACTTGATTCTACAAATTATGGTTTAGACACTACTCTGACATCCTCATAGAATATTGATTACCACAAAAAATTAGTGGATTTTATGAAAATGATAATATCAAGTCTCCTATTGTCTAGATTCTTGGAAATTATGTTTCAAATTCTATGACAAATAAGTGAATTGATCTAGTTGTTGGCTTTGCGAAGTACAATATAGAACCCATGATTGAGCCTCAACATGCTATGATAACTAGAGATGAAGTTTTTATATGGAATCCTAACCCTAAATATAGTCTTTAGACTACAACTTTACCACCTACTCCACATATTGTGCAAGAAGCTATGAAGCATCCATGATGGCTTGTTGCAATGCATGATGAGATTCTTGCACCTCAATTGAACATACCTAGACTTTTGTTCCAAAGATTTCTTATACTAATGTTTTCATATGTAAATGGGTGTTTAAGGAAAAAGTAAATAATGATAGATCTTTAGATAGAATCAAAGCTCTTCTTGTAGCTAAACACTTTTTACAAGAGAAAGGAACCGACTATATTGAGACATTTAGTCATGTGGTTAAATCTTCTACAATCAGAATTGTTCTATCTTTTGCCATCACTTGAAACTCACCCACCAGAAAACTTGTCATATGTAATACCTTTTTAGTGGAGTTCTTATTGAAGACGTTTACATGTGCCAACCACCTAGATTTTAGGATAAAGAGAAAGTTGACTATGTTTGCAAACTATCTAAAGAATTATACGGCTTAAAACATGCTCTAAGAGCTTGGTATTACAAGAGGAGTGAGTTTCTGTTAGAGAAAGGATTCGTCAATAGTCAACTTAACTCATCCATGTTTGTGTTTTAAGGTAATGCTGACATAATGACCCTTTTATTATATGGTGATGATATTATATTGGTTGGAAATAATGTCACTATAAAATTTCTTTCGTTACTGAAATGGAAAGACAATTCTCTCTTCGAGATGTTGGACATGTGAATTACTTTATGGGCACTAAAACTATATGGATTGATACTGGTTTTTTTGTAAACCAATCAAAATATGCTATTGAACTACTTCAACAGGAAAATATGATGGAATGTAAACCAGTTGCAACTCCTTTACCAGTTGGTTATCAAGATGATATCAAAATTGATGTTGTTGTTGCTCGTAGACAACTTTTTGAAAATTTGCATTACCTTAATATTTCACATATTGATTTAACTCATGTTGTTAATACTATATTTTGGTTTATGTTTACACCAACCCTTCACCATTTGAGTTTAGTGAAATGTATCTTACTCTATATGAAAGGGATTGTACATATTGGTATGTGCTTCTATAAGGACCTCACTTTTTAGAAACCCCCAATTAAGTAAGGACAAAAATATGAGAGCAATTACCTAAAATTTTCCCAAGGATCTAGATTTAGAAAATAATAAATAACAATATATAATTTCTATTAATTCACAAGTATTATTTAGAAGATGTTCCACAAGAACTTACATAACTCTCTATCATCGTATTTGTAAATTTGATAATTATATGAGAAGAAGTATCTATCTAACTCTCCTTAGAAGTTTACTTTAATGTCTTCAAGTAAATTTCATTTGTCCATCATATCTTGATATCATCTTATCTAGAATGTACCTAAAACACTGTGAAACAAAAGCGCAAACCAGAAAATTGAAATATACAGTGTATGTGCGATGCATGCAAAAGTGTGCAGGCACATAACAACATATATTCAACAATTACCTACAAATAAGAACTGTCATTTTCTTCATGTATTCTTTTTTATGTAATACTCACAATGTCCTTATAATTGAACAAAATGTAATAAACATCCAATAGTTTAGTTGTTCAATCTTCAAAATATCTTCAGAAAACACCAGAAAACTAATGCGGGTAGTCATAAGCGTAACCATGTACCTTTAGGGTGAGTCATGATAATTATACAATTATACTTCATAACATCCAATAAATCTAATTCACAGAAAAGAATCCAAGAAATCATACTATATTAACATGTATGTAAATACTAAAGTGTCACCATCATCTTAATCACACTAAAACCCTACTCGGACCTAATCTAGGGTTTAGGGTTAAAAAAGGAATAAGGATGCAACCTAATTCCAATGTGCATATTAATCCTTAGATGAAACCCAAATCAATATGTCCATCTTATCCTTTTATTATGATCAGTTAGACTCAATTTTTTTCATTAAATCCATAGCAAGTTAGGATCTTTATACCTAACTCTTCATATACATGGTTATTCACATTAATAACTCTAATTATCATCATTAGAGTTATGATCATGTTAAATCACCATTATGTCAGTTTATATCTCAAAGATTCACATTAGAAATCCTAACTACTCATCATTATTATGATTAACATGTTTATTTCTCATCCTATCCAAGAATATCATTCATTATGGCAAAGAAATCATTTTTAGCATATTCAAACTTCTTATTACAAAAATTCAGGGTTTAAATACATTGATCGCCACTTAAACCCATCTTTGATCTACTTTTACAATTGGAATCTTAACTGGAATCTAAAATTATTTTATTTGGATTCCTCTCATTTTCCTAATCAAATTTCATATAAAACTTGGTTTCATCCGAATATCCTAGAAATTTCCATAATTATTTCAAAATAACCCATTTATTATCAGATTAGGCACTACCACGTCATCAAAAGGATTGCTTTTCTTATTAGTTGGCTCGCTGGGTTATAAGGGAGCAAAAAGACCCTCATTCCCCCACAAACTACGTGTGCATGCCAGGGTATCCCGGTCATTTCATTATATTTCACCTCCAACGTCATAATGGTAGCGAGGCGACAACCCTAGGTATGCCTATTGTGAGTCATTCATACGAAAACCCAGGCCACGAAGCACGAGAGGGGTCAAAAAGGATCTATCTTCCCTTTTCGGTCATATGCAAGCTCTGATTGTTTCCATACATGGGTGGTGGTAGAGGAAGTTGGGGTCTTTACATGTTTCCTGTTGCAGTCAGTTTTAAGATAGAAATAAGAGTTAAGGGTCATACTTGGTCACCTAGTGCGTAGTCCAGGAGGTAGAGCAACCTCAATGGAGTTTACTCTCTTCACCCTACTCCTTGGGATTCCCCAATGATTCTCATATGATCTTACCTTGTTGTGAGGATGAAAGGATTGGAGATCGATGCTCCTGGTTGTTTCCTGAGTGTCAGATCTATAACATGTTCTTCGAGACTCTATGATAGGTGGAAGTCATCTTGGCAATACTTTAAGGCTTTGAGAAACCACCTACAACCTTCTGTCCCACCATTTTGTCACTAGAAATGTAGGGAAGGTTTTAATTCCAATGTTCTCAGACAAGTGCATGTCTTTCTATGGACAACCGAGACCAAACGAGATGTGTAGGATCAATGTGATCATCCTAGGATCCTTATATAGTACCCAGAAGGAACCCTAAATATTATAAGGAAGAGAGGAAGGGATGAAAATAGAGTGTGCCCCCTCCTTAAAGAAAAGGAGCTTTCCTTTTACCATATACCCATGGGTGGGAGACATAATTGCATCTCATGCTTCACTAGAGGGGCAGGTAATTAAAAAAATAAACCACTGATTTCCTCAATATGCCTAATTCCTACGTTACTTGACTATATATATAGATTCATAAATACAAAACCATCAATGACTACTCGTTCCTTTCTATTTTGGAATTTGGCCCACCCTTCGACATGAAAAAATTTGGTTATCAATCAAAACTGCTACAGAAAGGGTATGTGGCACTTTATTTGATAAAGAATTATAGATTATTCATCTATCTCTCTCCTTGAGATATTCATCCATTTTCCATAATGCTCTTCCTTTCCTTTATTATTTTCAAGTATATAAAAGGCAAACTGAGATAACACTATTTGTTGCCTCAAACATTGTGTTGCCAATAATGGCTAGATAATTATCCTTTTAATTATCTAAAACACCATATATCTTATTTTCTTTTGGGAACTTTTCCAATATTTCATAATTCTATTATTCAATAATTAATAAATCCATTGCTATTATTTCTTTTTCTTGTTCTCAAGGACATACTTGCAACGTAAATAATATCATAAGTGACAATATCATTCTAACAATAATATCCTTATCAATTCATGGCTTATAATTATATAATTCATTATTATCAAAATTGAGGATATTACATTCACCCTTCCTTAAAAGAAATTTTGTCCCCAAAATTCATACCAGTAAGGTTATAGTGATTGATAAATCAACTTACCTTTAGACCTTAGGGTTAACAACACTACCTAGGTATCTTTCAAATCTTTTATTGATATGCACATTCTTCACATTATTATTACGATCAGTACCTTATCCAATTCAAGCTATATCCACATCCATAATATTTACATGATATCACCCATTGGTGATTACATTATCATGCTTGATTTCAATTTTAAATGGTGACTTCCTTTCATCTAGATCTTCAACCTATTGTTCATTTATCATCACATAAGGGTGAGGTAGCACCTCAAACCCTAGGTCATGTAAATAAACTCCATTTAGGGTACCAATTTTATATGTAAATTTTAAGCACAACATATGTTTACCCAATCCCTCTCCCTCATAATGAGATGAAATACGAATTTGACTATAGTACAAAAACAAACTTCATCTCATTCCAAGCTTAGAGATTGTACACACACACGCTATCCTAAAATTTCATTGTTTAGGTTGAATCATTCGCAATAAAGACTCTAAGCCATACATACATTTTAATTCCAATATTTTTATATGACATGAAGTGAAATTCCTTCTTCACTTTTGAGTTGTTACATAAATTCTTTTGTTGTTACATGACTTCTTGTATATTTTATATTTATACCTCATGTATAATGAGCCTTAGTCACTTCCTTGAGCTTTCTAGGGGTATAAGTACTTTTAGAGTGATCTCATCCTTATGCATCTAGGGAGTTCCTCTCACATTTACCCCTTGGGCCACATGAACATCGTGAAGGTCGCCAATCCTAGAACAAACCAAAATTTTCTAGGTATGAATTCAGTAATTGTGGATTGTATAGGGTTTCTTACTCCTTGAAGAGGTTCCTGAGACATGGGCCTTATGCAGACATAGTTGTTACCTCCCGACCAGATGGTCTTATGCATTCTAGGAACAATCAACTCCTAATCCCATCAATCCCATGTACCTTTAATACTCCTTGTTTGACCTTAGAATTCACTTCGAGCTATACCCTTCCCATAGGTTTATTGAGAGCGCAATTTTTTCATATGTAATTTTTTAGCTGCATTTCCTCCATCTCTTATGATGCTCATTATTTACTTTATGTCCCCTCATTGGGCTCATGGTGATTTTCCATTCCGTACTTGGTCTCATACTATCAGCCACTTCCATAGTGACATTTCCTCATGATTCTCAGAGATGACATACTTGGTTTCAAAGAATCATACTCAATATATGTGCTTTCATATTTTATATCCTTAGTTACTCACACTTTAGGTGACATTTAAAGTTACCTCAATTTTTAACTTGATTTATCATCTCACCCTTATAGGGAAGGTCCTAACCTAGGGTGCCTTCTTGGCTAATAGCAGGAAGTTAGGCTCTCTATCCACAACCTTACCCTAAGGTCTCAGGGTATACCCCTCCTTAGGTCCTTTTCGCACTCTTCGGTTGACCCACCCCAGGTCACGACACCAACCCTAAAAGTTCCATATTTGCATCCTTATGCATTGTTCTTATTATAACGTCTCAACCCTTATTTTCTTAATCTCTGGGATACCCTATCATGGGGTTTTGTCCCTATAATGGATTTGTGCCACCTTCCCCTCTAGAGACTTGGTGCCTCACTAACTTTCCCAATATGGGGCTTGGCCTTTTGTGACCTTCCCAATCTGGGACTTGGTCATCTACACTATGGACTCAGGACACCTTCCCTATCTTGGTGCCATGCCGGCATTCCTATCTCTAGGCTTGACCATTCATGACCTTCCCTCCAGGGGATTGGTATTATTTTGTTCTTCCCATCCACAGGCTTGACCTTATGTGATCTTCTCCTCTAGGGGCTTGATCATAGTCATCTCAATGACTTTCTTTCCATATTCAAACTTCTAGAGATAGCACGGGGGGTTCAAGCAAATTATATTCATATTTTTATGTAACCTAAATAAGAATTTCTTGTTTCAACCTGGCCACCCTTATCCACTTTTCTCAATGGTATGCCCTCTCTAAGGGGAGCCTTTGTATGGGGAACCCTCTCTAAGGGTTTGGTCCCTATGGTGGATATTTCATAACATAGGCCTTCTATCTGGGCATGGCCTACAATGACCTTCTATTTTACGCTCGATCACTACTCGTCCCCATGATGACTTTATTCACCCCATGCTATGTACCACACTAGAGATTGATATAGGGTTTGAGTAGGTTACATCCATGAATGCATTATTCATAGGATGCTTATGTTTCTTAAAACTTTTCTCATTAATGACTAGTTTTACATGCACATATGCATGTGAGAGCGAGTCACTTAACTCATTTGCTTATATTTTCTTATTTCTTTTCAAGGTTCATGTGGGTAATGTTGTATTTTACCTACTCTCATTCCCATGATTAGGGTTTCGAGTTTGTGTTAGAGACTACACCCTACCTCTTAGGGTTTCTACATCCCTTGACCCCTTAGGGTTCTTCTAAACAAAACCTATCCCCATCTAGAGTTTACCCTTGCAACTCATAAAGCCATTTTTCTTTACTTTATCATTATTTCCGCATTGCATGCATATTATTATTCCACATTACTTGTACATTATTATTTCCACATTTACATGTACATTATTATTTCTAGATTACATGTACATTAATTGGTGGAGAATGCCTTATTAATCCTACTTTTTAAAAACCTTAACTGTAGATGAGGAGGGAAGATTTTTTTAGGGTTTATAAAACAAGAGAAGGAGAAGTGGATGAAAGAGGTGATAAGATTTAAAGAAAACATTAATTCAAGAAAACCCTAGGTTTTGGCCATATTGGAATCACATTGGCTAATAGAATAGTGTAGAGAAAAATATTGTCAACCCTCAAAACCATGATCTATTCTAGACACCATTATCATCAAGTCAATCCTTAATAAGTTCCCTTAGATTTCTATAGATTACTTGAAATTATAAAGTATTAAATATTATTTAAAAAACTTGGGACGCTGATACTAACTGTAACGACCTCACTTTTCAGCAACCCCCAATTAAGAAAGGAGAAAATGATGAGAGACGTTACCTCAAATTTTCCCAAGGATCCAAATTCAACAAATAATAAATAAAAGTAAATAATTTCAATTAATTCACATATATTATTTACAAGATGTTCCTCTAGAATTTACATAACATTTTATCATCAAAATTGTACATTTAAGAACTATATGAGAATAAGTATCTATCTAATCCTCCTTACAAGAAAACTTTAATGTCTTCAAGTAAATTTCATATGTCCATCATATCTTTATATTATCTTATCTAGCATGTACCCAAAATTCCATGAAACTAAAGAAAAAATCATCATATCAAAATATACTATATATGAGGGGTGTATGCAAAATTGTGCAAGTAAATAACAACATATACTCTACAATTACTTGCAAATTAGAACTGTCATTTTATTCACATATTCTTTGTTTATGTGATACTCATAGTGACATTATAATTGAATAGAATGTAAATAAACATCCAACAGTTTAATTGTTCAATCTTTGAGAAAATCACAAGAAACACCGGAAAACTAATGCAAGTAGTCATAAGTGAAACCAAGGACCTTTATGATGAGCCATACAGATTAGACACTTATATCTCATCACATTCAATCATTGCAATCAACATAGAAAACTCCAAGCAATCACATTATATATGCATGTATGTAAATCCTGAAGTGTCTCCATCATGCTAATCACATTAAAACACTACTCGGTCCTAATTTAGGGTTCACATAAGGAATAAGGGTGCAACCCTAATTCCAACGTGCATATTAATTCTTAGGTTAAGCCCAAATCATTATGTCCATCTTATCCTTTCATTATGATCACTTAAATGCAATTAGTTTCATTAACACCATATAAAGTTATGATCTTTCTCCCTAATTCTATATATGCATGGTTATTGACATTAGTAACTATAATTATCATCATTAGGGTTATAATCATGTTAAATAACCATTATGTTAGCTTACATATCAAATATTCACATTAGAAACCCTAACTACTCATCATTATTATCATGAACATGTCGATTTCTCATCTTATCCAAGAATATCAGTTGTTATGGAAAAGAAATCAGTTTAGCATATTCAAAAATCTTATTACACAAACTCAGGGTTTAAATACATTGATAACTACTTAAAGACATCTTTTCACTCCATTGGGAATTGGAAGCTTAATTAGACTCTAAAACTATTTTATTTTGATTACTATAATTTTTTCTAATCATTTTTTACATAAAACTTGGTTTCATTTGAGCATCCTAGAAATTGCCATAATTATTTCAAGATAACCCATTTATTGGCCAATTAGGCACTACTGGGTCAGCAAAAGGATTGCTTTTCTTTTTAGTCAACTCAAAGGGTTATAAGGGGGAGGGGAAGACCCTCGTTCCCCCACACCTTACGTGTACATGTTAGGGTATCCTGATCATTTTGTTCCGTTCCACACCCAACCTCACGATGCAGCAAGATGACAACCCTTGGTCTGCCTACTATGAACCATTCATCTAAAAACCCAGGCCACGAAGCCCAAGAGGGGTCAGAAAGGATCCGTCCACCCTCGACGATCTTAAGCAAGTTTTTCTTTCTGTCGAAGATTGTTGGAGGTAGAGGAAGGTGGGAACTTTATAGTTTCTGTTTTTTAGTAGGTTTTAAGATGGAAAAGAGAGTTAAGGATCATACCTGGACACCACATGTGTAGGCCAGGAGGCAGAGCAACCTTACTGGAGTTTATTCTTTTCACCCTACTCTCTGGGATTCCCCAAGTACTCCTACATGATTTTTCCTCACGGTGAGGTAGAAAGGGCTAGATCTCAAACCTACTTCTTGTTTCCTAAGCGTTAGATCTACAACACGATCTTGGAGACTCTACAACAGGAGGCAATCATCTTGGAAATACTATAGGGCTCTGAGAAACCACCTACAACCTCTTGTCCCACCGGTCTGTCTCTACAGACGTAGGGATGGTTTTCCTTCCAATTTTTTGAGACATGTTCATGTCCTTCTATGGATGAAAGGGATCAAATGACATGTTTGGGATCAATGTGATCATCCTAGGGTCCTTATATAGCCCCTGATAGGAACCCTGAAGGTTACAAGGAAGGTAGGAAAAGAGAGTGTGCCCCCTCCTTAGTGAAAAAGGAGATTTCCTATTCCCATATATCCACAGGTCTAAGACATAATTTCATCTCATGAATCACTAAAATGAAAGGTAATTAAACACATAAACTACCGATGGCATAGATCAATTACACTTGTATTTTATATAACTGAAATGAAATTATTCTAGTAAAAGAGACATGTTGGAAATTTTTGTGCTTTGTTTTTAAAGAATGGTTTTATTTGCAAATTTCCCTTGGATGATTAATTTTGTGATTTCTATTGACATATTAATACTATAATGGATAAAGGGGAAAAGGGAGAGAAGAAAATCCCATAATAAGTAAAAATCAAAGGAAAATGGATGATAATTATGTGTACTTGAGAGAATTGTGTAGAATTATCTAGAAAGTGGTATTGATGGTCACTATTAATTAATTTTCATTTGCAAATGGTTTTTAATAATAGCCAAAATAAAGATAATAGAAAAGAAAGAAAGAGAAAAAGATGTGTTTTAATGCTTGAAATATATCTTATAAAGGGAATACTTACATCTTAAGAAAAGACATCTTTCTTCACAAATTTGGTCCCAATCTTTGGTTATTAGATAAAGTCATTTAGTACTTTCCCTTAAAATTTGAGATTAAAAGGATTCATAGAATAAGAGTTATGGATTTAAAAAAAATTCCTAAAGTGTATGATTTAACTTGGAATGACATTAAATATCACGATATTAGATTCTAAATAGAATTTCTTTTATTTTGGCACGTGAGTTGTTGACCATGGGATCAGAATCAGATGATCATATGATCATATTCTAGTTGGCAACAAACATGGAAAGTAGTCACAGTATAGGCAGGTTGCCCAAACTGATTTCTTAATGATATAATGCACGAGCAGGTGTGGAAACTATTCCTTTGTATTCGGGAAATTTTTTTTCATTGGCCTAGCCTAGGTTTTATCGAGTTTGGGGATTTCTAGAAGATTTGCCCAAATAACAGTCAGCCATGCCCGACCCTTGACTATGAATAGAAGGCCTTAAACCCTCTGTGAAAACACCAAGTGTTCCCAACCCTTTGATCGAGTTCCACGATCGATTATGCACCTTCAATTTCTTTCTTTGTATTGTTCTCCATCCTGGACCGTCCTTGCTTACCCTCCAGAGTACTTCCTCATCGTGTTGATGACTTTGACCCTTGATAGAGAAATTAAAGGCCTAGGTGAGCTCGAGGAGGTGCGGTGAAGCTAGCAGTGCTCCTACCTGCCACTCGGAAGGACGAGAACCCCAAGTCAACTAAAGACTTGTCAACACACAAAGGCATTTCTTGCAGGACGAAGGTTCAATAAGGGAGGAGAGGAAATTTCATGGTTCCCCTCATGCGTGTGTTGATGAGGTAAGGGCATTATCACCCTTTTAGTTCATTTTTCTTTTTCCCGCTATGCCGACCACACAAGCACCAAACCCACATGGTACAAGCTTTTTGTTCGGCCAAGATGAGTTGGCAAAGCCAGGACCCAGGCGCGTTGCTTAGTTGGGGGTGTGAGATTGGCCTAAATTGATTTATTTTCTAAAAAGCATGGTAATTAATAGGATAATGGTATAAAGGCATGCAATATATAATTTTTCCTCAGGAAAATATGAGAAATTCAATAAATTTTGTGTACTACCTAAATCTACTTCTAGTTTAAAAAGTATCTAAACTTGCTATCATTAATGTAGTTAATGTATAAGAACCCTATGTTTTAGGTTTTAATGATCCTAATGTGTTCAATTGATATTGAAAATAAAATATTGGTCTTTTATGGATAAAAATAGCAATTTGGAACCTATGTGAACTTAACAACCCATAATTTGATGAATTAGGGTTTCCTTGAGATTAAAAGTGCAATTAATGATAAGATTAGGGTTTGTCAACCCAAAAGTCATGAAAGGTGTTAGTTAGGGTTTAGGAAGCTAAAACCCTAATAAAACCCTAACTTGAGGCCTAGGTTAGTCTTAGTGGTAAAATTGGATAGAATAATGATACATGGGGGTTATGCTTTAACTTTCAGGATAATTGCTTGTTTGCTTGTTTGATTATTCCTAATTTGTCTTACTTGGAAATCAAGTACACATGATCAAGGTATGTGGTTACGTTGATGAATAATCACATTAGTATCCTGACATTTTTCCAAGGTATTTCGGATTGCTTGAAATTAAATGCTCGCATGTTTATTTAATTCATGCAATCTATAAAGTCGCTATGGCTATCACAATATATTCTTATAACTTGCTCAAAACCCCATACCAACCCTGGAAATTTGATAATTGAAGGAAATGAAAAGTCATGGTGATGACTAAAGACCAAGCCCCAGATTGGGAAGGTCAGACCAGACCCCAGATTGGAAAAGTCTTCTGAGGTCATGCCCCAGATTGAGAAGACCAACATGGAACCTAGCTCTAGATTGAGAGGTGGCAAACAAGGCACCTAGCTACAGATTGAGAGGTGGCCTAAAGTTCACTATAGGGATGAAACCCTAAGAGATGGTATCCCAGAGGTTGAGTAAAAACATGTTGAGAAGTATGAAGAAAATGATAAACTTTGTTTCTTTGATGTCATTAGGTTGTTACATATAGATGCAATCTTTTGTTTCCCCCACTTACCAGTATAACTTATTATATAGACCAACTAGTTTTTTGTCATAGTTTTAGGATAATCTACTATTATTGCTGCAATTTTAATGGAAAGCAAACATTCATGAAGAAGGCACCAAACAAGCAAGAAGTAATGTAATCTCTAGAGGATTTTGCTAGTTTCTATTTACTTTAGAAAACCATATTATGTAATTCCTTTGTGGAAGGTTAATCTTGTACAAACTTATTCCAATTTAGTGTACATTTTTTTAATTATTTCTGGTTATTTTCTAAACCTTCAATCCTGCAATAAAGGTAATGGCCCTTTCCCTCTCGGTCCAGTAGAACTAGGGGATAATAGGGGTAGGGGATTATTACATTTGGTATTAGAGATGGTTTACCATTTAACCTCTAATAATTATTAATTTTTTAGGATTTTGTAGAGCCTAAAGGAAATTATTAGAGTGTTTTTCAAAGATGATGGTGTTTAGAAAGGACCACAATCTACAAGATGGAAATATTTTCCTCCACACCTCTAGTCGGTTTATGAGGACTCCCAAACTTGTGTTTCTGACCTGGCTAAAGTCAGAGGACTTTACTCAAAATAACATACCTATAGGATTTCTCATGTTTTCATCATTTCTTTACCCCCTTCACTCACTAACCCATGATTGGTCTATGTAGCCCTTTTCTAAGTACTAGGGTTATGATAAATAGGGGTTAAGGCATCCTCCACCAAACAATAAAAAATGTAATCAAGATGTCATGGACCTAATTTATGATGATGATGTAAAAAGTTAGAGTTAGTTTAATTAACTGCTTGTGTGACGACCCGATTACAAATCCAGCCATCACCAGTAAAATGCGGAATTATCATAAATAACAGAGTTAACAAAAACCACTAAAATTAAAACCATCTTTACACATAGATCCATGTCCAATAAGCTATTACACAAAGGACAAAAGCTTGACATACACATAGTCCATGTCATATATTCAATATGCCATCTCTTCTCGAGGATAACATGTATCGGTTGCTTTACTTTGATATATGTACAACAACATTATAAAAACCTCGAGATAAACAAACTAAAAACTCAAGTTGTTTGTGAAAACCACTAAGAACTATCTCCCAAGGACCTAAGTGTACAGAGACGTCACATAGACATCTACCTACAAAACCCTGACAGACATCGTGCTCAACCTGAAGATACTACGACTGTTCTTACTGACACGATCCTTCTTCCGCAGCTTGGTTCCTAGTCCCTCATCCGTGGCCACCTAAAAATTTATGAATCCCACAGGGCGAGACTATTGTCCCAACGAGAAATATAACTCTCTGCTAGAAATATTATTATCACAAAAAGATAATGTAAGAACTAAACTGTAGGTATTCTATTTGTTTAACAAATATATCTTCAAGTACCAAGTAAGGATATTGATAACAGATTTATAAAATCATCTTTTACTTGAAAGGAATATGAAGAACATGTGTAACATCTATCTATCAAGATTTATAAAGGTGATAAGGCATCAACCAATGTTTCTGTATTTAGTCCTTAGACTACGCGGCTGATTACATGTTCACATTCATACTTATGCCCAGAGGAGATGAGATATACCGCTCATACTCCAACCGACCACTAGTAAGTCAAAATCAGAACCATACAAGGTCATTGGCAGAGCCGGTTGTCAAAACCTCTCCTTTCTCGATCAACACGAGAACACTTAGGTTTAGCATGACATCTTGTGTCTGCTGTAATCATTTATGTCGGGGTATAACAACATCCTTGTTGTAGAGCCACTGCCGTAGCATGTACTCTCTTCGGGAGAAGACCACTTAGCTTTCCCAGATTATCAGAATGACCACTGAGCGATCCTAATTAATTTTTATCAGGAATTGCACTTAGCAACCTGATGTATGTAGGGAGTCCGCTAAGCACCCTTACTTAGTTTGGGAGTCCACTGAGCACCCTTATATCATCGCATATTCAAAATTATGTGTTCCGAGTAGAAACTCATTTCACCATTCAACAAATGCTGACACTGAATGGATCTATGGTCTGGGAAACTACATGATAATGTTCATCTTGCTTAACTAAGTACATTACTGTATCTTTTAGCATCAATCAAGTTACAAACAAGATTTCATCAAAAGCTACAAAGAGAAAGAATAATTGCATTTATCTAATACTCTCATATTCACTGAGTCACATAGTACACTTAGAATCTCAATCTCTTGTCATCATCACACTTGTGTATTCAACCCTTAATTCATCATTGAGTACTGTCACAACTTAGCAGATGATCATTACCTCTAAGTCATCAGACCCGGGTATTATTTACACAGTCCACATAACTCATTGCAACTGTATCATATAACAACATAGTTCTTACTAGGCTATGTTTATCTTATCAACAATTTCAAACGCATGCCTATAAAATATAAAGGAACACATCCTTTCTCAATCAGGGTTATAGTCAACCACTTAGGGTTTTAAGATCTCATTAATAATATTACATCTTAACTCATGCTCCACTCTTCTCAGGAACATGAATGTATGCTAATTACACTCTTATCCTTCCAGTCTTAGTTTCTCTCTCATCCTCACTAAGATTTAAATTACTTAATTCACATCCTTAAGGTCTACAACTTATTATTATTGAGTGGAGTCAAACTATTATCTTAAGCATATTCATCACTTAGTCAAGATTAATTAACAAGGGCATATCATATCAAGTAGCATGATGAGTAACATTATTCTTTTACATTTGTGGATGCATATCTTATATTAACAAGTATTCAATTGATAATGTGACGAAACCACATCCTCATATCAGGTATAGGGAATGTCCCTCATCACCATATCATGTAACCAAGTCGGGTTCACCATGTTGGGCATATCATTATGGCTTTGTCATATCTCATGCAATAAAATTATATTAGTTCTTCTCCTTATCTAGCCATGTCCATTTCTAATTTAGTCTTCCATTAGATCAAATTGCCTCTAGGGTTTCCATATCGGGCTTCATCTTGGATTGCCATATGGGGCACCGTCTTGGGTTGCCATATCTAGCACCATCTTGGGTTGCCATATCGAGCACCATCTTGGGTTGTCATATCAGGAACCATCTTGGGTTGCCCATATCAGGCACCATCTTGGGTTTCCATATCGGGCACTATCTTGGGTTGTCATATCGTGCACCATCTTGGGTTGCCATATCGGGCACCAGCTTGGGTTGCCATATCGAGCACCATATCGAGTACCCACATAGGGTGATACCTGATTTCCATATCGTGTGGTCATCAATGGTAAAAACCTTGAACTCAAAAACAAGTCAAGATGGACACCAAATTGTCCTTTAACTTGACACAATACAATGAGAGATAGTATCAAGGTTCAAAGGTCAATAACATATCGGGTCCCTATCCCCTACTCTAGGGTTTTACTCATATCGGGAAAAAGTAAGGATTTTCCCTAGTATTGTGTACAAGGTGATGATTAGGAATCCTCTATAACATTCATAGGACTTGTCTTACAAAGTGTGACCTATTTTCATATTGGGAAAGTCTTCATGTCGGGTTCCCAAGCCTCCGACCCATATCGAGTTGCAAAGTCCTCAACCATATTAGTTATTCAAGAATGATCAACCCATGTTGGGTATCCAATGATGATGTCATCGTCATTAACCTAAAGATTATTAATTAGTTCAAATATTTGGATAACAGTCCCAATTACATATTAGATCTTATAATTATATCAATTGGTAAAAGGAAACCCTAATTTGCATATAATCAACTAATTAAATAATGTTGAAGAAAGGATAATAATATTAAAGGGTTTAAGTTATATAACCCGCCTCTTGAAGAACTTCCAAGCTTCAAGTTTTACTCCAAACGTTCCAAGGTTGAAGATGAGCCTACTCCAAGCTCTTGCATGATATCTCCAATGACCTTGGACGATATCACCTTAATTGATTGCTTCAACTTTTCTTTGGTCGATACCTCTCCTCCTTGGCCAATACCACTCAACTCCCTTCACTATGGGCAACACAAGAGAGGTGTTTGCATGGTATAAGAGGAAGGGCACTTGCTAGATCCAAAATCTTGCCAACAAAAGAAGGTCAAGGTATATATACTTGAGGTTTATAGAAAAGAGTTTCATAGGTGTCATCAATTTAAGGTACTTCATGCCACCTAGCCATGCAAGGCCAACACATACTCTTGCATGCATGCCACTATTATTTTGTCATGCAAAAAGGATAGAAAAGATAAGGGGCGACTCTTGAGTTGTCTCCTAGGGCAAGCTTTCTTCCACTATTTTAATATTATATTCAACTTTATCATTTCTAAGACAAGGTCAAGGTATATATACTTGAGGTTTATAGAAAAGAGTGTCATACATGTCATCAATTTAAGGTACTTCATGCCACCTAGCCATGCAAGGCCGACACATACTCTTCCATGCATGCCACTATTATTTTGTCATGCAAAAAGGATAGAAAAGATAATGGGCGACTCTTGAGTTGTCTCCTAGGGCAAGCTTTCTTCCACTATCTTAATATTATATTCAACATTATCATTTCTAAGACAAGGGCAAATCGATGCTTCAACATATCCTTGGGGTGCCTTTCCTATCAAGGGTTAAACCAAGGCTCCACAAACCGATAGGATGCTCTCCTTATGGTTCTATGGCCGATAGGGGCTCCTTTCCTAGGTCTACAAACAATATGGCTCATGTGTATAACTTTAACTTATGCATTTTCTTGTTTCCTTGATCCTTAAGAGTACTAACACTTCAAGATACTTCAGTCATATTGTTTTCCTTCTTTCTCTCTCCTCTAGATAACACTAGCTAAGAGTAAAAACAACCTAGAGATCGTCATTTACACATTCACCCTTCATTTTGTATATATATATATATATAAATATATATATATGGGCCCATCTTTATTGCCCGCGCGGGTAGCTACCCGCCCACCCTTCCGATCACTTTTTTTCAAATTTTTTTTTTGAAATTGTAGAAGACTATTTTTTCTAGCTCTCCAAAAATTTGAGCCAAAAATAATATCATTTGCCCCTCCAAAATCAAAAAACCCGTCCTTATATATATCTGCTGTATATTTTGTACATAGTTACTTTTTTGGCCAGCAGAGTTACTTTTTTGACACCATAGTTACTTTTTTTACAGCAGAGTTACTTTCTTAGCTAGGAGAGTTACTTTTTTGGCTGCAGGGTAGCGAAAATCCATGCTACCCGCGCGGGCAATGAATGAACACCCTATATATATATATATATATATATATATATATATATATATATATATATATATATATTGCATATTGTACCACAATTGATGCACTAAGCACTTAGCATTATTTATACAAGTTTCCACTTAGAATTAGGCTTTGCACAAGCCACCACTTAGCATCATGTTCACTATCATGACATACATGACACTTAGAATTCATTCAACATGTAACATTTACAACATAACCCCTCATCTTGGGTAATTTACACTTCTCACTTAGGTTATCATGTAATGCACACATAGCTTGCATATAAGCTCAAGATTTTAGAATAAACTTCACAAAGGCCTTAATTACTTTTCAAAAGATAAGAACAAGATTGTAAGCAACTTACTTAAACAAAACATCTAGGGTTAGGTCATAACCCAGGTCAGGGGTGTTACAATTATCAACCCCTAAAAGAAGGATTTCATCCCCAAAATCTCAGGAGAAGAGAGAAGGGTACTTCTTCCTCATCTCTTCCTATAACTCTCAAGTGGCTTCTTCAACACCACGGTGATGCCAGAGAACTTTTACAAGAACTATATCTTTCTTCTTCAACTTCTTGATTCTTTTGTCAAGAATCATTATAGGGCCTTCCACATAGGATATATCTTCATTCAATTCAACCTCTATAGGTTGCATCACCGTCTCTGTATTAGGATGACACTTTCACATCATAGACACATGAAACACTAGATGTAGTCTATGTAGCTCAGGTGGCAACTCCAACCTATAAGCTACTTTCCCGATCTGTTCTATCACTGGGTAAGGTCCCATAAATCTAGGGGCTAACTTACCTTTCTTCCCAAATATAAGAGCACCTTTCCAAGGAGAGACCTTGAGATACACTCTATCTCCAACTTGGAACTCTAGAGGTCTACAATGTTTATCGACATAAGACTTATGTCTATCCTGTGCAGCCTTCAAATGTTGTTGTATAACTTTAATCTTCTCAGTTGTTTGTTGTACTAACTCGGGACCCAGAATTTGGTATTTTCCAGTTTCGAAGCAGCATAACGGAGATCTACAACGTCTGTCATACAATGCTTCATAAGGTGCCATATCAATACTGGCTTGATAGTTATTATTATAAGCAAATTCAATCAAGCTTAAATGTAAGTCCCAACTTCCCACGAACTGAAGGACACATGCCCTAAGCAAGTCCTCCAAGATCTATATGGTCCTTTCAGACTTCCCATATGTCTGAGCATGAAAGGATGTACTAAATTTTAACCGTGTACCCAGGGCTTTATGTAATCATTCCCAAAATTGACTTGTAAACTGGGGACCTCTATTAGATACAATCGTAGATGGGATTCCATGCAACCACACTATCTCATCTATATAGATATGTGCAAGATTCTCTGTAGTGTAGGTTGTTTTGATACGAACAAAATGTGTTGTCTTAGTCAACCTATCAACTATCACCCAGACAGAGTCATGACTTTTGGTTGTCCGAGGCAGACCAACCACAAAGTCCATTGTCACGTGATCCTATTTCCACTGAGGTATAGGTAGGGGTTGTAACATTCCTGTAGGCTTCTGGTGTTCTGCTTTAACCTGTTGACACACCGGACACTGCATAATAAACTTCACTACATCTTTCTTTAAACTGGGCCACCAATATATATCCTTTAAGTTATGGTACATTTTAGTACTCCCTGGTTGCATTGCATACATGGATGGGTGAGCTTCTTCCATGACTATATTTCTTAAGTTATTACTATCAGGAACTACCATCCTACCATGGTAACAAACTATCTCATCCTCTGACTCATGGAAACCATCATGTTTCTCATTGCCCAATTCTGACTTAATCTGTTGAATCACAGTATCAGCCTGTTGTGCCTCTTTGATTTGTTCCTTCAGAGTGGGTTTCACATGCATCTCAGCTAATAACCCTACTAATAGAGATACTTATAATTGCACATTCATTTGTCTTAAAGAGACAAACATAACCCACTTACACCATATTAAGGAATTCAGTTGTGCATTATCTGAGGGTAAAGATGAGGATTTCCTACTGAGTGCATCAGCCACTACATTGGATTTACCTAGATGATAATCAATTGTACAGTCGTAGTCCTTGATTAAATCCATCCAACGACATTGTCTCATATTCAGCTCATGCTGAGAAAAGATATATTTTAAATTTTTATGATCTGTGAAGATCTGGCACATTTCTCCGTAAAGATAATGCCTCCAGATCTTTAACACATGGACTACTACAGCCAATTCTAGATCATGTGTTGGATAATTCTCCTCATGTTTCTTGAGCTGTCAAGAAGCAAAAGAAACTACATGATCATTCTGTATCAACACACAACCTAGACCATTCTTAGAAGCGTCATAGAAAACAACTTACCCCTTTCCCTGCTCAGGTAAAACTAACACAGGTGCACTATTCAACTTTTCTTTCAGCATCTAGAAAGAATGTTGACTCTTGTCATTCCAAACAAAAGGAACTTCTTTGCTTGCCAATCTAGTTAAGGGCAATGCTATAGATCTGAAATCTTTGATAAACCTTCTATAATATCCTTCCAAGCCTAGGAAACTATGAACCTCAGTTGGTGTCTTAGGTTGTTCCCACTCCACAACAGATTTTACTTTCTTAAGATCAACACGGATACCTGAAGCAGATATAACGGGTCCAAGGAAAGATACTTCTGATAACCACAACTCACACTTGCTAAACTTAGCATATAACTTATGTTGTCTCAACAAGGTCAAAGCTTGATGAAGATGTTGTTCATGTTGTTGACTGTCTCTACTATATATCAAGATGTCATCTATGAAAACCACTACAAATTGATCAAGGAAAGGCCAAATGATTTTATTCATCAACTCCATGAATGGAGTTTTTGCATTAGTTAGTCCAAATGACATAACTACAAACTCATAATGACCACACCTAATTCTAAAGGTCGACTTAGGTATGTCACTCTCCTTGATACGTAACTATTGATATCCTGACCTTAGATCAATTTTAGAAAACATTGTTGCACCATGCAACTGGTCAAACAGATCATCAATCCTTAGTAAGGGATATTTTTTCCTAATAGTCACCTTGTTGAGCTATCTGTAATCTATGCATAGTCTCATAGACCCATCCATCTTTTTAATGAAAAGAACTGGAGCACCCCATGGTGAACTACTCGGTCGTACGAAACCTTTCTCAAGCAACTCCTACAACTGTTTCTTAAGTTCTTCCATCTCAGCTGGTGCCATCCTATAAGGGGTTTGGGTTATAGGTTGCGTATCTGGAACAAGATTAATCTCAAAATCAATCTCTCGAGGTGGAGGAATACCTGGTAATTCCTCAGGAAACACATCCTCAAATTCCTTGACAATCGGAACTTCAAAAAATACTAGGGATCTGTAATCTGGTATCTACCATGTGCCAAGAATGTGAAGCATCCTTGTCTCATCAACTTCTCTGCCACCATAGCTAACACTAAATAGGTTGGAAGAATCTTTCTCTCCCCTTGAAAGACCCATGTCTTGTCACCATATGTGAACATGGCATGCTTGGAATCACAGTCCAAGACAACTTTATACTTCTCTAAGGTGTCCATCCTGAGAATTACATCAAACCCATGCATTTCAAGTGGTACAAGATCCACTTGAATGATGTGTTTTGAGAAAGATAGAACACAGGGATAACATACCTCCAGCAACATCGCATATCCCTCTAATGGAGTTTCTAATAACAAATCATCTTTTCTAGGATTAACAACCAAGTCACAGTCATGAATCACCTCTCGGGTGATAAAAGAATGCGTAGCACCCAGATCAATAAAAAAAATACAAAACATGATGAAGACATATCAGAATGAAATAATTCTATCTAACCTATCACAACTCGTGGGTTAACCTGCCTCTAGCTGATTCATGGCATAGAATCTTGCCATAGCTTGCTGCCGCCTTCGTCCTCTACTAGTTGGTGCAGTTGATCCTACCTGAGACGCTTGTCTACGTCCCCTAGATCCACTGATGAACTGTTGTCTCTGAGAGCCCTATTGGCTCTGCCTCAATGGCTGGGTCACTTCTATGTCCCTAACTGGACAATCTTTTATCCCGTGCCATGTCTGTCTACACATGTAGCAGGCTCTGTTATCCCATTGCGACTAGGCAGTCATGTCAATGACATCAATGCTGAACTCTGAGCTCTCCCTAAGGGGAAACTACGGCCTCTACCTCAGATAGATGTCCATTGTGTTTGAGTATTGAACCTTTGTGGTTCTGTAGGTGCATAAAACCTTGATTTCTTAAAACTACCAGACCTCTGATTTTGAAACTGGGCATGTGTCTTCCTACTATTTGTCTCTCATTTTTCTGTCACGGATCTCTCTATTTGTCTAATCGACTCCACAAAGGTAGCAAACCTTTCCCTATTCTCAAGGGCAGATACATGTGTGGTCAATTCAGCATTCAATCCCTTCTCAAAATGCTGAATTCTCTCCTCATCTGTGGTGCAATGTGCGGATCAAACCACAGAAGCTCCATAAACTTATCTTCATACTCATTAACCTTCATTGTTCCCTGCCTAATCCACTCAAACTGTATAATCTTCTCATCAAGATAAGTCTTGGGGAATTATCTACTGACAAACACTTGTTGGAATTCTTGCCATATGACCTCAACACCCGGTCATTTCTCTTCTTCTATGGCCCACCAATGGCCAACACTTTCCTTCAGAAGGTATACAACATGCTTAACCTTATCATCATCCGGGATATCTAGGATCTTAAAGGCTTTCTCTATCTCAGTAAGCCATAAATCTGCATCTGGTGGGTCATCTATGCATTTTGTCACCAAATTTGAGTGGAAGATATGTTTAGAGGTAGTAAAGCTATGGTTAAAATTTGGTGGCATTTTTATGTTCTAAGAAGAAGTTATGAACACTACTACAGAAATAGCATTCAGTGTCACTTTTCTGGGCGTCGGTTATTAAGGAAAACCGACGCCTAACATATAAGGCGTCGGTTGTTTAAGAAAACCGACGTCTATATTCGAAGACCAGCCAGACATGGGTACCGCTTTGTATTAAGCGTCGATTGTTTATAAAAAACCGACGCTTAAAGTCGCCCGCGAAATCCATATTTCGATCAAAAAAAATAGTGTCATTGTCAGCGTCGGTTATATACGTAGAAAACTGACACCTATGTGCGATGAAAATTTGCGCGGAAAGTGTCACTTTCAGCGTCGGTTATACAAGGATAACCGACGCTGAAGGTGGTTCCTGCCAAACATTTTCATGAAAATATCGTCCAATTGGACGTCGGTTGTTGCAAACAACTGACGCTAAAGATGTTTAGGCGTCGGTTGTATAAAACAACCGACGCTATTTTGGAACTTTATAACCCGCGATGCCCGACTCTTCCCCTTTCTTCTGTTTCATTGCGAGCCCTTTTTTCTTCTGTCGCCATCGATTTCCCTTTTTCTCTGCTCCTTCCTCTCCACGACAGCGCCGCCGTGCCGCCACTGCTACTCCGTCACCCCCTTCTCCGCCGCACCCCCTTCTTCTGTGCTGCTGCTCCTTCTCCTCCGCCTGCCTGCCCACCGCCGCCTGCCACCGCCGCCTGCCTGCCTGCCGCCGCCTGGCCGCCTGCCTGCCTGCCGCCGCCTGACGCTCCCTGCTCGTCGGAGTCGCTGTCGCTGGTTCTGGAGCTCGCCGGCCGCCGCCCACGTACTCAACCAGCTCGACCTCGCCCTACTCTGCTTGCCCAGGTACCTGCCGACCTACCCAGGCGCGAAGTTGGTTCTTTATGTGCCGACCTAATCTGCTTGCCTAATCTGCTTGCGTGAAATTGGCTCCCTACTCTGCTTGCTTAATGTGCCTAATCTGCTTTAAGTGGTCCTAATATCATAACATGATAGTTTTATAATCATGGCTAAACATAATATGAACTAGATCTTTTTATGTCATTAAATCAATGAACTTAGGAATTGGGGGTTCAAGAATAACCCTAACGATAACAGGATAATAAGGAAACCTAAACTCTAGATTAGGACTTGAGTAGCGTTTAATGTTATTATATGATTTGTGGCACTTTAGGATGTATATACATGCAACAAAAGTTAATTGCTTGGTTTTCTTATTTGCTTGGATAATATACTCAGTGAATTAATGTATGATTTGCATGGATCACCATCAAGGTACGTGGTTGTACTTATGATTACATGTATTTACTTCCTATGTTTGTCAAGGTTTCTTGAAGATTGAATAAGTGATAGATGCTGGATGTTTATTTATTTCATGCAAATTATAAAGTCCTTATGATTATCACATTAAGTAAATCATGATATTCTGAACCCTAGGTTACACAGATTGAAAGGTAACACACTTTGTCCTAAGTTGCTAATTTTTATTCTAATATGAACTCTAGTCTCATCTATCCATGTTGCCTATAGTTTATAACATTGCATTGTGAATTATTGCATGTTTGAAACTATTAAATTCTTGATTTATTATTTAATAATGCTCTATAGATTAGGTACTTATCATGTCTATTAAAATCCTACTAGTATAATTATGTGATCCCAACATATTAGGATTAACCATGTTGTTGGTCTAGAAACCCGTCCAAGATTGACTCATTAGGAGTAAATCTTGGATAGTCCCCGGTTTGGGACTGTTCTTGGACACCTAATCTCACTTAGGATGTAAGTGTATAATGTGTATTGGGTTTTCGAGAAAATTTTGGTAGCATTTCCCCATTTGTTCTCTAAGTACATATGTACTTAGAGAACAGCGGGGAAATGCTGCCGAAATTTTCTTGAAAACCCAATACACATTATACACTTACTACTGAGATTAGGTGTTCAAGGATGGGATAGGTGGTACACATTTATTATATATAAGAATGGCATCACATGTGTTTGTTGGCCTAGAATGTGAACAATCATTGTTTTTTATATTACTTGTACATTGGTATAAATTAGAATGAACAATCACTAAATTATATACTATTTGTATGGAGTCCGGCTTCATTGTAGATATCTATTATTGTGTTTGTTGGCCTAGAAACCCGTCCAAGATTTACTCATTAGGAGTAAATCTTGGATAGTCCCCGGTTTGGGACTGTTCTTGAACACCTAATCTCACTTAGGATGTAAGTGTATAATGTGTATTGGGTTTTCGAGAAAATTTTGGTAGCATTTCCCCGTTTGTTCTCTAAGTACATATGTACTTAGAGAACAGCGGGGAAATGCTGCCGAAATTTTCTGGAAAACCCAATACACATTATACACTTACTAGTGAGATTAGGTGTTCAAGGATGGGATAGGTGGTACACATTTATTATATATAAGAATGACATCACATGTGTTTGTTGGCCTAGAATGTGAACAATCATTGTTCTTTATATTACTTGTACATTGGTATAAATTAGAATGAACAATCACTAAATTATATACTGTTTGTATGGAGTCCGACTTCATTGTAGATATCTATTATTGTGTTTGTTGGCCTAGAAACCCGTCCAAGATTTACTCATTAGGAGTAAATCTTGGATAGTCCCCGATTTGGGACTGTTCTTGAACACCTAATCTCACTTAGGATGTAAGTGTATAATGTGTATTGGGTTTTCGAGAAAATTTTGATAGCATTTCCCCGTTTGTTCTCTAAGTACATATGTACTTAGAGAACAACGGGGAAATGCTGCCGAAATTTTCTTGAAAACCCAATACACATTATACACTTACTAGTGAGATTAGGTGTTCAAGGATGGGATAGGTGGTACACATTTATTATATATAAGAATGACATCACATGTGTTTGTTGGCCTAGAATGTGAACAATCATTGTTCTTTATATTACTTGTACATTGGTATAAATTAGAATGAACAATCTCTAAATTATATACTGTTTGTATGGAGTCCGGCTTCATTGTAGATATCTATTATTGTGTTTGTTGGCCTAGAAACCCATCCAAGATTTACTCATTAGGAGTAAATCTTGGATAGTCCCCGGTTTGGGACTGTTCTTGAACACCTAATCTCACTTAGGATGTAAGTGTATAATGTGTATTGGGTTTTCGAGAAAATTTCGGTAGAATTTCCCCGTTTGTTCTCTAAGTACATATGTACTTAGAGAACAGCAGGGAAATGCTGCCGAAATTTTCTTGAAAACCAAATACACATTATACACTTACTAGTGAGATTAGGTGTTCAAGGATGGGATAGGTGGTACACATTTATTATATATAAGAATGACATCAAAGTAATCAGCCGTGAGTAGTTGGAACAAGCTCACTTATATATTTTACACAATATGGACGAAGTGAGTGTTTATATCGAGGAACATACCAATTTCATAAAGAGACAACATCCTCGAGCAAGTTCAATATGGCTTGCTAGAGAGCATAATAAGACTTTTACTAAGTGGTTTGAAGATAAAGTCTTACATCAACTATCTCAAACACCAAATGATATTACAGAAACTATCAAATGCCTCACCTTTAAACCAAAACCGAATGTTATGTCTTATGAAGGGTTTGACATTAATGGATTCACATATTACACAAAGCGCCAAGATGATAAGAGTGTCGTCTAAAATAGTGGGGTCACTCTTCAAGCGTCGACTATGTACTTTGCAAGTGCAAAGGATAAGAGTCCACGTGAAGCTAAAATGTCATATTACGGTGTCATTGAGGACATTTGGGAGTTTGACTACATAGATTTCAAAATTCCGCTCTTTAAATGTAATTGGGTTGATAACACCAAAGGATTTATAGTGGATGAATTGGGTTT
Source organism: Alisma plantago-aquatica (assembly GCA_963693085.1). Taxonomy (NCBI): domain Eukaryota; kingdom Viridiplantae; phylum Streptophyta; class Magnoliopsida; order Alismatales; family Alismataceae; genus Alisma; species Alisma plantago-aquatica. The sequence continues at coordinate 159,738,705 of OY856410.1, forward strand.
CACTTTGGTGAACTTTGAAAAGATTGGTGAGAAGGGTGAACCATTCATATTGGCATCACAGGCGAAACAAATATTCTATATCGATGATCCTGTGAATGATAAATGGTCGGTTGTTCTTCATGGTAAAAGATAGTTCATTGAAGATCCTATAGATGAAGAAGAGTACTATGATAAGTATGATGACTCCAGTCCATTCTCAGTTGGGTTGCCCACTCCACAAAATATTGAAGCTAATGATGACTTATATGTGCGCGGAGATCACAATGAAGGATTGTTAATTGATAAAAGATCACAATTTTAGAGACATGTATGTTTATACAAATGCTAAATGTTTGCCTTTTTCTAGTTAATACAAATGCTAAATGTTTGCCTTTTTCTAGTTAATACAAATGCTAAATGTTTGCCTTTTAAATGACATTTTCAGATGGCTGACCATGATGAGCATGATGTCCATGATGAGCATGAAGTCCATGATGAGCATGCTGTCCATGACGAGCATGGCGAGGATACTAATGTAAGTTCTAAAAACATATCCTGTATTTCTATAAAATTCATTATCTTCTAGTTATGTCATATATCCTATATTTCTATATTGGGCTAATTTAGTGTGTTTATTTTTGTCAAATTTTAGGTTGATGATGCACCTGTACCCACTGAAGCACTGGAGCAACTTGATGCGTAGCACCAAACACTTAACAAGAAAAGGGGCATCACTCTGTTGAAGAAGTTATTAGCGCTAAGTGGTAGTGGATCCAAATTGGTGGTGGAGTTTGATAATGGAGGAAATCCAATTGGAGTGAACCGCAATAATTTTGTAAACTATCTTGGGTGTACCACTCGGAGCCATTGTGGTGTTAAGTATGATAATTGGCATAAAGTTCCTCAAGGGAAAAAAGACTTGATATGGAAGGATTTATGCGTGAGGTATTATTATTTGCAATTCTATTTTGTAGATTACAAATTCTATTATTTTCAATTCTATTTTGGATACTAGTTAATAACATTTCTATTTTACAGAATCTGTTTGCATTGGATGAGAAGTTGCATCGTAAAAATGTGATGCAACGTGCTGGAAAGATGCTTAGGAATTATAGGACAAATCTAAACAGAGAATACATAAAAGAGGGTGATAAGAAGAAGAAGTCAGCCCTTGAACAATGGAACTTCTTGGACAAAGAAGATTGGGACAATTTTGTTGCTTCAAGAAAATCTGAAGAATTCAAGGTATTAGGCGTCACTCCCAATTTAATTAATATACATTGTATTCACCTATTCAAGATTAACATTTAGTGCTACTAACCAAATCATTAATGTGCATACTAACTAGGCCCTCAGTGACGCACAAAAAGCAAGGCGTGCACTGAATGTGCATGACCACACTATGGGTCCAAAAGGCTATGCAAGCATTCGCCAAAGACTACAGGCGGAGTCTGCGGCTACTCAGCAGTCTGCTCAGGAGTCTGCTCCTACTCAGGAGTCTGCCACACCCATGCCTCTCCATGATATCTGGATAGCTGGCAGGAAAAACAAAAAGGGTGAAATAAAGAAGCCTGTAACTGCTGAGGCAGCTGCAAAAATGGTAAAATACAACTCTTAGAGAAATCGTTTCAATATTGATTATTTGTGGTGTTAACTTACCAATTTCTATTTATGGTGATTAGCGGGAGCTGCACGAGCAGAGGAAACAAGGCACGTTCATCCCTCAGGGCACAAGGGATAAATTGACAGTTGCTCTGGGTAACCCAGAGCATCCTGGACGTGTTAGAGGTGCCGGCGCTGGTGTTGGCATCAAAGCATTCTTTGGGCCATCCCAGCGCAAACCCAGAGTGGGACTTTCTCAAGAAGAGGTAACCTATTCTTTTTTTAGAATGTTACTGCAAAAGGAAATTCATTAATAAGAAGCTAATGTTTCTTTTATCCATGTATAGGAGAATAAGAGAGTTGAGGATTTAGTTGCTAAGAAGGTCAACGATGTAGTTGCTGAGAAGGTCAAGGAAGAATTGCTGCGGTGGCAGGCATCTCAGGCTTCCAATACGCCTATGGTGACCCACTCTTCTCCTGATGCACAGACTGCGAGTAATTATGGAGACCCATCGCCTAGCACGTCTGCTGTAAGTATTGTTTATGACATTGTAGCTAGTCTTTTCAAGATGATATGTTTTCAAGATGATATGTATATATGTATAATATTATTTATGTAAATTTGTAGGAATTGAAGCCATGCCGCTTAAGAATGCAAGACTACGTTGTTGCAGAGGCGCAGGCTTACCCGTCCCTTCCTGGGGCAATGTTTCATGGGACTCCAATGCCACAGGGCTACGTTCGTGTGAGCCCGATACGTGTGTTACCCGATTGGAGGGAAGTTGCATTGCCATATGCCCACCCAGATATTGATACACTTGGTGAGGCAGAAGGCGGGGTCATATTGTGGCCCAAAGCAGATGTCGTCTACACGACTGAAATTGTAAGATAAATTTACATTGATTTAGACTGTTAATGTGTATATGTACAGGTTAAAAAGAAGACACCAAGAGCACCTAGGCCTCCACCTCCACTTCCCGCATTACCCGATTGGGTTCCAACTGACCTAACATACCCCTTAGGTCCTGCTTGTAGGGGAATGGCATGTTGGCTACGGACACATAATATACATTGCCCTATAATTATTTCTGTAGATGCAGATTATGCAGGTCAATCATACGATAGCTCTTTATTTATACAAGATATTATTGAGCTGTTTATGTATGATTGGCTGAATACATCAATGATAGAGACATGGATAAGGTGAGATCTTATTTATACATCCATATACCTTGTGTAAGATCCGGTGATCTGGTTTCTTATATATTAATGCATACGCCTATATGTTTTGCAGCTACTTAGTCGAAGATCATTCCAAACAATTTGCATTTGATCATGTGGGATTTTTTATTCCATCATTGATTAGTTTGGTAGCTAAAGACCCTGATAATGTTCAATAATACTGTATAGATGCTTTTACAATTTTTGGTCAGCAAAAGAAGACGATAATAATAGCTCCATTCAATGTCAAGTAAGTTTACTTTATTTATAATTTGGACTTAAGAAAATTCCATTTTTATTTTGCATTTTGAGTTATTAATTGTTAACTTCTTACCTCTAGCGGTAGACATTGGGAGTTACTAGTTATTGTCCCCGGGACATTCACTGTTTATTATCTAAATCCTGCGGGGAGTACATTGAACACTAAAATTGGACACGTAATGAGAATGCCATTATTCTGGTGAGAAATATTTCATTTTTATATCCGTTAACATCTTTTATTACATTACTATTTACTTATGCAATTTATTGTGTTATATTAACATGTAGGGGTTTAGATGCATTCAAAAAGGATGGAGGAACGGTCCCAAGGAAAAAGAACCAGCCAATAAATTGGCAGAACGTACAAGTAAGTTCCCGACTCGAATATATATATTATTGATGTGAATTGTGCTTAGTTGTATTATTTTGTATGTTTCTATTTATAGTGTGCTACACAAGACAATGGCTGGGCATGCGCATACTATGTGATGCGATTTATGCAGATGATTATCAAACATACCGCATTGGACATCGATAGCATACCTGAGGTATTATATATAGTCTCATTAGTTAGTATGAAATATATCAATCTTATTTTTATATTATTACTTATATATATACATCATTCTCTTTGTAGGTGTTTAAAACTGACCACACTATAGGTAAACGCTTAAAAAATATACATGCTCCATATACGATGGAAGCATTAAATGAAGTAAGAGAAGAATGGGCAAAAGCCATACAAGCAATGGCAACTGTAAGATATAATTGGGATGTTGATAGCGATAATGAATGATACTTTGTAAATGAATATTTCTGAATGTTAATACATGTATTTGAATGTTTCTATATGTGTGAATGTGAGAATTGAATTGATGTTTGAATGTATGTACTTGTGTGAAATTTTCCTTGTGACTTTTACAGGTTTGCGGCCTGTTTGTAGGCTGATATCAATGGATGTCGTAAACCTGCAGTTCAGAAAACTGAACTGCAGGTTCTCATCCTGCTGACCAGCCACAGCAGGCCTGCAAACTGATATGAAAAAAAAAATATAAATAGGCGTCGGTTATTTATAGAAAACCGTCAGCAAAGACCTACAGCGTCGGTTATTTATAGATAACCGACGCCTGATGTGGCCAAAGCAGTCCTGGAAATGGCGTCGGATATTCGTATCAAACCGACGCCTATTTAAACAACCAGGCGTCGGTCTTTTGGTATATAACCGATGCCACAAGGGTTCGCGCCACAGAAAAAGGCGTCATCTAGGACACTTTATGCGCCGGTTATCTACTAAAAGACCGACGCTACATGGAATATAGGCGTCGGTCTTTTAGTAAATCACCGACGCAGAAAGTGCCCTAGATGATGCCGTTTTCTGTGGCGCAAACCCTTTTGGCGTCGGTTATCTACTAAAAGACCGACGCCTATAGGTTAAATAGGCATCGGTTAAAAAACAGACGCTGAAGTGTTCGACCTTTAGCGGCGCCCACATAGGCGTCGGTCGGAAACCGACGCCAAATGGGGTTAAAAGACCGACGCCAAAGGCCGTTTCTGTAGTAGTGGAAGGTCTGAAACTTGTGAAATAATATGCATATATTAAGGTATTTTGGACTAATTTTATTGTTATATTAGCCTAAGTAGTTGATCAAATAGGGTGTCACACGACCCTTTCATTGAGGGTGGGATGGGTGACCAGATCTTTGCCATTCATGACTAATCCAGTGGTTGGGACTGCCTACTTTAGTGAGCCACGAATCACTTGTTAAGTGGGTTCTTTCACAGCCGCTAGATGCACTTTGGGAGATAATGAGGTCATCTCCAAGCTCTGGGTCTGGAGGAGTCATGGAGAAGTGAGACGTGCAAACATCCATGTCACCACGATCTTAAAATGTGTACCATATAGAGGAAGTGACCGAACAATTAAGCTTGAATCGCCATAAGGAGTACCATGACTGTTCACTCATGACATTTGGTGAAAGATAGAAGGAGAATGAGCCACCCTTTTCTACTATCTCTCCACAGTCACAAGTAGGTGGTAGCCATGAGTAGAGAAGGGATCCAAAAGGCATATTGAAGGAAGAGGGAGAAGGGAAGAGAAACATGGAGGCCTAGGGAATCAACCACACTTGAGCGCATGACCTCAAAGGGTTGCTTCCATGGTCGACCAACTCAGGTCAGGCACCTATGAACACAAAGCTCAGAGACATGTGAGGGGAGTTGCTCGCCGCGAGTGAAGGACACCTTGGTAGAGTTTCTGGAGGTCTTATGAATGCCTTGGAGGCTTTACTTCAGAGCTTCATGGGGCTGAGGCATTTTGCCTCTTTTGCTTCGTTGTGCCTGGACCAAGCGGCACCGGGCTTGTGGGGATGGAGGATCAGAGGCATCGAGGTGAACATGAGCAGGCGTGCAAGTCAAGAAGATGTTACCGAAGCTCTTGGCAACTTTTCAATCCGATGAGGACCATTGAGTGCTCACTGGAGAAGGATCTCGCGGTGGCTCCCTCACAAAATAGGGGCACGCGAGCCCTTATTCTTGCATCTGTAGAAAGAGAATGAGTCAAGCGTTCGGGATAACGGATCCCTGGATCTGTGGATCCAACTATGGACCCAGACCATATGGGTCCCAGTCAAGCAAAGAAGAGCAGTACCAGCCTAGTGGACACGTGGTGGCTCCAGATTGGTCAAAAGGTAAGAAAATCCCAAAAATACTCAGTTCGTATATAAATCATAGAAAATAGCTAGATGATCAAAAAAATACAAATAATATACCAAAGTTCTCAAAAAAATAAGTAGAACACAATAGAATGATAATATCAGGCTTCTGATGCACTAATAATAGTGATATCATGTAAGATGTGTAATGCTTGTTCAATAGATAATAAATATCAAACGATGGCCTAAAATTATGAGAAAATACCGATAAATCATAAATCATGTTTGTAATCCATAAAAGGTCAGATATTATGATGATGATTCACGAAATCTTGTAATTTGCTCTATATGAATATTTAGGGCTAATAACCCTAAATAAAAAGCAATAAATACATACATGCTCAATAAATGATGAAATTCACAGAAATGCCTCATATCAGTGAGTGTAAGATAATATGTAAATATGAGATCAGTTTTATACACAATTTTTTTTAGTCTTAGGGAGACCCCGCTCCCCCTCCTCCTCAAACAAGTGCCAGAGCTCGGATGACCCAAGGAGTTGGTAATTACAGTGCACTCAGGGGGATTTAAACCCGGGTCCCCCAGGGAGGACAAGCCGGACCGAACCACCTGAGCCACACTGGCCGAGTTTTTATACACAAAATTTCTGTTACATGAAGATGACCCTTAATACATGGGATGAAACCCTATTTTGTATAATACATGTAACCTAGGTTTACTATGTATAAAGAATGATACAGAACCTGATATTCAGATTATGTATCCTAATCTTGAATATGAGATCATTAAGATAATTTCCAAGTCAGGAACATAACAACAAGATGATAAAATAAGTAATAAAGTACATAGCCTAATGAGATAGGGTAAACCTTAAAATAGTGATAACTAGGGTTAAGATGAGAACCTGATGGTGATATGTGGTCTTTTCTTAATCAGGGTTGACCAGGATGTTGATGATATGAGGATATGATGCTTAGGTTTGTTCTTGTTCAAGGTACACCATTACCTCTTACTTGGATTATTATACAATATGCTTGTATTATATGTGTAGTAAAATACTTGGCATATGATATTGGATGAAATGATTGTTTTTGTATGATATGTTGCATGATTTTCCATACTTATTTCTATGAACACATGAAACATAATAAATATGATCCATCATATGATAGCACTAAACTCTTGGTAGTACAGTGCATTGAGGTGATCTAACTCTTTGGTAGGAGATCACATTGTATACATGATCTAACTCTTTGGTAGGAGATCATAAGGCCTAAAAGCATCTATCCCTTTGGTGGAAGATGTACAAGATATATGATGGAAATTGTTCCTAAAATATGTGTTCTCTTTTGTTAATGGACATCTTTGTGTAAGTATATGCTTTTTCTTATATTTCTTTATAACTGCCAAGTATTAGTTTTATCTTATTGCCAAGATATGATGAGAGGTATATAAAATAAATGTAGGCGTACACAATACAATATTCTTAAATATTGTGCTGATTTGTACCACATGTAATCTTTTATTTAGGTTGTAGACATGTGATCTTGAAGATCTAGGATAGTTGATAGTTGTGTGGCGAGCTGATGTACATGTAGACATGTTGTCTTAAGATCATGTTGTTTAGTGGTTGTACATATATATGTTAAGTTTGTTGTTCAATGTGTAATATTAAATGTTGTAACAATACATTATGTAATTATATGTTGAATGGTGAAAATATGTTTATGGTTTTATTATTGTTCATGTGCATGTGCTACTATTGTTTCCTACTGAATCCCTTGATTTTATTTTTTTAGCCTAGTCTGTTGTGTTTAATTGGGATTCTCACTGAGGTGAGGTTTCAATTTAAACTTCACACATCAGATTAAGTTTTAGAAAATCCTAGGATGTCACAGGTGGAATCAGAGCCTGAACAATAGCAAATCCTGACATTTGCTCACTATGCAACTCAAAACTAAAGAACCTTGCTCTTAACAATCTTTAGGGTTAGATTAGTCATCTTTTAGAGACTAGATCTGACCTAGCCTCTAGGTTAGCACCTAGATGTTTGAGAACTAGGTCTAGACTAGTGCTTGTTGTATACATGTCCTTAGGTGTTGTTCTTTCCTTATAGTGTAGTAGTATGGGACGTTGCATTATTGGAAATTATGTACATCAAGGGAAGAGAACCCTAGATATATGGCACTGATTGTCTAGAGTAGCTACACTAGTCTACACCATGTTCTCACCTGTTTCATTAGTTTTCATGACACTGTACTCTCTACTATGCATGGGACACTCATTTTCTAGATTTGGTTTTTGATTCCAATTGGATCGAACCTTGACAGTTTTCTCTGACACATATTTTATCAGAGAAAAACTATACAATATGTTATTATATATGTAAGTCTTACAAAAAGGTGTCTCCACACATCTATGAGTAGGAGGTGGTCATGCAACCTAAGTGCAAGTGAATGACATCAGTCTAGAAGAGAGAGTAGTTCTAGCTTAGACGTCAAGAGCCTTGTTGGAATATATGATAGATGGAATAGATGAAATAAGCTTCAGTGATATGATCTAAGTCTTATATAGGTGATATAGGATCATTATGATGATCTATGTTTTTCTTTGAGGATTAAGGTTGAATTTTGAGGTTTTGAGATAAGTTTTGATGATACAAGTAACTAGGCTTTTATATGATAAGATATGTTAAGTTAAGATAAGGTTGTGAGTCAGCATGAGCCTCAAGCTCTTTTACAAAGGAGGACCTCTAGTGTTAAGACCAATTTTATGGTTAACTCCAGAGAGAGTGAGACCCACAGGGAGAAGGTCAGAGGACCTTAAATATAAGATATGAGAATTATGAGAAATATATGATGTGATATGTCCTAAACTAGACTACTCCTGAGTGAATGATTTGAGTTGCTTTATGAAGGATTCCTATGGTTTTTTTATCCCTAAATGTTCTTGGGAGTAACAAACCCTAGAGTCTGGGAGAGCTTCTTTGTACATGTGAATATGAATATAAGAACCTACCATCTGGAAGGCAGAGAGAGAGAGAGTCCCAAGACCCTGGAGGAGGTAACTATGTTAGTTTCACTGAAGCCTCATGCTCGAGTTGATGATCCCTTGTAGGAATCTAGTGGTGTATATAAGATAGAGAGTTGAGAAATAGTATGTCATGGTAGAGATCTATGAAGAGAATGTCACAACATGTTTTGGTTTGTGCTTATGTGGCTAGATTTTGTGAAGTTGATCAATTAGTGTCAATGAGGTAGACCTAATAACCCTAGACCAAAGTGGGAAGATAAAGCTAGTGTGTACATGATACTCAAAGAGATGAGTGAGCTCAGAGAGACTAAGCATGGCACTACCCTCTTGATATGGGTCAGGAGAATCTCAATTGGACTAGATGATGTTTTGATATATGTTTAACAAGCCACTTTTATAAGTTTGTTTAGAACAATCATGGTGTAATATATGTAAGGATGTGATCTAATCTCGAGACATAATATATAGACATGATGCGAAGGAAATCTACAAATGGTTTAATAGATATCAATGCATAAACGGTTAACCATATACATGAATAATGATGATAATATGAATAGTTGGTTAATCTCATGATGAATCTCTACTAGACTTTACAAAGTACAATGAGATGACATTAATGATACATATTACATGAATCATAATGACATAATATGGTTGGTGAGTCTATTGATGAATTAACTAACAAACTTGCAACTTAACATGAAAAGTGAAATGAGGTCTTATTAGTGATATATGCCAACCAATGCTAATGTTAGTGCTTAATAAGTATGTTGAATAAAGTATGATTTTTTTTTGCATAACATAATAATGATGGAATAATGTTAGAACTTGATGCTTGGGTAAAAGGAATATGAGAATCCCAATGCAAAAGATGGAATGACAAAACCTAAGCATCTAAAACATGTCACACAATGATGCTTCTATGACCTCCTAGGATTGGTTAAAATATAGTTATGGAGATCTTTCTTATGGAATGTTACAGATAGAGTGGTACCCTAAATATGAATGAATATCTTTGGTTTCATGTAAAGTAATGTAAGTCTTAATTTCGAGGATGAAATTTCTTTTAAGATGTATATGATGTGAAAGACTGGATTTTAGCTTAATTTCAAGGACAAAATATATTTTAAGGTATGTAGGATGTGATGGAGTGGACTTTTAGGAATCTCTAAATATTTAATAAGACAAGTGAATATTGTGAGTTTGACTTAAATTGAGGTTTCTAAGGAGTTTTGTGAAGTTTGAGTGTTGATTGATGTTGATTTCAAGATTAATATCCCAAACTTTATGTCTTTTTGAAGCATTTAGTTCGATGATATAATAGTTGAGTTTTGTCACCAAATTTGAGTGGAAGATATCTATAAAGGTAGTAAATATATGGTTAAAATCTGGTGGAATTTGGATGTTCCTAGAAGAAGTTATGAAGGTTTGAAATTTGTGAAATAATATGCATATATTGAGGTATTTTGGACTAAGGTTATTGTTATATTAGCCTAAGTAGTTGATCAAATAGGGTGCCACGTGCCCATTTCATTGAGGACATGATGGGTTGCTAGATCTTAGTCATTCATTACTAATCCAGTGGCTAGGACTGCCTACTTTAGTGAGCCACAGATCCCTTGTTATGCGGGTTCTTTCACAACCACTGGATGCACTTTGGGCGACAATGAGGTCATCTCCAAGCTACAGGTCTGGAGGAGTCATGGAGCAGTGAGACATGCAAACATCCATGCCACTATGATCTCAAAATTTGTACCGAATAGAGAAATTGACCGAGCATTTAAGCTTGAATCGCCATAAGGACTACCCTGATTGTTCACTCGTGGCATTTGGTGAAAGATAGAAGGAAAACGAGCTACTCTTTTCCACTGTCTCTCCACAGCCACGAGCATGTGGTAGACATTAGTAGAGAAGGGAGATAGAAGGCAGATTGGAGGAAGAGGGAGAAGGGAAGAGAAACACGGAGGCTTAGGGAATCATCCACGCTTGAGTGCATGGCCTCAAAGGGTTGCTACCATGGCCGACCAACTCAGGCCAGGCGCCTATGAACACAAAGCTCAGAGTCATATGAGGGGAGCTACTCGCCACAAGAAAAGGACACCTTGTTTGAGTTTCTGGAGGTCTTGTGAATGCCTTGGAGGCTTTACTTCAGAGGTTCATGGAGCTGAGGCATTTTTCCTCTTTTACTCCGTTGTTCCTGGACCAGGCGGCGCCAGGCTTGTGGGGATGGAGGATCCGAGGTGCCGGGGTGAACTGGAGCAGCCGTGGAGGTCAAGAAGATGTCACCAAAGCACTTAGAGGCATTTCAATCTAATGAGGAGTGCTGGAGGAGGGTCAAGTGCTCGTCGGAGAAGGATCTCGCGACGGCACCCTTGCGAAATAGGGACATGTGATCCCTTGTTCTTGCATCTACAGAAAGAGAATGCGTCAAGCATTCAGGTAACGGATCCCTAGATCCGTGGATCAAACTACAGACCTGGACTAGATGGGTCCCAGCCAAGCAAAGAAGAGCAGCGCCAGCCTAGTGGACATGTGGTGGCTCTAGATTGGTCAAAAGGTAAGAAAATCCCAAAAATACTCAATTCGTATATAAATCATAGAAAATAGCTCGATGATCCAAAAAATACAAATAATATACTGAAATTCTCAAAAAAATGAGTAGAACGCGTGTCAAGTTTTTGAGAACTCATCCCGCAAAAGAAAAAGTCTTGGCACGAGTCAACTGTATGTATGGGGTGGGAGATGAAACCTGAGCCTTTCTCACGTTAGAATGATAATATCAGGCTTTTGATGCACTAATAATAGTGATATCATGTATGATGTGTAATGCTTGTTTAATGGATAATAAATACCAAACGATGTCCTAAAATTATGAGAAAATACTAGTAAATCATAAATCATGTTTGTAATCCATATAAGGTCAGATATTATGATGATGATTCATGAAATTTTGTAATTTGCTCTATATGGCTATTTAGGGCTAACAACCATAAATAAAATGCAATAAATACATACATGCTCAATAAATGATGAAATTCACAGAAAACCCTCATATCAGGGCATGTAAGATAATATGTAAATATGAGGTTAGTTTTATACATGAAATTCATGTTACATGAAGATGACCCTTAATACATGGGATGAAACCCTATTTTGTATAATACATGTAACCTAGGTTTATTATGCATAAATAATGATACAGAACCTGATATGCAGATTATGTATCCTAATTTGGAATATGAGATCAGTAAGCTAATTTCTAGGTCAGGAACATAACAACAAGTTGACAAGACAATTAATAAAGTACATATCCTAATGAGATAGCGTAAAATTTAAAATGGTGATAACTAGGATTAAGATGAGAACCTGATGGTGATATGTGGTCTTGTCTTAATCAGGGTTGACCAGGATGTAGATGATATGAGGATATGATGATTAGGTTTGTTCTTGATCAAGGTACGCCATTACCTCTTACTTGTCTTATTATACAATATGCTTGTGTTATATGTGTAGTAAAATACTTGGCATATGATATTGAATGAAATAATTGTTTTGTATGATATGTTAAATGATTTTCCATACTTATTTCTATGAACACATGAAACATAATATATCCAATCCATCATATGATAGCACTAAACTCTTTGGTAGTACAGTGCATTGAGGTGATCTAACTCTTTGGTAGGAGATCACATTGTATACATGATCTAACTCTTTGGTAGGAGATCATAAGGCCTAAAAGCATCTATCCCTTTGGTGGCAGATATACGAGATATATGATGGAAATTGTTCTTAAAATATTTGTTCTCTTTTATTAATGGACATCTTTGTGCAAGTATATGCTTTTTCTTATATTTCTTTATAACTGCCAAGTAATACTTTTATCTTATTGCCAATATATGATGAGAGGTATATAAAAGACATGTAGGCGTACTCAGTACAATATTCTTAAATATTGTGCTGACATGTACCACATTTAATCTTTTGTTTAGGTTGTAGACATGTGATCTTGAAGATCCAGGATAGTTGAGAGTTGTGTGACGAGCTAATGTACAGGTGGACCAGTTGTCTTAACACCATGTTGTTTAGTGGTAGTGCATGTATATGTTAAGTTTGTTGTTCAATGTGTAATATCAAATATTATAACAATTCTATATGTAATTATCTATTGAATGGTGAACATATGTTCATGGTTTTATTATTGTTCATGTGCATGTGCTACTGTTGTTTACTTCTGACTCCCTTGATTTTCTTCTTCTTAGCCTAGTGTGTGGTGTTTAATTGGGATTCTCGCTGAGGTTAGGTTTCAATTTAGACATCACTCATCAGAATAAGTTTTAGAAAATCTGGGGACGTCATAGGTGGTATCAGAGCCTGAATAATAGCAAAGCCTGACATTGGATCACTATGCAACTCAAAACTAAAGAACCTTGCACTTAATAATCTTTAGGGTTAGATTAGTCATCTTTTAGAGACTAGATCTGACCTAGCCTCTAGGTTAACACCTAGATGTCTAAGAACTAGGTCTAGATAGGTTCTTGTTGTATAACACGTCCTTAGGTGTCTTTCTTTCCTTATAGTGCAGTGGTATGGGATGTTTCATTATTTAGAAATGACGTACATCAAGGGAAGAGAAACCGTAGACATATGGCGCTCATTGTCTAGAGTAGCTACACTAGTCTACACCATGTTCTCACCCATTTCATTAGTATTCATGGCACTATACTCTCTATTATGTGTGGGGCACTCATTTTCTGGATTTGCTTTTTGATTCCAATCAGATCAAACCTTGATAGTTTTCTCTGACGCATGTTTTATCAGAGAAAAAAAATATAATATTTTATTATATATGTAAGTATTACAAAAATATGTCCCCACACATGTACGAGTAGGAGGTGGTCATGCAACCTAAGTGAAAGTGAATGACATCAGTCTAGAAGAGAGAGTAGTTCTAGATTAGAGGTCTAGAGCCTTGATGGAATATATGATAGATGTAATAGATGAAATAAGCTTCGATGATACGATCTAAGTCTTATATAGATGATATAAGATCGTTATGATGATCAATGTTTGTCTTTGAGGATTAAGGTTCAGTTTTAAGGTTTTGAGATAAGTTTTGATGATACAAGCAACTAGGCTTTTATATGATAAGATATGTTAAGTTAAGATAAGGTTGTCAGTCAGCATGAGCCTCAAGCTCTTTTATAAAGGAGGACCTCTAGTGTCAGTACCAGTTTTTGGGTTAACTCCAGAGAGAGTGAGACCCACAGGGAGAAGGTTAGAGGACCTAAAATACAAGATATGAGAATTATGAGAAATATATGATGTGATATGTCCTAAACTAGACTACTCCTGAGTGAAAGAGTTGAATCGCTTTATGCATGATTCCCATAGTTTTGTTGAGCCCAAAATGTCCTTGGGAGTACCAAACCCTAGAGTCTGAGAGAGGCTTCTTTGTACATGTGAATATGAATATGAGAACCTACCATCTGGGTGAGGGAGAGAGAGAGTCCAAAGACCCTAGAGGAGGTAACTATGTTAGTTTCTATGAAGCCTCATGCTCGGGTTGATGATCCCTTATAGGAATCTAGTGGTGTACATAAGATAGAGAGTTGAAAAATAGTATGTCATGGGTAGAGATCTATGAAGACAATGTCATAGCATTTTTGGTTTGTGCTTATGTGGCTAGATTTTGTGAAGTTGATCAACTAGTTCCAATGAGGTACACGTGATAACCCTAGACCAAAGAGGGAAGATAAAGCTAGTGTGTACATGATACTCAAATAGACGAGTGAGCTCAGAGAGAATGAGCATGACACTACTATTGGATCCTAGATGGGTGATTAGATGCTCTATAGGGGGGTGAATAGAGTTGAATGCACTTAAACAAAATTCATTAGACCTTCAAGATATATCACAAGATAAGGTTGCTAAATAGGAAATTTGTGTGCAACTAAAACATACATAGCAAGGGAGAGAGAGATTGAACATGCACCAATTAGACAAGCTATTTAGAGTGGTTCCACACTTCAAAATAGAAGTGTGTCAGTCCACTTGCCTAGAGAGGTCAACCTCTAGGACTTCCAAACTATTGCTTTCTTATATTCATTTATAAGGCATACAATGCATGACCAAATAAAAGACTTACCCATCCAATACAAAGAGTCTTTAACCTTACCAAGGACTTACCCACTTTGCAAGAGTCTTCAGCCTTCTCCAAGGACTTACCCACTCTTGCACAAGTCTTCGGCCTTGCAGGGATTACCCACTCTTCTTGGATCTTCAGCTTTTGACTTCACCTTCACTTGGAGAAGCTTCCACCACGAAGGTCTTACCCACTTGATCTTGAGTCTTATGCCTTCTCCAAGGGCTTACCCACTCTAGCTCCAAGTCTTCATCCTTGATCTTCACCAAGGGACACCTTCCCTTGTTCTTCTTCACCTCTCTTGGCTAAGAGAGAGAACCTTCATCTTCATGATTGCAAAAGAGAGATGGGGAGGTTGTGGAAGTGAGAGCCTCACAAGATATACAAATAGGACTAGCTCTCTTACAGATGTCCTACTCACTCTAATAGATGTAGCAAGTGACTAAGCTTAGAGAGAGAGAGAGAGAGAGGAGGCTGTAGGAAGCACCCATCTATGGAATAGGAACCTCACAAAGAGTTTGCAATGAATGCTCAACCTTGGAATGAAGCCCAAGGGGTCCTATTTATAGTTGGGGATGCCTCTTAACCTTTGGGAACACTTGTGAACGAAAACTAGCCGTTTTGCGGCTTGCAACAGATCTATTTTCACTTGTTGCAACTCCACAACGGCTAGAGGCACTTTTTTACACTTTTCCGTACAATGCAATCGGTCGAGTTTCTATGAGGGTAACTCGACCGATAGAGTAAAAGACAAAGCTGATATTCAGACCATCGGTTGAGTTTGTCCTGAGGAAACTCGACCGACCAATGAAAATCGATTTGGTCAGTTACTCCATCAGTCGAGTTCTGTGTAAACACAACTCGACCGATACAATCTTCAAAAAATTGATCAAGGATAATCGGTCGAGTTTTCAGGCTGGGAAACTCGACCGACAAAGTTCCTGTAATCAATTTTCAAAGTTGCATCTAAAGTGCTCTAATATTCGATCTAAGTGCTCCTGATATTTTTCTAAGCTTAATTACAAGTCATACAATCATTACAAGTGATTCACAACATGATTCTAATGGATATACATCATATTACAAAAACGTGCACTTGTATGACTTTGACTTGTCTTTTCTCCAATTTGATATGCGCACGTTAGGGCAATTGGAGTGTGTCTATACCTAATCTGAAATCACTCAAGTAGAGACATTAGACACCAATATGTGGAATGGTTAGTCATCATCAAAACACGGGTTTAGTCAATTTAGACGTGAGTCAACATTGACCTAATTGACCTTGAGTCAACAACTACCCTCTTGATATGGGTCTGGAGAACCTCAATTGGACTAGATGATGTTTTGTATTTTTAACAAGCCACTTTTATAAGTTTGTTTAGAACAATCATGGTGTAATATATGTAAGGATGTGATCTAATCTGGAGACGTAATATATAGACATGATGTGAAGAAAATCTACAAAAGGTTTAATAGATATCAATGCGTAAATGGTTAACCATATACATGAATAATGATGATAATATGAATAGTTGGTTAATCTCATGATGAATCTCTACTAGACTTTACAAAGTTCAGTGAGATAACATTAATGATACATATTACATGAATCATAATGACATAATATGGTTGGTGAGTCTATTGATGAATTAACTAACAAACTTGCAACTTAACATGAAAAGTGAAATGAGGTATTATTAGTGATATATGCCAACCAATGCTAATGCTAGTGCTTAATAAATATGTTGAATATAGTATGAATTTTTTTTTTGCATAACATAATAATGATGGTATAATGTTAGAACCTAATGCTTGGGTAAAAGGAATATGAGAATCCTAATGCAAAAGATGAAATGACACAACCTAAGCATCTAAACCATGTCACTCGATGATGCTTATATAAACTCCTAGGATTGGTTAAAATATAGTTCTGGAGATCTTTCTTATGGAGTGTTACACCTAGAGTGGTGCCATAAATATGAATGAATATCTTTGGTTTCATGTAAAGTAATGTAAGTCTCAATTTTGAGGATAAAATTTCTTTTAATATGTATATGATATGAAAGACTAGATTTTAGCTTAATTTTTAGGACGAAATATATTTTAAGGTATGTAGGGTGTGATGGAGTGGAATTTTGGGAATCTCTAAATATTTAATAAGACATGTGAATCTTGTGATTTTGACTGAAATTGAGGTTTCTAAGGGGTTTTGTGAAGTTTGAGTGTTGATTGATGTTGATTTCAAGATTAATATCCCACACTTTATGTCTTTTTTAAGTATTTAGTTGGATAATCTGATGGCTGAGTTTTATCACCAAATTTGAGTGGAATATATCTTTATAGGTAGTAAAGCTATGGTTAAAATTTGGTGGCATTTGGATCTTCCTAGAATAAGTTATAAAGGTTTGAAATTCGTGAAATAATATGCATATATCGAGGTATTTTGGACTAAGGTTATTGTTATATTAACCTAAGTAGTTGATCAAATAGGGTGTGACGTGCCCCTTTCATTGAGGGAAGGATGAGTGGCTAGATCTTGGTCATTCATGACTAATCCAGTGGCTGGGACTGCCTACTTTAGTGAGCCACAGATCCCTTGTTATGCGGGTTCTTTCATAGTCGTTGGATGCACTTTGGGTGACAGTGAGGTCATCTCCAAGCTCCGGGTGTGGAGGATTCATGGAGCAGTGAGATGTGCAAACATCCATGCCACCACTATCTCAAAATGTGTAATGAATAGAGGAAGTGACCGAGCAGTTAAGCTTGAACCGCCATAAGGAGTACCTTGATTGTTCACTCGTGGCATTTGGTGAAAGATAGAAGGAGAACGAGCCACCCTTTTCCACTGTATCTCCAAAGCCGTGAGCAGCTGGTAGCCATGAGTAGAGAAAGGATCTAGAAGGCATATTGGAGAAAGAGGGAGAAGGGAAGAGAAATGTGGAGGCCTAGGGAATCATCCGCGCTTGAGTGCATGGCATCAAAGAGTTTCTTCCATGGCCGACCAGCTCCGGTCAGGCGCCTATGAACATAGAGCTTAGAGACATGTGAGGGGAGTTGCTCACCGTGAGCAAAGAACACCTTGGTCCAGTTTCTGGAGGTCTTGCGAACACCTTGAAGGCTTTACTTCAAAGCTTCACGGAGCTGAGGCATTTTGCCTCTTTTGCTCCGCTTTGCCTGGACCAGGCAGCGCCGGGCTTGTGAGGATGGAGGATTAGAGGCGCCAGGGTGAATGTGAGCAGCCGTGGAGGTCAAGAAGATGTCGTTGAAGCTCTTGGTGGCATTTTGATCTGATGAGGAGCAATGGAGGAGGGCCGAGTGTTCACCGGAGAAGGATTTCACGGTGACACCCTCACGAAACAGGGGCACGCGAGCCCTTTTTCTCGCATCTGCAGAAAGAGAACGAGTCAAGTGTTAAGGCTAATGGATCCCTGGATCTGTGGATCCAACCGCGGACATGGACCAAACAAGTCCCAACCAAGCATAGAAGAGCAACACCAGCCTAGTGGACACGTGGCCGCTCCAGATTGGTCCAAACGTAAGAAAATCCCAAAAATACTCAGTTTGTATATAAATCATAGAAAATAGCTCGATGATCCGAAAAATACAAATATTATACCGAAATTCTAAAAAAAAAGAGTAGAATACAGTAGAATGATAATATCAAGCTTCTAATGCACTAATAATAGTGATATCGTGTAAGATGTGTAATTAATGGATGATAAATACCAAACGATGGACTAAAATTATAAGAAAATACCAATAAATAATAAACCATGTTTGTAATCCATATAAGGTCAGATATTATGCTGATGATTGATGAAATCTTGTAATTTCCTCTATATGGATATTTAGGACTAATAACTCTAAATAAAATGCAATAAATACATACAAGCTCAATAAATGATGAAATTCACAGAAAATTGTCATATCAGTGTGTGTAAGATAATATGTAAATATGAGAACAGATTTATATACAAAATTCATGTTACATGAAGATGATCCTTAATACATGGGATGAAACCCTATTTTGTATAATACATGTAACCTAGGTTTAATATGTATAAAGAATGATACAAAACCTGATATTCAGATTATGTATCCTAATCTGGAATATGAGATCGGTAAGCTAATTTCCAAGTTAGGAACATAACAACAAGATGATAAGACAAGTAATAAAGTACATATCCTTATGAGATAGAGTAAACCTTAAAATGGTGATAACTAGGGTTAAGATGAGAACTTGATGGTGATATGTGGTCTTGTCTTTATCAGGGCTAACCAGGATGTAGATGATATGAGGATATGATGATTAGGTTTGTTCTTGATCAAGGTACATCATTACCTCTTACTTGGCTTATTATACAATATGCTTGTGTTATATGTGTAGTAAAATACTTGGCATATGGTATTGGATGAAATGATTATTTTTGTATGATATGTTGCATAATTTTCCATACTCATTTCTATGAACACATGGAACATAATATATCTGATCCATCATATGATAGCACTAAACTCTTTGGTAGTACAACGCATTGAGGTGATCTAACTCCTTGGTACGAGATCACATTGTATACATGATCTAACTCTTTGGTAGGAGATCATAAGTCCTAAAAGCATCTATCCCTTTTGTGGAAGATGCACGAGATATATGATGGAAATTGTGCTTAAAATATGTGTTCTATTTTGTTAATGAACATCTTTGTGCAAGTATATGTTTTTTCTTATATTTCTTTATAACTGTGAAGTATTAGTTTTATCTTATTGCCAAGATATGATGAGAGGTATATAAAAGACACGTAGACGTACTCAGTACAGTATTCTTAAATATTATACTTACGTGTACTACATGTAATCTTTTGTTTAGGTTGTGGACATGTGATCTTGAAGATCCAGGATAGTTGAGAGTTGTGTGGCGAGATGATGTACATGTGGACTTGTTGTTTTAAGATCCTATTATTTAGTGGTAGTACATGTATATGTTAAGTTTATTCTTCAATATGTAATATCAAATGTTGTAACAATTCATTATGTAATTATATGTTGATTGGTGAACATATGTTTATGGTTTTATTATTGTTCATGTGCATGTGCTACTGTTAATTTACTTCTGACTCCCTTGATTTTCTTCTTCTTAGCCTAGTGTGTGATGTTTAATTGAGATTCTCACTGAGTTGAGGTTTCAATTTAGACGTCACACGTTAGATTAAGTTTTAGACATCCGGGGACATCACAAAAAGAAACAAAGAAGGGGAAGCTTCAGCTTTCGAAAGTTGGAAGTAGAAGGAAAAGCAATCTGAGGAGAACAACACTACGTGAGGTAGAGAGAAAGTATCCTACAAGGACGTGGTTGAAGGCACGGAGACGGAGACGGGAGGATGCATCCATATCGATGTTGAAAATCTGAGTATCCAGTTAAGATCGGAGGACATCCCGACCACAGTAGTGAACGGGGTTCCATCGTTTGATATAAGGCAAGGGGCACTAGACAACCTGTTAAAACCTTGCAATATGTATTTTCGAAGGACATTGGCTATTTAACCATGAGGGTAAATATCAAACTCCTTTGGAAACTTGTCTGTGGTTTTAACTTTATCGATCTCAAAAATGACTACTAATTGGTTCAATTACAGGAGGACGATTACATCTGTGCACTCATGGGAGGACCTTGGACACTATTCAGATCCTACCTGGCTGTCCAAAGATTGAGCCCATGGTTCTCACCGGACAACGCACAGCCGGAAAAAATGGTGGTATGGATTAGAATTCCTAATTTACCATTGCACATGTATCATGATCAATTCTTACAAGCAGTGGGCAACACAGTCGGTAGAACTCTCAAATTCGATTTGAACATTGTTATGCAGAAGAGAGGGCGCTTCGCAAGGATAGCGGTGGAAATTGAAATACGTAAACCACTGGTCACAGTGGTGTTGATCCTAGGGAAGAGACATGTGATTGTATACGAACACATACCATTTATATGCTTGAAATGTGGGCGTGCGGGGCATCTTGACAAAGACTATAAAATGGGTAGTATGGGAGGACCTCAAGGGGAAAATCATCCAGCAGAATGAGAAAGCAGAAAGGAAGAACTAGTGTGGAAACAAGGTTTCACAGAGGATATACATGCCAGACGAGTGCCTAGGAAGACAAAAAAGCAAGACAGAGGTAGGACACAACCTTGACTCAATACGCAAAATAGATTCCAGGGGCTGGAAGAGGAGTGCGAACCTCACGACATGACAGACAATGAAGACGTGCACGAGGAACATTGGCCAACAAGGAAGCATATTGACTGGAGCGAAAGGAAGAGGATAACAAGAAATAATAGGGCCAATCAAAAGGAAGGGACCAGGAATAATATCACTGGACAACAGGGTAGAGGCAGAGAAAATGTAAGCAGAGAAAGGGGAGTTGCAGGTCGTACAAGTCAGCTGACGAAGGAGACATCATCAACACACTCAATAGTGGTCTTAGTAGGAGATGAAACTACACAGGAACGGACGACACATGAATACCCCTTTGTGTTTGGGGGGGGGGGGTGGTGGGACTACGAGGACACTGCTGAGGGAAGTAGACCCAACTCGTGCAAGCGGGGTAAGTAGGTGCATACACAAGATCTAGAGGAGGAAGTTGTGGCAGCAAAGGCCTCGATGGAATTAGTTACTCAATGATAGTGTTAGCATGAAATGTTCAGGGGGTCTGCCATTCAGACACCCAAAACATAATAAAGGAGCTGTTGAGGAAGTATAGGGTGACCATATTGGCTTTGTTTGAGACTCGGACAAGTAGAGCCAATGTGGATCGTATTTTTAGGACACTAGGCTTCTCGCATTCACATCGGCTGGAGGCTTTGGGTTATTCTGGAGGTGTGTGGTTGCTATGGAAGGGACAAGTCCACCAGGTGGAAATTCTCTTGAGCCACAAACAATTCATACATTGTAGCATGGACAACTAAAATTTCCTTACTGTGATCTATGGGAGCGTTGAGAGATACGGAAGACAACTACTTTGGAACCAATTAAGAACACTATCCCTGACCACTCACACGGCCTAGGTACTAGTAGGAGACTTCAATCCATATCTTCATCCGGGCGAGAAAATAGGAGGAAGAGGCAAAAAAAGCAACACGGGAAGTTGCAATGACTTTGCAGATGCAATTGTGGATTGTGAATTAACAGAGTTAACTATGTCAGGACCATCCCTAACCTTCAAGCGGGGGTTTCTACTGATGAAGCTGGATAGAGCATTTGCTAATGATAGATGGCTTAGTCAGAACAGCCAATACAAAGTCGAGGTGGTTGAAAGAGATAGATCTGATCATGCACCGATCCTCATCACTAAGGAACAGCGAGTGAACAGGAGGAATGCGACGAAGAGGACATGAGCTCATTGGCAGACGAAGGATTCCTTCAACAAACTTATTATGGAGGAATGGCAGAGAGGCATCAGCTTTAGTCAAGCGGCAAGGACCTTTCTAGACTGGGACATGAGGGAGAGAAAGGAGGTGAGTAGGAAAAAATGACCCATACAAATTAGATTATGCCTGGCTCAGGAACAGATGGCCTGCATCTATGTCCCTAATATAGAGGATAAAGTCTTGGAGCTTCACAATGATCTTAAGGAGGAACTTAGAAGAGAAGAGATTTACTGGCAATAGAAAGCTCACTGTGAGTGGCTCAAGCTGGGTGATGGTTGTTAAATAACCCTGTGACGGTGTGGCCCAAAATAAATAGAAATAATATATTAATTAATAGATTTTCATGAAGGGGTGCATCTTTTGGGGGTTTTAGTGTAGACCCCATAACTGTCATGCCTCTTGGTGATGGATAGAGAGACATTAAATATTTTATAAAAGGGTTTGGTCCTCTCTCCATGGAATCCATCCGTAACCGATAGCCATTCATCGGAGAATTCAGAGGGGAGAGAAACCAACGTCTGCTTTGGATACTGTACGCTTCTGCTCAGTGCATCTTCGTTTCTTCCGCTCTCTCTCGTATCTCTCGTTTCCGATGTGCAATGCAAAATACAGCCGTGCAACGCTGTTGTCTGACGCTACCGGAGCCAAGAAGGCAGTGCGATCATCACCGGGATACACCATGGAAACGCCGCAGTCTTCAAGTACGAGATAAGATATCTATTACAATGGTATCAGAGCAAGTTTTTCGGTCCTATTTTCTCTGTTGGTTGTGTGGATGTGGTTTTTTTGTACGGTATGGTTTCATACTGACATATTCTGCTAAAGCGGGATAGAAATCACGCCGCTGGGATATCATCTCCCCGTAGTCACACGCTTCTTCTGTCACATGCATTGGGAGCGTGATCCCTCTACCAATATCTATTACAATGGTTCTTGTGGGATCCGTGAACATAGCATGGAGATGAAGAGATATTGCCGCACAACTCAATGAGATGGAGTTATCCATCTCTGATGCATTTCTTGTTCATTTCATTTTAACTTCCTTGCCTAGTCAGTATGGATCATTCAAAGTTTCTTACAACACACAAAAGGTAAAATGGTCAATTAATGATTTATTGGCCATGTGTGTTCAAGAAGAAGAGAGACTTAAGAATGAAGGGGTCCCTGCTGCGCATTTAAGTACCCATGACAAACGTGGCCGCAAGGGTAAAGGAAAAATGAAGGGAACTGCTCCTATCTCAGGTGGAGTGTCCAAGCCAGATGGCAAGGCCGAGGGAAGCAAGGCTAATATGAAATGTTTCTTCTGCCGTAAGAAAGGACATGCTAAGAAGGAGTGCTTCAAGTACAAGAAATGGTTAGAGAAGAAAGGTATAATTTCTCTTGTTTCATATGAATGTCATCTTTCAAATGTTCCATTATATAGTTGGTGGCTTGACTCTGGTGCCACCGTACACATTTCCAATACATTGCAGGGATTTCTGAATCAAAGGAAACCAACGGAGCGTGAAAAAGTCCTCTATTCTGGAAATAAATTGGGCTCTCGCGTAAAGGCCGTTGGCACATGTAGATTAATCCTTGATAATGGAAAGTTACTGGACTTAGAAAATACTTTTTATGTACCAAATTATAGTAGAAATTTAGTCTCAGTTTCTAGATTAGATAAATTAAACTATAGTTTCATTCTTCAAAGTGGACAACTATCATTGTATAAAAACTCTAGTTTAGTTGGTACTTGTGTTTTAATAAATGATCTCTATCAAGTTCAATTAAGCCCTAATTTTGAGCAATCTTTTACAGTCCAGCATAATATTATTGGTAATAAACGCACATTGTTAGATGAGAAATCATCACTTCTTTGGCATAGAAGGTTGGGACACATTTCCAAAGAAAGGATTCAAAGATTAGTAAAGGAAGGCATTTTAGGGCCTTTAGACTTTACTGACTTTGGAACATGTGTTGAATGCATAAAGGCTAAGCAAACCAACGCTTCTAAAAAGGGTGCCAAGAGGAGTAATGGAACATTAGAAATAATTCACACGGATATTAGTCGACCTTTTCCACCTTGTTTTATAGGGGGAAAATATTTTGCAACCTTTATCGATGACTATTCACGATATATGTTTCTCTACTTATTAAATGATAAAAGTGAGGTTTTTCAAGCCTTTAAGAACTTTAAGGTTGAAGTGGAGAAACAATTAGGTAAAGTGATTAAGGTAGTCAGATCAGATAGGGGGGGTGAATATTATGGAAGGTTCACAGAGATGGGACAAAGAAAGGGGCCATTTGCACATTTCCTTCAAGAAGAGGGTATTGTATCTCAATATACAATGCCAGGCACACCAAGTCAAAATGGTGTAGCTGAAAGAAGGAATCGAACATTAAAAGAAATGGTTCGCGCAATGCTTTGTAATTCATCCCTACCTTCTACAATGTGGAGTGAGGCTTTAAAGACAACAGTCCATGTATTAAATAAGGTTCCTAGCAAGTCTGTCCAAAAAACCCCATATGAATTATGGACAGGAAGGAAACCATCCTTGAACTATATGCACATATGGGGATGTCGTGCAGAAGCTAAAATCTACAATCCACATGAGAAGGCATTTGATCCAAGAACCACTAGTGGTTTCTTTATTGGTTATCCTGAAAGGTCAAAGGGATATAGATTTTACTGTCCATCTCACCCACGAAAAGTAGTTGAGACGGGTAAGGCTAGATTTTTAGAGGATCATCATCTCAGTGGGAATGACCTACTTCAGAATATTTCTTTTGATGAAATGCAGGATAATTCCTTACACCTGCATCTAGTCAAAGACATATAGGCTATCCAATTATTGTTCCCATGAACAATTGTCAATTGGATGAGCCAATAGAAGTAGATCATGCTCCTAGTCAGGTTGTAAATGAACAAGTTGATCATAATCATTATGAAGAACAACCTGAAGAGCCTACAGAAATTGTAGAATCCAATGCTGAATTAAGAAGATCCACAAGATCAAGGAGGCCTGCCATCCCATCCGACTATGTTGTATACCTTCAAGAGCCAAATATAGACTTTGAAGATATAAATCCCTTATCTTTTTCACAAGCAATGGATTGTGAAAAATCCTCTAAGTGGCTCGATGCCATGAAGGAGGGACTATCATCTATGGATAAGAATCAAGTATGGGACCTTGTGCCTTTACCAAAGAGTATTAAACCTATTGGTTGTAAATGGGTCTTTAAGACCAAAAGGAACTCAAATAGTGAAATTGAGAGGTATAAGGCTAGATTAGTTGCAAAGGGTTTCACACAAAAGGAAGGCATTGATTACAAAGATACCTTTGCTCCAGTCTCATCAAAGGACTCCTTTAGGGTAATCATGGTCTTAATGGCTCATTTTGATCTTGAGCTACATCAAATGGATGTGAAAACGGCATTTTTGAATGGGGATTTATCTGAAGAAGTTTATATGGACCAACCAGAAGGTTTCATTGATAATAGTAGAAGTCATATGGTTTGCAAATTAAAGAAATCAATTTATGGACTTAAACAAGCATCTCGACAATGGTATATAAAATTTAACACCATTATATCAACTTTTGGGTTTAAGCCAAATATTGTTGATCGATGTACATACCTCAAGGTCAGTGGGAATAAATTCATAATATTGATTCTTTATGTGGATGACATTCTACTAGCAAGTAATAACATTGCTATATTAAATGAAACTAAAGAATTTCTTTCATCTAACTTTGAGATGAAAGATATGGGAGAAGCTGTGTATGTACTCGGTATGGAGATACATCGAGACTGAGCTAAGGGCATACTTGGTATATCCCAAAAAGCTTACATATCTCAAGTTTTAGAGAAGTATGGAATGAGAAATTGTTCACCTGGACCTGCACCTATAGTTAAAGGAGATAAGTTTAACTCCAAGCAATGTCCTAGTAGTGATATAGAAAGGAATGAAATGAGGAAAATACCATACGCATCTGCAGTTGGGAGCCTACAATATCTACAGATATGTACCAGACCGGACATTGCTTTTTCTACTAGAATGCTTGGTCGTTACCAAAGTAACCCTGGCATGGACCACTGGAGAGCTGTGAAGAAGGTGATGCGCTATCTGCAAGGAACAAATGACTACATGCTTACATATAGAAGGAAAAACCACCTTGAGGTTACGGGATATTCAGATGCAGATTTTGCAGGATGTGTAGATAGTAGGAAGTCTACAACAGGCTATGTCTTCCTATTGGCTGATGGTGCAGTATCATGGAGAAGTATTAAACAAAAGACTACAGCTTCATCTACCATGGAAGCTGAACTTATATCTTGCCATGAAACATCATCACATGCGATATGGCTTAAGAATATGATACAAGATCTTAAAGTTGTTCATTCAATTCATAAGCCAATACAGATATATGGTGATAATGAAGCCACAATCACTTTTGCTAATAATGATAAAAGCACAACAGCATGCAGACATCTAGACATAAAACTCTACGTTGTCAATGAGCGAGTTGACAACAAGATGATACAAATTGATCACATTGGTACACAACACATGATATCAGATCTCTTACTAAAGGGCTAGCTCCAGGATTGTATACATCTCATGTAAAGAATATGGGTCTGACAAAGTTATTTGATGTGTAATAATTAATGTGGTTTGATGATGTAATATTTATTGTGTGATCACATATTTGACTCGCTATTTCTGTTTCAATACTAGTTATAACAGAATGTCAGTTTTGACATCAAGTTGGGCCAAAGAAATAGGTTTTGAGGTCAACCTATTCATAAATTTTATATCACCACATGTAAGATGTTTAGATATTGTAGTACATAGAAGGAAGTACAAGTTTATTTGGTATCAACCTCTATGACTCATATCTATCATTTTATATAGAGGTGTTTATATTGAGCAACAATGGAAAATTGTTAAAGTGTTATTGCCATGACATTTTGGGCCAACTGGGAAAATGTTAAATAACCCTCTGACGATGTGGCCCAAAATAAATAGAAATAATATATTAATTAATAGATTTTCCTGAAGGGGTGCATCTTTTGGGGGTTTTAGTGTAGACCCCATAACTGTCATGCCTCTTGGTGATGGATAGAGAGGCATTAAATATTTTATAAAAGGGTTT
The DNA here is from genome assembly GCA_963693085.1 of Alisma plantago-aquatica. Lineage (NCBI taxonomy): Eukaryota > Viridiplantae > Streptophyta > Magnoliopsida > Alismatales > Alismataceae > Alisma > Alisma plantago-aquatica. Next base: position 159,766,179 of record OY856410.1, read on the forward strand.
GGTCCTCTCTCCATGAAATCCATCTGTAACCGATAGCCATCCATCGGAGAATCCAGAGGGGAGAGAAACCAACGCCTGCTTTGGAGACTGTACGCTTCCGCTCAGTGCATCTTCGTTTCTTCCGCTCTCTCTCGTATCTCTCGTTTCCGCTGTGCAACGCAAAACACAGCCGTGCAACGCTGTTGTCTGACGCTACTGGAGCCAAGAAGGAAGTGCGATCATCACCGGGATACACCATGGAAACACCGCAGTCTTCAGGTACGAGATAAGATATCTATTACAATGGTAACATGGCTTATTTTCATGCACAAGTAAGGGCTAGGAGTGTGCATAATAAAATCTAAAATCTATAGATTGAGAGATCGAAGAAGGAAGACAAAAAGAAAATGACAGAGCAGTTAAGGAGCATGTGAATGATTTCTACCAGAAAGTGCTTACTGAAGATGTGTCAGGGGAAAGAACACAACCGAGCAGGGCTTACATTGGGAGCTTTCCGAGGATAAAGAATAGGAACCAACAAGATTTGAGTCAAGTACCACAAGTAGAAGAAATACAAGGAGACTGATGAGCATGGCACCACTGAAGGTGCCTGGACTGGATGGGATTGATGCTAAATTCTTACAATCAAATTGGAGCGTGATTAAGGAGTCACTCATCAACTTCATCCTACAACCTTTTGAAGGGGGTAAACTAGGAGTTACAGATTCAACAATTTTGCTAATCCCAAAGAACCAACAACCTAAAACATGCAATGATCTGAGGCCTATTTCTTTAAATAATGTGCGCGTTAAACATTTATCTAAAGTTTTAGTGGCAAGATTTAAACCTTTTTGGAATGAGTGGATCTCCCCTAATCAAATGAGTTTTATACCAGGGAGGAGGATAGTTGACAACATCGTACTGGTCCAGGAGATCATTAACTCCATGGAGACATCCACGAGCAAGACTCCTATGATGGCCTTGAAACTAGACTTATGTAAAGCGTATGATAGGATGAGATGGGAGTTCATTCAAGATACACTATCCAGAACAGCCATACCACCTAATATGATTTATATTATCATGCAGGTCATTACCTCAGGCAAATCATCCATATTGTAGAGTGGAGAGACATTGGCGAGTTTTAAACCAACTTGAGGTGTGAAGCAATGGGACCCATTGTCTCCCTATACTTTTGTTCTTTGTATTCAACGTCTAAGTTAGACAATCGAGCATGAGGTCAGGAACAGAAACTAGAAACTGGCTGTGTTCACTAAGAAGGTGGTTATCATCTCACATGTTTGTTTTGCAGATCACATTGTGTTATTCGGAGAAGCCAATACTAAGCAAGGAATATGTATGATGAAATGTCTGCAATAGTTTGAGAAAGCATCATGATAGAAACTTTCAAAGGAGAAGTCCAGCCTGTTTTTCTCTAAACATACTACACCTCGAGGTCAAAAAAGCTTTTGTAGGGGTATGGGAATCTAGGAGACAAAGTGCATAGGGAGACACTTGGGAGTTTAGATAGTGCATGGAAAGAACAATAGGAATTACTACCAGGGGCTGATAGCTAATCTCAAGAAGAAAGTAAATCATTGGGCTAATAAAACACTCTCTCTAGCAGGAAGAATAACGCTGGCACAATCAATACTCAATGTCGTGTCCACATACTGTATGCAAGCCACTAAAATACCGATATCAGTATGTGATAAGATAGACCAGATTATCAAGAACTTTCTTTGGAGTGGGAATGAAAATAAAACGAGGACAAATCTTGTGGCATGGGACAACGTTCTTGCACCCAAAGAGAAGGGTGGTTTGGGTTTGCTAGCGGTGAGGGAACACAATGAGTCACTACTTATGAAGCTAACATGGGAGTTTGTCAATAAGAGGAGGGTGGGCTGGTGATATCTCATGGAAGCAAATTAAGTATGTGACCAAGAATGGTTTTATCAAAGGAGGGTCAGCAGTATGGAGGACGATCCAGAGGCAACTGCAACTGGTTAGTGACAATTCTACCAGGATAGATATTAAAGGGAATATCACAAGCATGTGGCATGATGCTTGGGTGGTTGCTAGAGTAAAACCTCAACTCAACCAAAGAAACATGCTGCCGGACCTTGAAGATATGATAGTAGGAGCAGCAGTACAAGATGGTGGCCAATGGGACAGTGAGTTCTTTGAACACTGGTGCGATTAAGGCACATGCAAACTAATAAAGAGAATGGTACCACAGAACCCAGACTATGGAGAAGATGGATATAGACGAAAACTCCACCACCCGGGGGGTGTTCACATCCAGGAATGCAAACACTTTACTTATGTCGGGGAAGGAATGTTACTCAATAGGTGACTGAGATTGTATCTGGGACAGTTCATTCCACAACACGTCAAAAGTTTTCTCTGGTGCTTCAAATAAAATAGACTAATGACCAATGATCTGAGATACAAAAGGAAGATGACTGACCAAGCGGAGTGTGAAAGATGCAAAAATACTAATGAAACGTGCATGCTCGCAACCTGAAATTGCAGAGTGAGCAAGGAAGTTTGGGAAGCGCAGAGTGGTGGAAGAACAATGAGTTTCTTTAATTAGAAGGAACTTGAGCGATTGGCTAGAGGAAAACCTGAAGGACACCGTAGAAAATGGGGAATGGTGAATTCTCTTTGCAACATGTTGCTGGATTCTGTGCAAAGCACGGAATGAATTCATCTTCAGTAGAAAGCCGGGAAACAAACAAACCATTTTGAAATGCATAAGGATTCTATTTGAAGAAATTAAAAGGGCCAGTGATAATTAGAAAAAGCATACCACGATCATTTCCTCAAACTTGGGAGTACCTAGAGATGTAGATTTTCTTATCAATGTGGATGCAGCCATTAACGTTGGTTCATCCAACCCTATGGTTGAATATATAGTAAGAAACAAACAGATGAGATGGGTCAAAGGTGGTACACACCTCTTAAGGGGTGTTGACGTGTTGGATGACGAACTGAACGTCATGTTGATGGGCTGTAAGGAGGGTAGACACCTCTTGTATGGAAGATGTTGCATACAAATAGATTCAAAGAAAGTGGTTGAGCTAATTGAAGGGTCGACAGCAAGCCCACTGATATTCATGAACTTAGTAGGATCAGTAAGGAAGATGCTAAGTATACATGACCACATGAGAGTGATTCAAAGATCCAAAATTCAGAATGTGCTGGTAGATAACCTGGCGAAAAGAATGCTCAGAACCGAAGAAGAAGATAGTGTTTTCACCTCGTGCCTAGATTGGTTGATGGAGGTCTACTTGAAGGAATGTAATGCAAATGAAGAGGAGGGAAATGCTAGTGACATTGTAGGAAGCTAAAACTTGATGTTGGGTGTACCAAAAAAAATGTCACTAACAATGACTAGTAAAAATAGGGGTTCAAAATCATTTATAGGTTTTATTTTCAGTTGAGTCAAAATTAAATATACATTACTTCTTTTAGGAAAAATGAGATATGGTTGTAGATTTCTTTTTGAAACCAAAAATTATTATAAAAAGAGTTGTCATTTTCTAGATTGTCTTATTTGTGGATCTTTTTCACCTTGATCCTCTTGTACATGGTTAAACATGTTTCCACAACAATAAATTTAGTCTTTTCATATTCTACTTGCACTAGTACATAACCGACCTTTAGTGTCGGTTATTTAAGGCATTTAGTGTCGGTTTCTAAGAGACACCTATGTGGGTGATGCTAAAAGCCCAACCGTTACACGTCGGTTCAAAAACCGACGCCAAAACCCTTCGCGCGCCACCGAAAACGCGCAAGCAGGGGACTATAGGCGTCAATTATTAGTTAAGAAACCGACGCCATTTACATTCACGCCACATAAAGGGCACCATCTGGGGCACTATTAGCGTCAGTTTATTAGTAATAACTGACGCCATATCACCCCAGCACGGCCGTGGTGTCTGTTCCGCTGCCACGGCCGTGCTGGCCAGCACAGCCGTGGTGTCTGGCCCGCTGCCACGACCGTGGTGTCTGGCCTCATATAGGCGTCAGTTATTAGCTAAGAAACCGACGCCATATACCCCCAGCACGACCGTGGTGTTAAGGCAATAGACGTCAGTTACGAGTAAGGAAACCGACACTGTAACTAGGTGGCGTCGGTTTTATACAAATAACCGACGCCTATTATTTTTTTTCTGTCAGTATGCAGACCTGTTGTGGCTGGTCGCAGGATGAGAAACCTGCAGTTTAGTTATAAACTGCAAGTTTTACGACATCAATTGATATCAGCCAACAACAGGCCACAAACCTGCAAAATTAACAATAAAAATATTCACACATTTAGCAACCTGCAGTTCCATTTGATTTTCACACATTTAGAAACATTCATGTAGCTAGCAATATGTAGTTCCATTTCACATTCACACATGTAGAAACATTCATATAGCAACCAACAGTTTCATTCATTTTTACGCAGACACATGTAGAAACATCCAGACATGTAGAAATATTTACACATATATTATAATTCGGAAATTCATTTACAAAATATAATTCTTTAGTCATTATTCGCTATCAACATCCCAATTATATTTTCAAACCCCCACTACTTGTATGGCTGTTTCCATTCTTCTCTTACTTCATCTAATTCTCCCGTCGTATAGGGAGCATGTACATCTGGTAAGGTCTTTCCTGTAGTGTGATCAGTTTTAAACACATGTAAAGAGAATGATGTATATATATAATTAATGAGCTATAAATAAGATTGATATATTTCATATTATCTAATGAGACTATATAATACCTCAGGAATAGTATCGATGTCCACTGCGGCATATTTGATAATCATGTGCATAAATCGCATCACATAGTATGCACATGCCCATCCGTTGTCTTGTGTAGGACACTATAAATTCAAACATACAAAATATTAAAAAATACAACTAATTAAGTACTATTCACATAAATAATATATACATATATTGCAGTCGGGAACTTACTTTCACGTTCTTCCAAATTATTGGCTGGTTCTTTTTCGTGGGGATCTTTCCTCCAGCCTTTTTGAACTCATCAAAACCCCTACATGTTAATGTAACACAGTACATTGCATAATTAAATAGTAATGTAATAACATATGTTAACGGATATGAAAATAAAATATTTCTCACCAGAATAATGTCATTTTCATTATGTGTCCATATTTTGAATTCAATTTACTCCCCTTAGGATCTAGATAATAGACAATGAACGTCTCGGGGACAATAACTAGTAACTCCCAATGCATACCACTAGAGGTAAAAAAGTTAAAAATTAATAACTCAAAATCCACAATAAAAATGTAATTTTCTTAAGTCCAAATTATAATAAGCAAAGTAAACTTACTATACATTGAATTGAGCTATTATCACCGTCTTCTTATTTTGAGCAAAATTTGTAAAAGCCTCACAGCAGTATTGTTGAACTGACGGAGGGTCTTTAGCTACTAGACAAATAAAAGATGGAATCAAAAATCCTACATGTTTGAATGCAAAATCTGCACATATCTTGTCTAAGTAGCTGCAAAATATGTATTAATTATGTATGCATTAATAAATAAGAAACCGATCACCAGATCCTACACAAGGTATATGGATGTATAAAGAAGATCTCACCTTATCCATATCTCTATCACAAATGTATTTAGCCAATCACATCGAAACAACTCTAAAATATCTTGTATAAATAGTTTGCTTTTGTATGATTGACCTGCAACATCTGAATCTATAGAAATAGTTATAGGGCAATTTATATCATGTTCGCCTAACCATATTACCATACCCCTACAGTTAGGGCCTAACGGGACAGGTAGGTCCTGTGGAACCCAACTGGGTAATGTAGGAGGTGGAAGTGGAGGCCTAGATGTTGTGGGTGTCTTCTTTTTAACCTGTATATATATAATTTCAAATCAACTGACATCATATATATACACTAATAATTTAACGTAATGTAAATTTACCATACAGTTTTAGTAAAGAGGACATCCGCTTTTAGCCACAATATCACTCTGCCTTCTGCCTCACCAAGCGTTTCACAATCTGGGTGGGCATATGGCAATGGAAGATCCATCCACTTGGAGAATATATGTATCGGGCTCACACGAATCCGACCAGCTGGTAATGGAGACCCGTGAAACATTTCCCCTGGTAGGGATGGGTAAGCCGACGCCTCCGCAACGACATATTCTTTACTATTTAGATGGCATGGCTTCAACCCCTACAAATTTTTGTGTAAAGAATATTATATATATATATATATATATACATATATATATATATACATATCATCTTTAATTTTTTGAAACGACTACAATTTCATATATACATATCATCTTGAAAACATATCATCTTGAATTAAAAAACTAGATACTATGTCATAAAAATACTTACAGCGGATGTGCTAGGTGGTGGGTCTACAAGATTACTCCTAACCTCTGCAGTAGGAGTAGAGTGGGATGCCATAATAGGTACTGTCTACTGAGTGACAGTCTGAGATGCCTGCCACTTTTTCAGTGATTCTTTGAGTTTCCTATCAACTAGCTTATCTACCTATACATGGATAAAAGAAATGTTAGCTTCTAATTATTGAATTCTCTTTTTACAGTAACATTATAAAGAAAGAATATCTTACCTCTTCTTGTGAAAGTCCCACTTTTGGGACATCTTTGCGCTGGGATGGCCCAAAAAAAGCTTTGATGCCCACACCAGCGCCTGCAGTCCTAACACGTCCAGGATGCTCTGGGTTACCCAGAGCAACTGTCAATTCATCCCTTGTGCCCTCAGGGATGAACTTGCCTTGTTTCCTCAGCTCGTGCAGTTCCCGCTAATTGCCAAAACAAAAATTTGTAATTAAGTAAACACCACAAATAATCAATATTCGAACGATTCCTGTAAGAGTTATATTTTACCATTTTTGCAGCCGCCTCAGTAGTTGCGGGCTTCCTTATTTCTCCCTTCTTATTTTTCCTCCCAACTATCCAGACATCATGGCGAGGCAGAGGTGTGCTACCTATAATAGAGGACTCTTGAGTAGCAGTAGACTGAGCAGTAGCCTCAGACTGTAGTCTTTGGCGAATGCCTGCATACCCCTTTGGACCCATTGTGTGGTCATGCACATTCAGTGCATGCCTTGATTTTTGTGCCTCATTGAGAGCCTAGTTAGTATGCACATTAATGATTTGGTTAGTAACACTAAATGTTAATCTTGAATAGGTGAATACAACATATATTAATGATATTGGGACTGACGCCTAATACCTTGAATTCATCAGTTTGTCTTGAAGCAACAAACGCGTCCCATTCTTCTTTGTCCAGGAAGCTCCACTGTTCAGTGTCTGTCTTCTTCCTCTTGTCACCTTCTTTTATGTATTCTCGGGTGAGATTTGTCCTATAGTTCCTTAAGACTCTCCCACAGCGTTGCATCACGCATTTACGATGCAGCTTTTCATCCAATTCAAATATACTCTACAAAATATAATTGCTATTAACTAGTATCCAAAAAATTAGTAATCTACAAAATAGAATTGTAAATTAATAATAACTCACACATAAATCCTTCCATATTATGTCTTTCTTCTCCTTAGGAACTTTATTCCAAGAATCTATCTTACAACTGCAATGGCTACGAGTAACATACCCAAGATATGAAACAAACAAATTGCGATTCACACCAGATGTATTTCCTGCATTATTAAAATCCACAACAAGTTTGGGTCCATTGCCCTTTTGCGCTATTAACTTCTTCATCATAGTGATGCCCCTTCTCTTGTCAACTTTTTGGTGCTGCTGATCAAGTGCCTCAAGTGCTTTAGATGGTACATGTGCATCATCAACCTAAAATTTGACAAAATAACCACATTTACAAGATATAACTATAAATGGACATATAAATATAATTATATGATATATTTTTAAAACTTACATTGTGAGGCGGCACATTGATGTTCTCACCCTCACGGTACTCATCAGCACGGTCATCAGGAGAATGCTCAGCCATCTGAAAATTCACATTCACATTGTAAAGTAATTCAAATTGTAAAGCTCACATTGTAAAGTTCACATTATAAAGTAATTCACATTGTAAAATTCACATTGTAAAGTTCACTTTCACATTGTAAAGTTCACATATTCAGAAAAATAAAACATATAAAAAAATATAAACAAGCCTCTAATATTGCGATTTTTTATCAATTAACAATCCTTCATTGTGATCTCCGCACACATACAAGTCATAATTAGCTTCAATATTTGCTGGTGTTGGCAACCCAACTGAGAATGGACTGGAGTCATCATACTTATCATACTATTGTTCTTCATCTATAGGATCTTCAATGAACTATCTTTTACCATGAAGAACAACTGACCATTTATCATTTGCAGGATCATCGATATAAAATACTTGTTTCGCCTGTGATGCCAATATGAATGGTTCACCCTTCTCGCCAATCTTTTCAAAGTTCACTAAAGTGAAACCCAATTCATCCACTATAACTCCTTTGGTGTTATCAACCCAATTACATTTGAAGAGCGGAATTCTGAAATCTATGTAGTCAAACTCCCATATGTCTTCAATGACACCATAATATGACATTTTAGCTTCACGTGGACTCTTATCCTTTGCACTTGCAAAAAACATAGTCGATGCTTGAAGGGTGACCCCACTGTTTTGGACGACACTCTTATCATCTTGGCGCTTTTTGTAATATATGAATCCATTAATGTCATACCCTTCATAAGACATAACAGTCAATTTTGGTTTAAAGGCGAGGCATTTGATAGTTTCAATAATATCATCTGGTGTTTGAGATAGTTGATGTAAGACTTTATCTTCAAACCACTTAATAAATGTCTTGTTATGCTCTCTAGCAAGCCACATTGTATTGGCTCGAGGATATTGTCTCTTGATGAAATTGGTATGTTCCTCGATATAAACGTTCACTTCGTCCATGTTGTGTAAAATATACAAGTGACCTTGTTCCAACTGCTCACGGCTGATTACTTTCACACGTGATCCCAAAATTCCTTTGCCAAATTGCTCGTCAATATTCTTGTCATTATCAGGAGTGTCATTACCACTGAGAAAGTCATTGCAAAAATCCATAACCTCTCTCGCCACATAACCCTCAATAATACTCCCTTCAGGCTGATAATGGTTTCGAACATCACTTTTAAAAATGCTCATGTATCGTTCAAATGGATACATCCAATGCAAGAAAATTGGTCCCAACATTTTCACTTCCCTAGTCAAGTGGACAACAAGATGTACCATGATATCAAAGAACGACGGAGGAAAATACATCTCTAGCTGACATAGGGTAACAACCACTTCTCTTTGCAATTTATCGAGAGTATCAGGGTCAATAACTTTGCTGCACATACTGTTGAAAAAGAAACAAAGACTGGTGATTGCAAACCTTACATGCTTCGGCAATATAGATCTAATTGCCACATGTAATATTTGTTGCATTAGAGTGTGACAATCATGAGATTTAAGACCTATCAACTTCAGATCTTTCATTGATACCAATCTACGGATGTTGTGTGAGTAACCCTGTGGCACTTTAACATTTACCAAACATTCACAAAAAGATTTCTTCTCCTTTCTAGACAATGTGTAACAAGCGAGAGGTAAGTATGTTATCTGATTTTCCATTTCACAAAATTCTGTTAATTCTGACCTTATTCCCATTTCACGTAGGTCCAGTCTAGATTTTATCCCATCTTTAGTCTTACCTGGTATATTCAACAAAGTATCAATGACACTATCACAAACATTTTTCTCAACGTGCATGACATCGATACAATGCCTGACTGTCAAAGAACTCCAATAAGGAAGATCCCAAAATATTGACTTCTTCTTGAATAAAGATTTGTCACTCCGTGTGGCCATAGTACATTGTGATCTCTTACCAAATTCATTGACAAAGTCTTTTACTGTTTCATAAACAACCTCCCCTGGTATAGGTTTAGGTGCACTCTGTTCCTCATTCAATCCATTGAATGCTTTGCGCTTCCTACGATACGGATGGAATTTTGTAAGAAACCTTCGATGACCGAGATATACAGTCTTACCGCCATGTTTTAGTCTTGTTGAATCAATGTTCTCTTCACATATAGGACACACTTTAGCTTCTTTGACACTATATCCAGACAAATTCCCATATGATGGAAAGTTATTAATAGTGCAAAACAACATAGCATGCAAACGAAATGTCTCTCTTCGTGAAGCATCATAGGTCATCACACCTTCACCCCAGAGTTTCTTTAAGTCATCAATTAGAGGTTCAAGATAAACATCGATGTCATTTCCAGGTTGTTTAGGGCCCGATATCAACAACGACAGCATTACATACTTATTTTTCATACACAGCCAGGGAGGAAGATTGTATATAATAAGCATGACTGGCCAAGTGCTATGTTGGTTGCTCAATGTCCTGTACAGATTCATCCCATCTATACAAAGCCCAAGTCTTAGATTCCTGACTTCTTCACCAAATTTAGGGTACAATAGATCAATCTTCTTTCACTGTGGGGAATCAGACGCATGTCGTAGGATCCCATCATTATTTTTCTTAACATCTGCATGCCACCTCAAATTCTTCGCATCTATCGAATTGGCAAACAAGCGTTGAAACCGTGATATTATAGGTAGATACCACATCACCTTGGCAGGAGAACCGGTTTTGGACTCCCCCGAAGTCGTCAATTTATACCGTGACGCACCACATTTTGGACAATCTTTCAAATCCACATAGTCCTTTTGAAATAATACACAATCATTCGGGCATGCATGTATCTTCTTGGCATCCATTCCCATTGGGCACAACAATTTCTTTACCTGGTATGTTGAGATTGGCAGCTCATTTCCTTCAGGAAGCATTTCTTTCAACAAAGACAACAATGACGTGAAGCTTTTGTCGCTCCATCTATTGTTACCTTTCATCTTATACAATCTCAACACAGTGCTAAGCTTCGTAAACTTAGTACAACCTGTGTATAATGATATTTCAGCATCATGCACAATGTTTCTAAAAATCGGAGGTGGATCGGTGTGCTCTACCCCACAACTATCCAGCATCGCATCAACGATGTCTACTAGAACTGGTTCATTCACATCTATGTCATCGTAGGCAATTTCTTCTTCCACACAAGCACTTCTATCGACATCCACTGGTTTCAGGTTTGAAATCTCTCCATGCCAGTGCCATTCTATATAGCCTTGTATAATCCCGTTGCACATGACATGACTTTTGATTTCATCACCAGTGCTGACTTTCAAGTTGTTACCGCAATGCCTACATAGACAGTAGAACCTATCTCTAGGTTGTTTCCTATGTTCCTCGGCAAATCTAATAAACTGGTCAAGACAAGAAAAAACTCTGGGGTGCAGCGATTGCGAATGGACATCCATGATCTATCCATTCTATGATCAAAGAGAAAATAAGTATATATTACAACAAGATTAGGGTAACATATTAGAGTTTTTGCATGGTTAAAACTTTAGGCCAACAATTACACGTGTACCACCTATCTCATTCTTGAACATCTAATCTCACTAGTAAGTTTATAATGTGTATTGGGTTTTCAAGAAACTTTCGGCAGCATTTCCTCGTTGTTCTCTAAGTACATATGTACTTAGAGAACATACGTGGAAATGCTGCCAAAAGTTTCTTGAAAACCAAATACACATTATACACTTACATCCTATGTGAGATTAGGTGTTCAAGAATAGTCCCAAATTGGGGACTATCCAAGATTTACTCCTAATGAGTAAATCTTGGATGGGTTTCTAGGCCAACAAATACATGTGTCGTCATTCTTATATATAATAAATGTGTACCTGTTGGCTAAATGGACATCTATAAATCCCTTTGTTTTGATTATGACAAATATTTCATTCTTATTGATCTAACGAGCTACTTGAGTGTGCAGGAACAAGGTGGATGACAAAAGCAATTAGGGAAATCCATATGCTTATATGTTTGTATTTTCATGAAATGTAATCGCCTTGTAAAAACTTGTACAAATATATAATGTACAAGTACTTAGATTTCATGTAAATCAAGCGTTAGATTCTCCCTAGCTAAACACCACATTTAGACAGGTCATCCCCTTCAAATGAGATTACATATGCACACTCATACATATAATTAGTGCCTAAATTGAAACATTGAAACAGGATCAATCTCGGTCGACAAACTCCTCGATCAAGACACTCTCGGTCGACAATCTTCTCGACCGAGAAAGATCCAAAGTAGCCGTTAGACACAACTAACAAGGTAGTTGGCAATTGGAGATAAACGTTGCAAAACACTTGTTCCAGATAGCCTGTCGGTCGACAAAAGTTCGACCGAGTAGGTGTCTCGGTCGACCATTCCTCGACCGAGATGGTCTCTGACAGCAACTGCAGAATTAATTAATTAGCCGTTGTTAAAGCAACAAACTTGTACCTAATGGCTAGTTAAGCACTTAGAAACCCCTAGAAGTTGTCTAGAACGTCCTTAAGCATCCTTAGGCCATTCCTATAAATAGGACAAGCCATAGGACACTCAAACTTACTTGTTACACTTGAGAAATCCTTGAGCATACTTTGAGAAATCTGTTTGTAAGCAATTTGAGCATTGTGACAATTGGCTACTTCCTTCCTTAGCTCAAAATTCGTGTCCTATAGGCTAGTATCTCCTACCCACTGCAATCACAAGTCCATACACTTGGTTAGGAGATCTATACGCTTGATCTAGGCAAATCAAGCCTTGGGCTACAAAGGATAAGTTGTAATTTCCTTTTTCCTTTCTTGTTCTCTATTACCATTTGTACTCTCCTTGCTACTCCTAGGTTGGATGTTGCTGATTGGAGAGGGTGGAGATCTTCTTGGTGAAGAAGGTGACTTTGAGCTACTTCAGAAGGCTGGTGCAACGGGAGGTTACTTCTAGAGAGGAAGGCTACTTCAAGGGGGAGCTTGGAGTTACTTCAAGAAGGCTACCTCAAAGTTGGTGCACCTACTTCAAGTGAAGGCTGTTCAAAGGGTGTAAAGGAAAGTATTGTATTTTGTATAAATCCTTGAGAAGGTAATAAAATAAATACTTTCAAAATCCCAGTTGGGTAAGCAACCGGGTAGTGGACTGACAACTTTAGTATTTTCTAAAGTTGGAACCACTCTAAACACCTGTCTCCTTCTTCCAATTTCAATTGTGGTTGTTTGAGTTCAACAAATTGTAAAAATTATTTTAAAAAATCTATTCACCCCCCCTCTAGTGTTTTTCAGTACCACCTATCCCATTCTTGAACACCAAATCTCACTAGTAAGTGTATAATGTGTATTGGGTTTTCAAGAAAATTTCGGCAGCATTTCCCCGCAGTTCTCTAAGTACATATGTACTTAGAGAACAAACGAGGAAATGCTACCAAAATTTTCTTGAAAACCCAATACACATTATATACTTACATCCTAAGTGAGATTAGGTGTTCAATAACAGTCCCAAATCGGGGACTATCCAAGATTTACTCCTAATAAGTAAATCTTGGGCGGGTTTCTAGGCCAACAAATACATGTATGTTGTCATTCCAATACCTACAATCCTAGTTTCATCACAATTGATGTTAGGGTTTCATCACAATGTTAGGTATCATATAGAGTATGTAGATGTTAGGGTTTCATTATGCAATAGGGATTCATGTAGATGTTAGGGTTTCATCATGCAATAGACTCAGCCAGATGTTAGGGTTTCATCATGCAATAGGGATTTCATCATATACTTGATTTAATCACAAATTCATAATTGATTTCATTTGAATATATACCCTCTTATTCTTCCTTCTCCCTCCTTACCAACAGCAACCACAGTCGTGTGGGATGGCACGGCCGTGTTGGGTAGCACGACCATGTGGTCGGCCAACACAGCCACGACCGTACCATCCCACACAGCCGTGGTTACTTTTGGTAAGGAGAGGGAGAAGGAAGAAGAAGAGAAGGAGAACCAGTGATGAAGAAGAGGGGGGCCTAATGTTGGTAGCAGCGTGGAGATGGAGGCGGCGGTGAGAACACCAGCGACAGGAGACGGTGCGGAGGCAGGCGAGCAGAGAAGGAGAGGCACCGGCATCGAGCAGAGAAGGAGAGGGCACCGACAGCGAGCAGAGAAGGAGAGGTAGGCGGCGACGGTGGCGAGCAGCTGCAGCAGTAGTAGGTGGCGGCGCGGAGGTAGGTGACGCAGCAGCAGGCGAAGGCGACGCAGTAGGGGTCGGGAATCGGAGCAAAATCGATCAATGAAACAGAAGAAAGGGGAAGAGTTCGATGTGCGTGGGGGCTATTAAGTTACTAAACGACATCGATTATCCATAACAATCGACACCTTTATTATTAAGTGTCGGTTATCCAAAGACAACCGACGTCAATTGGACATTCCTTTACCCTAATCTTTTTGGCGGGGACGGCGTGCGCACCCTTATGAGCGTCGGTTATTCTAAGAAAACCGACGCCCATATTATAACTTTTGGCACAAATTTTATCTTCATTCAATGTCGGTTATTAGGTAAAACACCAACATTGTATTTGATACTTTGGCGCAATTTTTTTTTTGCTCGAAAAAATTGGATTTCGTGGGCTACTTTAGGCGTCGATTGCTTTTCTTCAACCGACACTGAATGATAAGTGATACCCGTGTCTGACTGGTCTTCAAATATAGACGTCAGATGTCCTTATTAACCGACATTGAATGTTAACAATGCCGATTTTACTAAAAAAATTGACGCCTCTAAAAGCGACGTTGAACGTTGTTTCTGTAGTAGTGTTGATCCTTAATTGAACATATAACACTTGACTAATTGCATGATACTATTTGTGACTATAATATTGACTAGGAATAGTGCCTAGTAATTTCAAACCAATCTTTCTCTAGAATATTCTCAATGTTATGAACTCAACCCACTATCATATACCTTCCTTCAACTTAATCATATGATCATTTCTTAATATAATTCTTTTATAGAATACCTTACTAGGAATTCATCTGTAGAAAACCACCAAACAAAAGCTCAAAGTCATTTACCCGATCCATCAAACAAACTCAAAATGATCCAAGAAATCTACCTCATTATCCTCCAAAACCTAATTGTAGAGAGTTCATCTCCATCACATGCACCCTCATTTATATTAATTTCATCATTTCATTTGGACATGCCATGTTATAAGCATGACTTCTCTTTGTTGGGATGATGCCAAAGTGAGTGTCCTCCTATGGTGTACCCAACATTGGAGTTCACATACTCCATTATCAAGTACTTATCATTATCACATGGTTATCAACATATTATCCCTTGTGGGCCTACAACGGATGTGTTCCCACACTTTGGAAAATTATATTATTATCATGACAACAAATTTAACAGTATCTCATAGTAGATATTTAATTAAACCAAATTATAGATGGTATTTTAGTAGAGCATAGTCATGCTTTTCAAATATTTAATTCAACAATAACAATAGAGATAGGGTCTCACTTTTCCTAATTATAAAATGAAACTGATACCATTGGATGGACAAAATTCCCACTCTTTCAAATAAATTATTTCTTATTTTTAACACTTATGGTTGGTTTAGTATGAAATTAATAAAATTTGGCCATCCATAAACTTAGAAAAATCACCTATATTATCTCCCAGCCTCTTAGAGAGATACAACCCAACTTATTTTTCCTCATAGAGACTTTCCATGCAGCCTGGGTCCTCTCAAATGAAAGCATGACTATAAACCAGGTGAAAGTACCAATATACCCCACAACATCGAAGCGATCAAAACCTAAAAACAAGATATATATGTATAACCATACCCACATATATTCTCCTTCCTAGTGAGGAGCACAAAGCCAAACCAAACTACTGGGGCAAATCCATGAGATGGGGAATGATGCAAAACATGATAAAATTGACTATGACCTATCTTGGAATCTCAAGGTGAAACATGTAAACCACATAAAAACCCATGAAGGAACTCAACTAGACACATGTACAAGATCAAAGGCTAACCAAGGGAATATGAATCCATGGATCACCTACTACTGGAAGGGCTTGAATTGTTTTGAAGCTTCAGAGACCCATCACCATATCAAGAGCATAATTTTCAAAGTGTTGGATGGTTTGAGTCTTGTCATCCAATTGGCTCATAAGGTTCATGTGCAAGGAATTTGGGGAGAGGTACCTCAAGCAACTCATGGGAGAGAAACACACAGAAGTGTTCCTTATTGTCGAAGGATAGTGTAGTTGGATTAAATTGGGAATAATAATGAGGTCAGGAAGAACCCCTTACAGGAACTAGAGGAAGAGGAAGTAAGTCAGAACCAATGCAAGGTTTTTTAGGGAAAATCTAGTATTTGTATTTGATACTAGGGTGCATGACAGTCCATTATATGTAGGGGATATAAACTTGAAATAGTCATAACTGGATGTCATGTCTTTCATACCATTTTTTAAGGAGTGGGACCAAGAGAGAGGGTCCACTCCCTATTGAATCAAATAACAGTCATCATTCATAACAACACACGCTAGTTTTTCATAGTGTATGAATAAATTTTATTTAATACTTCATAAATATTTATCATAAAGACCGAAGTACATCAGTGAAACAAATATTTTGACTATTTTCAATTTGCAAGATTGCATATTGATCTCCCACTTGGGTGTTTACATGAAAGCAACAACATCAAGATCTCAAAAGAGGGGTTTGATCTACTTCAAGTTTAATTCCAAGAATTCAACTCCATTAAGAAAATTCCTTGTCACCAAGTAAAGTCCTCCATGTCCTTCACCTAAGAGGTTGGAAGCATACTCAACAAAAGAAGAAAGAATGATGTTGTCGGTGTAAAAGCTTGTATCTTCATATAAACATAGGTTGAGCAATATTAAGGGATAGATGAGAGAAATATAAATATCAAGGCTTTCCATTCACATCCAAGTAAATAACAAAGAGAACATTTATAAAAGACATTTAATAAGATGGTCTCTTGCCTTAAATAATCTCACAAAAAATGTCACAATCATAAACAATCATAAATAGTGCATGTCAAGAGAATAACATTAGTTAAGAAGGGATGAGACCCATAAAATCTCAAGCCTAAATTATTGGGTGGAAAGTTCACACCCTGAAAAGAACATGTGTGCCTCATATAAATATACAAGTGGAATATGTGCACTCAGGATAGAATGTGCACATACAAATGTTATGGTGGTATAGATGTACCACTAGAATAAATATGGTAAGCCTATTGTAAATGTAAAAATGTAGATAAAAGAACTCAGTTTAGTCAAGCTCATATTTGGGGATGACATCATCCAAGCATTATAAAGTGGGGTAAGATGACTCACAAACATATATTGAACCATGTCCGTAATTAATATTCATCATAACATCAAAGAATAACATCACTTGGAAATATAGGGCTCCATACCACCAATGGATCAATTTAGTTTAAATCCACAAATTAGGGTTAAATCATGAAATAGGATGAACAAGATACAACTTTAGAGTCCAATAAATGTACCAAATCATCGAAGAAGATCAAAAAATGAATTTCAAAATATAAACACTCATATAGTCAAGATCTCAGATGAGGGAGGAAGTATTTACTATAATATGTCTCAAAAGATCAAGAGAGAGTGAGAGAAAACATAGGTGATTGCTCTCTATAATCAAGAGGAGATGCACCATGCATCAAGAGACAATGAATATAGCTAGCATAGGATTGAGGAGATGCGACATACCTCATATACAATCTACCAATATCCAAGATAAATCCTAGATCAATAATAGGGTTTCAAGCCTCCCATTACACACATATATATAACTAGGCTTAAAATCTTATGCAATTTTTGAACCCTAAAATTCAAATTTTTTATTATTACTGTTTTAGGTCACCAAAACCAATCTGACAATTGATTCTACTTCCCTAATTTTATAGCATATTTTACTTTATTTTTATGAATAATAGATTATTATAGATGAAAATTTCAAATTCTACGACAATTAGAAATATCTCAAAAATCACATGTTTGTTCTATTAACAAAACTCATACCATAGAAAATTTCCATGATGTTAAAACATATTTTTGCTTATTAATTTTTATGACTTATTATTGAGTTATTGTGAATTTTATAAAATCCCAATTAAAAATCTTCAAAAAAAGTTGCCTATATAATCCTTTATACTTTTAGAGACACAAGGCCCAATTGAGTTGGCCCTATGGAGACTCACCACATGGAACAGGTCATAGAAAATAAAATGTGACTATGAATCAAATGAACATATCAAAATACCCCTCAGTGCAAAAAAAGGTAAAAACCCCAAAATAGGGATATATACATACAATAACACCCACTCATATTCTTTTTACTCTTGAGTAGAACAACACCACAAAAAATTGTTGGGGTTATACCACAAGATGGGGAATGGTGGAAGAAGGGATAAAACTAACTATTGCCTCCACAAAATGACCTAGACTTGATGCTCAAAGTGAAAGGTGTAAACCATATGAAAAACTGTGGAGGAACCCAGTTGGACAACATACAAGATCAAAGGCTGACCAACAGAACATGTATCTGTTAGTCTCCTGTTACCATGGGAAATTGAATTATGTAGAAGCTTTGGTGACCCATAAGGATGTTGAGACCATAATAGCAAAAGTTCCTAATGGTCAAAGTCACGTTGCTTGATTGACTCATAGTATTCATTCTGAAGGAAGTTGGGGAGAGGAATCTTAATCAAATATTGGGGAAAGAAATATGTGGAAGTCTTCCTTGATGTTCAGGGATGGTGTGGATAGATCTAATTGGGGAATAGCAATGAGTTGTGAAGAGCCTGTCAAAAGAATTATAGAAGGAAAAGGAAGTTGGTCAAATTCAATGGAAGGTTGGTAGGGAAAATGTAGTAAAGGAATCAATTATACATGTGATTGGGGTGTTTGGCAGTCCCTTATATATAGCTAAGATGATGTGACGTAAGTTCTTGATTAAAGTATGGAGACTGTCGAAAGAGGGGTTTTTGATGGGTATGAAAAGGGCGAGGAAAGTAGGGATCACTAGAATTCGAATCACTCAAGAAACTTTTACAAAATTTTTTTTAATATTAATAAACATATGAGAGTCAAAAGAGCTAAAGATATTTCCTCACATAATAGCATTGCAAACAGAGAAACAATTCACACACTAGAGGTAGGAAATGGTATTGCCTCTATTTGACCCCAATCCTGCATCTTAGAATTGAGTTGCATAACCCAAGAATCCAAGTTTCTAAACTCATAGTTTGACACCAGGACCGCTGGTTCAATAAAAAATGAGCTCTTATGAAATCAAATAATGTATTCAATGATTAGGTCATTTTGTACTCTTTACTTTCCTAATGTATATGGGATATAAAATAAAATCAAAATTAAGTGAAATCTTACACCTATGATATTTAAACCATTTTTGGTATAGTCAAACAAAGTCAAAACTTTACCTTAATTTCCATTTTTGGTATAGTCTATTATTTCATATGATTCTTTAGAGTTCAAATTATATTTTATTTACTAAACGAAATTAAGGTATCAAGAACTATTATTTTAATGTTAATCTTGCCCCCTTCCTGACAACTAAAGCATGGGGATTATGAAACTGAAAATAGTTTCTTGTTTGGAACATTAAATATATAAGGGTGCTTTAAAGATCCTTTAATATAATGTTTTGAGTTACAATATAATGTTTTGAGTTACAATATAATGTTTTGAGTTACAATATAAGGGTGCATTAAATATATATAAGCGTTGTTGAAATCAAAGTTATTATAATGTTTTGAGTTACAATAATTCATACTAATGATCCTTTAAAGACTATCTACTCATGAGAAAAGCATAACCCATCATATCTTTCCTTAACATTCTCATTCAAAATTCCATTATCCTTAAGTCTATTTATTTCTCTTTTTCTCTAGATATTTGGTACTTGGTTTTTCAATTTATGTAAATTGTTTCATAAAACTAAAAATAGCCTCTATAGGAAAACAAGGAAGAGAAATTCAAATTCTCTTTTTACCATCCATTTATGATGACTCCTATGCATTGATTTCACAACTTGTGCCCCAAGTACTTAATAAACAAATCTAGTCTTTCTTTTAGGACTAGGATTCATGCGTTGTAATCACTTCTTTTTAAATGTGAATCTAGGAAGGTTCTGGAGTCCATATCTGATATTAGAATATAATTGTAAACTTGCATTCTAACCCACTGTTTAAAGGCTAAGCGAACGAGTTGCACAAGGGACACTCAAGATTGAATATTTAGCATAAAAACGTGTATATAAAAAACTGAATGTACTCTTTTTCAATCAAAGTCTGAAATATAAGGATAAGAACCAATTCTAAAAGAAAAGGAATAATGAGGATTAAGTTTGGGGCTGTCCTTAGGATTCAGTACATTATAGCAATTCTCAATCTTCAACAAGTATTATTATACAACATGATTTATTACATAATTTCAATTACACAATTAAAAGTACATCATACAAGTCTGATCATGTACACTGTCTAGGAGCTTACAAGAAGTACAACATGTGCACTTGATCACAAGCCAACTTTTCCCAAGCTATCTTTGAACCTAAAACATATGAGAAATAAGTGGGTCAACACACAATGGTCTGAGTACAAGGAAGAAAGATACATATATCTATGGTTTTTGTGATTTTGAAAAGAATTACAAAAGAAATGAATAAAAATAAAAGTTAAGTACTTAGTGAAATAGAGAAGAATGTTTTAGTTATTTTATTCCATTATACCAACAATATAACGTATTATAAGGTCTTTGAACAAATTCCCGTTAAAGATGTTTGTGAGGGAGCTTAAGGATCAAAGCCATTAGCTAATACTATTTATAAACATGGTCTACCCAAGTTTGACAACTCAAATAGGATGCCCAATCTTGTGTTCTTACCCTAAGAATACAAGAAGGTGCACAAGATATATATAATAGAGGTTTATATCAAGTGTTCAAGTTATAAAATCAATGAGCCAAAACATCAAGTACATTACCACAATACTACATGGAAATATGTACAAGTAAAAAAGCATACATACATATAAAGGTATAAGTAAGAAAACCATAGACATATAATTTATTTAAAGCCCAAACCTATTTTAGAGATGCTTAACATGTTATTGACCATATAGATCACAAGAAACCACCTGCTTTAAGATAAGATAATATGTATGCATTAGATTACCATCATTAACCCTAGATAGATCCATTATTAGGGTTTTGGTCAAATTAGGTTATAAGTTTATTATTATCATATTTGATGATCTTTTACTGATCTAGAGTTCATCATGAAGGTTTGGTCCAAGTTCCATGTCATTCTAATTTTCCATTCATTTTATGTGATTATTTCAAGGTTTATGTTATGCATGTCTATTTTAAGGCCAAAGGATTCACAATAGAGCAACCAATATCATGATTCATCAAGTAATGAGATATAAAAAAGATAGGTCATTCATATCATCAAGGTATTTACAAGATTAGCATATCTTAAGGATGGGTCGATGGTCATCAAAGTCTAGATTCATAAGATTCATCAATACAATCAACATTATGATATATGTTAGAGAATTGGGGTTTACCGTATGATTTAGGGGGTTCTACCACATCAAAGGGGTCACAAAGTTTAGACAAAACTCTTATATGTGAGAGGAGAGCATAATATTAAGATTTAGATTGATATTAATGCACAAGAAAAGCAAGCACGTCATTGTGTCATACTAGCTCATCACTATTGGACTTAGAGTCACATACACCATCATGTCAACATATAGTGTGAACTTAGACATTAAGGTCTCTGTACATCATGGTATTACATATTTAAGAATATAAAGGAGCTTGATGCACCAATTAGGTCAAATACATCATTTGATCAGGGTATAATCATGCAATGTCCTACATGGATCACATTCATGCATAAAGGCTATATTGACCAAGATAAGAGAAAAATGGGAAACATGATGTGATATTGTATCATGTAGAGGTACTTGATAATTATTTGTATGTTGCTAAATCATTGTATAACATCACGAAGCAAGATTAGAAATTTAGAGAAAAGTCCATCATTGTTATTTAAAACAAGTCACATATGTGCATGTGGGTTATCAAAAGTACATGAAAAGGGGATAAGGTTTCTGTAAGGATCAAAAGTGAAACCAAGTTATTGATTTGAGGAGTAGGAAGTAGATAGAGAAATAAAAATTCATGGTTTTTTTCATAATCATGCATAAATTTCATTCAATACGATCAAAGTTAGATACTTTTAGGGAATCATGGGAACATATGAGGTAATTAGTGTTTGAAATACCGTTTAAGTTTTACATTCTTTTGAGATGATTAATTAGGTATATTTATTTTCATTATTTCATAAATGGAGGAGGAAGTTATGATTTCTAAAATATTCGTATAAAAAACTATGGGGAAAGTAGCTAGGGTGTTACCATTACATTAATGTGATGAGCATGGTTGTGGATCATCGATCACATGGTGGTGAATAGGGCTTTCCCTCCCAAGGATACGTTCTACGCAAACCGGCTCTTGGGCCTTGATGTTAGGTCAGTCTGCAAACATAAGGCAGGGGGATCCTACTATCTTGTGGTATTCTGATCCAAGGTCCTCATGTACCTCCCCAAATTGAAATGTTTGTGGAACCTTTCTCTCCTCCATAGCCAAGAAAAGTCACCATAATGGCACTCTCATGGTGTGTCACTGTAGAGGGGTAGGGGGAGCATCGCAAGGCACTCAAGGTGGTTTTCCCACCTAGTTTTGAGACTATGGATCTACTAACCCCCATGGCAAGGTTCATGTAGAAGCAGAGCATATTCACCCAAATTAACCACCCACGGCGGTGGAGTCAAGGTTGGGAGGAAGAAGGGAGAAAAGGGGCCTATTTAGGCATGATTTGACATGGGAATAAGGGCTAAAAGAGTGATGGAGAAGAAAGGGAGGAAAATGGGGTTCTAATCATGCAAAAGGAGGAAAGATAGAGGTTATTTGGTTTGTCTGGGTGGTGGTTTTTGTGTTCCAGCAACACAATCATTGGGCAATGTATGGTGGAGGAAGAAAGGACGTAGGTCATTGAATTTGTGCTAAAGCCATGTGTTGAAGATTGGGCAGCTAGGATTTTATGGGACAAGTCTCAGTGGCTCGTGATTGGTGGAGACGAAGTCCAACAGATTGTTGACTTGTCAGGAGGAACTCAACTGGTCCGCGTGCGCCTAATTGACCCTAACAAGGAGCAAAAGTCAATTAATTAAATCAACACATTCAAATCTTCATAATGTTTGATATAAAGATCTGATCGAGATGATTTTTAGGCCTTTGGATTTGTAATGGAATTATGTACACCTTGACATACATTAGAGAGAAATAAGATCATATTATGATGGCCATTCACTTTCTAGAGTGATGTATCAAGAGCTTCTAACTTAGGTATATATTGATATTAATTTGTCCTATAAGAGCATTGTGATTACCAATAAGCATCAAAAGCCTTCAAAGCTGGAAATTGAGTATCAAGGATTGATCAAGGTAGATAGATGTGGGTACATATTTGAAGAGAGATAAAGGTAGTTTGTCATATACTTCCCTCCTTAAAAGAAATTTCGTCCTAAAAAATCATCAAGGATCAAAATAAAAGGTAAAAGTCGATATCCATCATGTTTATGTCACCAACCCTAGGTGTCAAGGCATCCATCACCATAGGGTTATCTTAGGTAATTATCATATGATTCTAAATCATCATCTTGGTGTACCATTTTCATTCATAGATTTTGAGCATTCCATAGTGTCTCCTCATAACATGTCATCATTTTATGAACCATAATTACATCCCTTATTCTCATATCATTAGATATTTTTATTATATACTTCTATAAAATTTAGCATGTAATCAAAATACATCTTACCATGCTCATTATAATGCCTTTGAAATAAGATTAATATTACCTTTATATCTCTTTATCAAGTTAAACTTCATGTATGGTCGAGTTTTCCACCAAAATTATATTGATCATCACTAGTTATGTTAATTACTCCTAATTTAGATCTACAACTAAGCATGCATACATCACATTTATTGAAACTAGAATCTCATTGGCATCATAATTTTAAGGCTCCAATTTTGACCTTATATCTATAACATATGATACGGTTTCATATTACATCAAGCTTATAAGATTTACTTATCATACATGTATCAAGTATTGACTTAATAGAGATAATTCTAGACATCATGCAATATCTCATGGAAGAACATTTTCATTGATATTGAGGTTTTGCAATTATCTCACTTATAATTAAAAGAGTTTCCCAAGCCTAAGTCACTCAAGTTAAGACCCATCTATGATGAGTCATAACATGATAACCACTCACATCTTCCCAAAACAACCTTCTACCCAACTTTTAAACATGAGGGTAACCACTAGATTACTTCATCGAGAACTACTAACCTGAGTATGAAGCTCATCATGGAGAACACACATCACATACATCATCATAGGTTTTTGGGACATCTCTCACACCTAGATGGAAAACATACATATACAAATGCCTCTTTCTTTAGAGTTAGATATTTTCATAAGAAATCCAGGGTCCAACGTCATCAAAAGGACTACATACTAGATAAGTCAACTCATAACTTAGAAGTAATCTAGCTAGAGATTCATCATCATTCACATATTTCAAAATTACACATATTTTGGAGATTAGGTACTCTGACCATTTCCTTTGTTGGGTTTACCCACATAAAAAAATCACCCTTATTGTATGTCCCATTCTAGAAGTCCTTCCTTTAAAGAGATTGATACCATGTTGGTCCCAGACCATATCTCACTGACCATATTTCAACATATACAAAACTAGGCAAATGCAAGAATGCCAACCCACTAGCTATGTTTAGCACCACAACAAGCTACATATAACCTACAAAGTGCTAGTATACCTAGAATTTCATTGTTAAAACCTATCCTATTCGTCAAATCATACTCTAATCCTCCAAAATCAAGCTTAAGTCATGTTGAAACAAACTCATGTTATCAATATCAACATCAACATTAATACCAAGCTTAGATCATCTAGGATACCCACTAGCCTATCATTTATCATGGCTCTAGAAAACTCTTGAGACCACAACTAACATATAAACATTGTCATCTAGATAGATTTTATATCTTTTTCTCTTAGGTTACATAACCACTCACTTTCTCTTTGTGCTTGGTTATATTTTCATATATACATATATGACTACCTAAAATAGTTTTTTTTGTGTTAAAACATGCGATGGGAAGCCATCATACTCCTCTAGAATACAATAAAAATAAAAAAGAGTTACTGAATTTATCAGACAGTCTACTACCAGGACACCTTGAGAACTAGCAAGAAAACATTCCACACTTGTCTAGCTACCCTAATCACTTTTCAACAACATATGTCTGGAGTGAACAATAATAAGGTCTCCCTCACCTCCCCCTCCTACACCTATAGCCCATACTATTGGATAGAAAGATGGGAAAAGAAAGGTTTCTAGGATTACATAAGTCTAAACCTAGCTATCAAATATATAATTTATATCATATAGGCTAAGTCAACTTATTCCACAAATGACAACTTATTAAATGTCACAAAACCATTTATTACCTAAATATGGACTACAAATCACTTACAAGTCAATGGTGAATGGACCAAAGTGTTTGTCCATAGTATGATACTACCAAAATGTGAATGCAAACGAATAAAATCTTAGCATACATGAAAAATAGGAGATATGAAAAAACCAACATATTCTGAGCAATCTACAAATATTATTGAATGACATTAATTATTACAGGATTCTAGTTACATATTAAAGAGTATATTATAAAAGTATAATGATGTACACTAGCTAGGATCTTACAATATGTACAACCTAAACACTTGTTCATAAGCCATTAACTCCTAAGCTTTCATTAAGTGTAAATCATACAAGAATCAAGTGGGTCAACACACAAGTTGTTGAGTACAGGGCCAAAAAGATTCATGTGTCTAAGGTTTTCATAAGTTTAAAAATTTACATAAGTAAATGAACAAGAGTAAAATGTTGAGTACTTATTAAACAAAATCACATTATTTATTTATTTTACTCCATTAAAACAACAATATCATGCATCATGAGGCCTTTGACCAACTTCCCATCTAAAGAAGTATGTGAGGGTGCTTAAGGCACATAGACATTAGCTAACCTATTTATCAACATGGTCTTCCCTAGTCTGACAACTCAAACAGGATTCCCAAGCTTGTGTACTTACCTCAAGAATATAATAAGGTGCACAAGGTTTGTATAATTGAGATCTAAATTATTTGTTCAAGTAATATAAATTTAAACTAGAAAAATATCGAGTACAAGATTACAAAACTACATGGAAATATGTGTAACTAAACAAGCATATATATATATATATATATATATATATATATATATATATACATACATACATATATATATATCAAGGTTTGATAAATAAAACCATAATCATATGATTATTAAATATCAAACCTGAGTCAGAGGTTGTTAACCTATCCTTGAGCATCTATATCACAAGAAACACCAAATTAAGATACAATTATATGCATATATTAGGTTCTCATCATCAACCACATATATCTCCATCATTAGGGATTTGGTCAAGTTCAATTTCAAGTTAGTTATTAATACATTTGATGATATTTACTCATTTATTGTCCATCATGATGGTTTTGTTCAAGCTTCATGTCATTTACTGGTTCCATTCATTTAATATGATTATTAGGTTTATGTCGCATATGTACACTTTAGAATCAAAAGAATTAAAATTGGGCACACAAGGTTCAGGATTAGTGAAGTCAACAGAACCAATCAATCAAGGTGATTTAGATCAACAAGGTAGGGACATGAAGAGGATATACAAAATTATATGGATATCACAAAGGTCAATGGATTACATACCTATCCGGTTCAACACTCCCACAACACAGTTCAATTATATCATACATATAAACTAAGTGGGACATCTACATTAAGGTGAGTACAAGGATTATAAAAATTATTATTTGAGAGGATAGCACAAGAGAAATGGATCTATAACAAATTTGGTGCATAAGAGAGAAAATCAAGCCATTTAGGTCAGATCAGAGGTCAAGATGGGTCGCTAAGACCCACAAACATCATGATAGAATAAGGGGGTCAGACCTTAGTCCTTTTGTTCATAAAACCTCATAATATTACCTATTTTAGAGATCTAAAACAGTTTTAAACACTAATGAGGTCGAACTTATCATTTTGAATCAAGTATGTAACACGCGACATCATAAAGGGGTCACAATCATGCATATCATGTCACTCGACCAACAAAGAGCATTGGGGGGTTAAGGGGTATTATTCATGTTGTAGAGGGCACAAAAATACAAGTTTTAATATAGGGTGATGTTTGATGTCATGTAGATGCAAGAACAATACTCTGATTAAGATTCATCATTTAATGTTTAATCTAAGGAATAAAAGAGCATAGTAACATCTAAGAGAAAGAAATGTTATTAGAGCCTTCATATGTGCAAAGGTACATCAAAGATATTGATTTTCTTATAGGAGGTATATTGGTTATAAATTGTCCGACATCTATTACAAACATGTGTTAGTTTCATTCAATATACCAAAGTTAGTAATTTTACAGAAATAGGGGAACAAATAAGGAAATTAAAGAATGAGGACTAGTCCAAGTTGTATATCTTTTTGAGTTGATCAATTTGATACATAATGTTACCTATTTTGGCCATAGGATGAATGATATATGATTTTTAGAAATGTTACATCAAGAAAATTAGGCAAAGAAGAGGGCTTAACATGATTGTTCATTAAAGAATGTGGGCCATAGATCTATGGTCTAGCATAGACCCATGTAGATCTATGGCGGCCACACCCACATGCCCATGCATAGTTAGCATATGATCATTGCCTAGATGGCCAACACATCAATGTGATGCATATTCATATGAAATGACTAACCCTCGGTCATAAGGACTTGATGTTCCTACAGACGGAGTATAATGAATTGCCAATAAGAGATGGATTGAAAAATCGCACTGCGATTGGTTAAAATGGGGTTATGGGGAAAGGGGTAGCAAGCCTGACCACAATCGTGATCTTAGCCAATCGCCTCAGGGTCCATTGTGGCCCAACGATGGATCAAGGGTACGAGCATGTCGTCCCCCTAGGGATCGAGTTCATGGAACTCCATGCCACTCACCATCACTAAGGGTGCACGTGGAAGACAACCACTATGAAATAAGAGAAAGAGCTACCTTAGCTTGCAACAACTTGACATACTCGAAGGAGGCCTTGGGCATGTAGAGGCAGATCTACACCCATCATAGGCAGTAACAAGCTACTCCAACCCATGGAAAGAAGGGTGGTTGGAGGTGCCCTAGGTAAAAAACAAGAGGGAAAAGTGATGGAAATGGAATAGGGAAGAGATACCAAGTGAATGGGCTTCAATTTCAAAAAAATGAAGGGTGTAGAGGGTAGGTGTGATTGCAAGATGTGAAGCCTATGGCTTCTTTATGTACCGTATGATAAATAATGAACATGAACTATGAACAGTTGGATCAAGGTCATGATCCATGGTGTGGAGATCCAATCGCTAAAAAACATCAAAATCATGGGGTGAATTGGGGTAGAGTAAGAGGGATTAGGGAAGGGGAAAAGGATTAAGAGTATGAGTTGCACATTTTGTTTAATATCGTAAATTAAAAATAAGGTATAATTTGAAAGAAAGAAAAAAGGTTGTTCTAGAACTGAAACCATTAAATTGATATGTAGGACAATGCAAGGGTCACATGGTAAGAGATATTGAGTAAGATGGAGGAGAAAGAAAGGTCAAGTTGTCATATCCTTCTCTTTTTAAATAAAATATTGTCCTCAAAATTCATAAAAGATCATAGTTAGATGTACAAAGTCAAAAACCAAAGGTAGCTCTTTTGGTAGTAGTGTGAAGACAATTTTCAAAAACCATAGTAGTGTGAAGAATTGTCCTTATCTCAAACTATTGCACTCTCTATTTCAAACTGATTTGCTATGTTCCATCTCTAGGGAGGGGACCAAGAGGCGAGCATGACATTCCATCTCTAGGAAGCTACCACATCCATGCCCTCTTCCTCCACCACCCTCTTTTCTTCCTCCCGGCCCGACTTCGATTATCCCCCTAAGGCCAGTTCTAATTCCTTGCCTTGGTTTTACCCCCAGGTTGATGTAATGACGGGTGCACATGGGTGGATACCGTATCCAAAATGATTCATGTTAAAAGAAATTGCAGCCCAGTGATCCTCCTGGGTGACCTAAAAGGGTCATTCTTTAGGGAAGAAGACAAGAGACTGTGGACGACCTTCTCAGAACCGATTATGAAGAACATTGGCAATTTCCATAAATGCTTCATCATCGTTCAAATCTTAGGGCAGAAGCATTACGTCGAGTAGGTGTATGGATGGATGCTTAGAACTTGGAACCCGCATGGAGAACTCCAACTCTCCCCTCTCAATGACGGTATGTTCTTGGCCAGGTTTGTGACCGAGGAAGACATGAAGGTTTTCCATCAATGAAGGACTGTGGTTATTTGATAACCAACTTGTCCTCGCTAGGAAGTGGACTTTGATGACAGATGTTAGAATGGCTTCTCTCACTATAGTATCAGTGTGGCTCACACTTCTAGAACTGGGTCGATACTAGACTATGAGAGTGTTAAACATCATCATGTATGCGATGGGTACACCCAAGGTGGTCGATTTCTTGATGGATGGGAGGGATGTAGGCACACCACACCTATGCATGGAGATCAAAGTAGACCAGGATTCATCACCTCTAGTCATGGTGGAATTACTAGATGGTCAAGCTTTTGAGTTTAATGTGTGTATCATGCATTGTGTGATAGGTGTTGTGCCTGTAAGGTATTTGGTCAAATGTCTGGCAATTGCCTAGGAGCTAGAACCAGCAATTTGGAGCCTCCTTTCGAGAGGGGGAGAGCCAAAAGAAGAAGATCAAAGAGGATAAACAACAGGAAAGGGAAAAGTTGAACGTTTGATAGCGATGCGGTAGTGGCCGATACTGATATTTCAACTGCTGAGACTACTGTCCCAACTGGTGTGGCCTTTGATTTCGAGCTCACCGCTGGTAGTAATAGGGGCCTATCTTTTGGGAAAAAGTCTTCTAAATTCGATGATGAGGAAGAATAGAGGGAGGAAAAGAGAGGATGTGTCGTTACTGATGAATCACGTCCCACAGAGGTCGAAGTGACAACAACTAGAAGCAGAGCTCGATCATCCTCAGTGGTGCAGGGGGTCTTTGAGGGTAGTCTATAGGAGGGAGAAATTCTTGAATGCAACCAGTAATCCCTTTCAAATTTTGGAAGACCAGGACCTGGAGGACATTGATATGTCCAACTCCGTCCAGGTTACCAGAAGGAGTCTTTCTAAGGACAAAGTGGGGCGGGGAAGAGGCAAGGGTAGAGGTAGTAGACCCCTTGGGAGAAGGGGCTCTGTCGACATGTTTTAATGAAAATCCTAGTTTGGAATGTGTGAGGGGCGTCTCTCCCTGCTAAGAAGAGATCCCTCAGGCACATCATACAGGAGAGTAAAGCAAGTATAGTCATCTACCTTGAAACTTGTATTAGAAGAGAGGTGGAAGATAAGGTCAAAGGATTGTTTCCTATTGGTTGGGGATATTTCTCTAACCTGGACACAGTTGAGGGAGGCATGATTATTGTGGGGGTGGAACCCTCTCATATGGGACACTCAAAAAATCCACTTCTCTAACCAACTAGTCACAGCTAGCTATATTAACAATGGGGGTTGAAATTGCATTATCACAACTGTTTATGGGGTGAATGTTTAGAAAGATAGAATAAGGATGTGGGAGACTCTTGTTCAAACCACATAGTATGATCTACCTCACATTGTTATTGGTTATTTTAACCAAGTTAGAAAGGCTAGAGAAAAGAAGGGGGGCTCCCCATTCTTGACTTTGTTCTTAGGAGATTCAATGATGCAATCGATGCACCTAAACTCTTTGAACATAACACAAAATGAGGTATTACGATGTGGAATAACAAGAGGATCCCCATCATAAGGATCTCCAGACATCTTGATAGAGGGTTAATAAAATAAACTTGGTTGGACATTTTTCCTAATGGCTCTATGAAACTCAGCGCTCACCCTAATCGTGATGACACATTGAGGGAGGTGGACTTGATCATCCAACGAGTGGCTAATTGACCCTTCCAATTTCTAAGCCACTGGATCACATGGCCCAGCTTCTAGGGCCTGGTCCACGAGGCTTGTGGAGAGAATGTCATAGGCAATCCTATGTTCTGGTAGTGGAGAAATTAAAATGGACCAAGGTGGCTTTGAAGAAGTGGTCCAAAGAGCTGATCAATCTTCCTAATCTCATCAAAGAATCCATTTAGACTTACAAGATGCAGCTAGAGACCTCAGACCTAATCTTACATGTCAGGAGCTTATGTTTAAAGAGGAGTGTGGCGCCAAATGCCATCTCCAACTGGAAAAAGCTCAAGAAGTCAATTACTGGTAGAAAAGTTGACTGTGGTCAGTTAGAGATGATGATAGGAATGCTAAAGTCTATCACGCAACAAATAATAAAAATAACACAAGAGACTACATCCATAACCTTATCAATACCGATGGGTCCCTAATTGATGAGGACATCAAAATTAGTGAGGTGGTTGTCAATTTCTTCTCCGACCTCTACAATCAAGAAGAAACTTCCCCACACGCCACACACTTCTTCCCAAATAAGAGGGATACCGAAGACATGAACAAATATATGCTTAGATCTATCATAATTGAAGAAATTAAGAAGGAAACTTTCTCCATCAAGGCATCCAAAGACCCAGGACTGGACGACTTCAATGATAAGGTTTTTTTTCAATCGACTTGGCCTGTTATTGTCAAGGATATCTGTAGAGCCATTAGATGGTTTCTAGTGGGAGAAGGATGGTAAGTTTGATTAACCATGTGTTCATCAAGTTGATCTTGAAAAGAAATAATGTAGCTTCTATGTTGGATTTTTGTCCCATAGCATGCTATTTGGTGCTCTACAAGATCTTGGCCAAAGTTCCTGCTAGCATGTTGAAGGTCCATTTACCCAGTCTGGTCTCCTCAAATCAATCAACCTTTATGCAAGGGAGGGATATAGATGATAATGCTCTTCTTGCAACATAATTTCTCCAAGATTTCAAGGTTAAGAACAAAACTAGAAAGGCTTGTCTAAAAGTCAACATCTCTAAAGTGTACGACAAAGTAAAGTGTAAGGACTTATTAGATTCTATGGAGGCTTAAGGCTTCAACCACAGATTTATCGACATCATCAAACAATGTTTCGTTACAACATCCTTTTCTATTCTGATTGATGGCATACCTAGTGGTATGTTTAGATCCCCTAATGGCCTAAGATAGGGGGATCCCCTCTCCCCACTGCTCTTTTCCCTGATCAAGGAAAACCTTACTAGTCTGATGCTGAGAGTCGAGCTTATTGGCAAGATTAAACCCTATATGATGCAAGTAATCAAGGTCCATGCACACATAATATTCGTTGATGACGTCTTGTTTTTTGCTATTGGCCACACAAAGTACTTGAAAGGTGTGAGTTGAATGTTGAAGATCTTTGGTAATCTAACATGAATTTATATTAATAACATAAAATCCTGGATCATCCTGTCTAAGTTATGTGTGTACAGGAGAGGGCAGATGAAGAGTGCAATGGGGGTTGAAGAAGTCCAATTCCCCACAAGATACCTCAGAATTCCAATTGTGGGTGGCACCGGTAAGGGGTATGACTATAGGCTCTGGTTGGATGATCTCCTCGCTACTATGAACAAATGGAGTGGGCACAAAATCTCCATGGCAGGTAGGATCATCCTCATCAAAGGTGTCCTCATGAGTTAAATCAGATACTGGTGTTGCATGGGGGAGATCCCTAGTTTTGTTTTGTAGAAGTTCAGATCGATCCTTGCTTGTTTCCTATAGAGGGGGAGCAATCACGCTATTTCTTGGTCGTTGATTATCCAAACTAAGCAAGTGGGCGGATTGGGATTTCCTAATCTAGTCAACATTTCTTGGATGGCAACTACAAGAAGGATTTTCCTCCTCCTAACCAACTAGGTAATCTTTGGGAATCGTGGATTCACAATAGGTATGAGACATTGCAGAGACCACACCCACTAGGGGTGCTTCTAAAGCTTCGAGGAAGATGACAGCTATTTAGCATGAGGTTAAGGTGAGCTATAGCAGATCAGACTCTACTTGATATTCTTCCTCCCCTAATCCTTGGGTCATTCATAAAAGCACATCCCAAGTCCTTTGGGATCTAATCATCTGGAACAATATGCATTTCCCAAAATGGAGTATTTGGTCATATAGAGGCATTTTTTGTACACTCCCTATAAGGGATCGACTCTCTAAATGGGGTTTCCAGATCGACATCTTGTGCCTTCTCTACAACAAGGAGCTTGAGTCCCATTCACATTTGTTCTTCAAGTGTGATTATTCACTTTATCTCTGGAGCAGATGCTTCCTCCTCAAGTGTGGGTAGGGGGTACACC
Source organism: Alisma plantago-aquatica (assembly GCA_963693085.1). Lineage (NCBI taxonomy): Eukaryota > Viridiplantae > Streptophyta > Magnoliopsida > Alismatales > Alismataceae > Alisma > Alisma plantago-aquatica. Next base: position 159,799,843 of record OY856410.1, read on the forward strand.
CCTCAAGTGCATGGATGACGCACATCTTTGTCTATTGACAACACCATTAGCAATCACATATGGAGGAATATCTCAGACCTCATCTTCACTTGTCTCATATTCACATATGGAGCGAAAGAAACAAAAAAATGCATGGTAAATAGAGTTGTGATAACCTTTGTGTTTTTGACAAAATTGTAAATAGTTTACTTTTATTCTCTAAAGGAAACCCAGGAATCCTTAAGGGATTGAGATCTGAGGTTGTGATGATGTGGGGTCTGGATTAGACCTTATACAATATATGGGGATTTCGTTTGTGCCCTGTACACCTTTTTTGGTTGTAGTAATATTTTACCTTATCCAAAAAAGTGCAATTAATAAGCTAAATATTCTAAATAAGTAAAATGTGAAATTTCATGCATAATAACAAAAGGCAACTCTTTTGGTTGTAGTGTGAAGATAATAGGACTCTAAGTGATACTGATGGTAATGATAATATAATGGTAATGAGCCCAAAACTCTAATAATATGAAAACACATAGAAGGAATCTTTAAAGTCCAAATATAATGGTAAAAACATGTTCCTTTGGTCCCAATCACCTCAAGTGCCAAGTTTCACCATATTTGAACCACATAAATAATTTCATCAAGAAAAGAAAATGTAAGATAAGGCCAACAATAATAAATTTGTTAGTAATAAAAACATCTAATATGTTAAATAAATAGAGTAAACCACTTTTATGGCTTGTAAATATATAATTTAGGTGAAGATGAAATAAATAAAATTATGGTATAACATAAAGACAAACAATTTCGTACAAGCATAATAAATCTATGGGAAATTTATCATTACCAAAATTCTTAAAATGGAATATGATTTATAGAGATATAAACCAAAGTAATTTCTACAATGTGGAATACACAATAAACTTTAATAAAATAGAACAACCATTAAAGAACTAATTCTCTCTACTTAATTTTTTAAGGTAATAAATAAATGAGAACAATCACATAGCATATCATCAAAGAGCAGATATTTTATCTTGAGTATACATTTGTTTGGAAATAAATAAACATTCCCAAATTTATATAGTCAACTACTTAACCCAAATGAGAACTAATATCATTATTTTCTAAACGATTTCCTTTGTAATCCTCCTTATTACCACCTAAACTTGTATGCAACAAGGAAAAAAGAAGGGTAATGGTTCGATAGATAATGGTTCACTCTTTTGATTAGAAATTCATGTGTCTATAATTATTAGTTTTGGATAAATAAATTTATTAACACCTATATCCTTTGCAAATAATTAATATAAGTATATTATAAATATATATACTTGCCTCAAATTTCTAATTTACTTAATATTAATTAAATATATGTATTTTATTGGAATAAAATTGTTATGCGTGTTTTGAATGACTCTAAAGTGAGAAAAGAAACATTTTTGGAAAGCTATTTCTTAAGGGAATGGACAAGTATATATGAGAGGTTCAAAAATGGAAGGATAGAAAAGAAATTCAGTAAATATATAATACACAATTGTACAATTAATTGTTATACAACTTTACATTGAGTAGATAATTACACAATGACATATTTAGAAGTCTCTTCATTGTAATATAGTAGTCAGTATTTCTATGACCAACTTGTTGAAAAAAATGGAAAATATATTATAAAATGTAAACATAAAGAAATGGAAGGGAAATGACATTTTTCATATTTATTCTTACCTATTATGTGTTAGAGAATGCTTAACTTTCCTCCTTCTAGAATACACAATACATATTTTCCCTAGTAAAGGAAAAATAGATAAGTTTCTTGCCACGCAAGCCTAATCATTATATATAGAGACCCCTCCCCATTGCCTTCACATATGTAGAAATCACTTGACCAATAGGACATTACTACTAACCTTCTCCCTTATCCTCCTATTAAAATCCTTGGATAAGATGTCAAAGACCTAAAATCTCATGGTGATCTTTTCTTAAATAGATCTTCTACAAATCTTGGAACTCAGATTTGGGTCTAAGATTCAAATATAGACAACTTGACTCACATCTAGAGGTATGTTGAATTTTTGTACTTATGTATTGAGAAAAGGTCTACGTTTCATCTCTCTCTTGTTCGTTGGGGACACAATATCCTATACACTTTTTTCTCTCTCCTCAGAGAGTTTGACTCGTACGAGTTTGATAATCTAAATCTTTTGTTGGACATTCCTATTGACTTTAAATTTTACTTTACTTCATGATGGAAACTCAATTGTGGGTAAGAACTATTTTTCCCATTTATGTGGTGTATGTTTCATATTGTCCATCTATGTGATGGAACTCTCATTAATTTTATTCATTTGATTGAACTTATTCTTGCCTCTACATTGTTCATGGCTTAGATCAATTTGATTTCATGTAGTGGTACATGTGTACAACCATACACAAGGCACACGTTTTCCACTCTGAGTGTGCTTTTACACTAAATATATTTTTAGGGTGTGAAATTTCTTCCCGGGGAGCACGTTTCCACCCATATGTTAGGCTAACATCCTATGGTGTCCCATCCCTACTTGAAATAACCTTAGTCTATGTTATTTATACGTACTTCTTATATTTGTTATATAATTTTAAGGAAAGAAATATATTAATCTTGATTATCATTTTACATAAATACATATTCTATTGATATACACTTAGATAATACTTTTGTTTTATATGGAATGCCTTGTTGTATTTGATGTCCTTTTTCCATATATTGATCAATCCCCGATTGATATGCACATATGGCTTTTGTATTGAAAATTCCATTTTTGTCTTCTTTTGTGGGGTATGTTTGCAACCCCAGGTGTAGGACTTGGAAGACTTGACATGGCAATATGGACCTTGCTAGGTAGAGCTTTGTTGGAGATATAATTTATATAATTGGATATCTCTCTACTTAGATCCTAATGTTGTAACTTTTGTGTAAACCCGTGATGATGTACTTTTGTAAAATTGAATATAGTCAAGATTTAAAGTTTCATTTCTATAGCTTGGTTTTTTCCAACAACATTATTTGAGAAATAAAAAATTTACATCTAATCCAATATACCTTTTTCGTGTTTTTGGATTAAATGGATTTATTCCTCAAATTTAGTAAGGAGTGGATCCTTTCTCCGCTCCCACTCCTTATAAGGTCGTATTAGAGCCATGGCAGTCATATTTTGACTATTTCAATTTCGTAAAACCCTTACATTACATAGTTACCTCTAAGTGAGATGTTTACCCTAGAATTCACCTATGATTTTTATGAGATGATGAAAGGTCAATCTATAATCATATCACCTACACATAGGAATCACGAATAGTAAACCCTTTTGAGTTGAAACTCTAGTTACTCATAGACAATGATGTAGGTAGTTATGACAAGTATCTTTGAATATAATGAGGCTTGGCATGTGGATGTTAGTGAATCATGATAAGGAGATACTAACACAGAAAAACCATGACTTGGTTTCTCATGTTGATTTTGAGCTCATTTTGTTTTATGTCATAATTTTTTGAAGAAAAACATCTCTTCAATTATACTACTATATGCACAAAAAATTTCTCTAGTTTTATCGACACTTTTCAGAAACAAGTCACAATGAGGATATGAATGAAGTATTGGTAATGCAACCCTAGACTTAGTCAGAATAGATATCCTAAACCCTAGTTTTTGTGATTGGAGTGATGACTAGTAAGATGTGTCTTGTAATAAAGGTTTTAGTTGTCCTACCATTTGTAACCCATGAATTTTTGGATGCTAATGTGGACATTAGGGTTTTTGGTTTAGTAACACAAAGACCTAAAACTCAACCCAAGGTGGGTATGACCAGTTAGTCAGATGCATGATCTATGAACACCAAAAATCATTAAAATCTTCACAACTAAAAGATATATAAGTAACCCTACTACCTTGATGTTGCTTAGATTGACTTATTAGGTTAAATCTTTTAAGGGATGGGAGGAGGTTGGTTGGTAGTATAAGGATGGCTGGATTTTTGGGATGAAATTCATGTTAATGGGTGGAGTGTTGCAACATACACAAACCTAAAATCATGACTATAGAATTTTGATTCCCAAGTTTAGTAAATCAGAATATTCAGCTCTTTAGTTTTTACCAAACAAGGATAAAGTATTAATGTAATAAAAAAACATCTAATATGTTAAATAAATAGTATAAAACTTGTATGGCTTATACATATCTAATTTAGGTGAAGTTGAACTAAATAAAATTGTAGCATAACATAAAGGGAACCATTGTTGTACAAGCATGATAAATCTAAACAAAATTTATCATGGTAAAAAAATCCTAAAATGGAGTATGAGTTATTGAAATATAATCTGAAGTAATTGCTACAATGTGGAATACACAAGATATTCTAAAAATATTAAACAAACTTCAAAGATCTCATTTTCTCTACTTAATGTTTGAAAGCAATAAATAAATGAAAATAATCACCTTAACATATCGTCAAGGAAACAAATATCTTAACTCAATTATATATTTGTATGAAAATGAATAAACATTCCTAGTATTATATGATCGATTACTTAACCCATATGATAACGAATAAAAATTGCTATGAAATTTATGTGTCTATAGTAATAAGTTTTGGATAAATACATTTATTCACACCTATCTCCTTTGCAGATAATTAATGTAAGTATACTGGAAATATATACATGGTTGTAATTTGGAATTTATTTAACATTCAATAAATAATTTTTTTAATTAAAATAAAATTGTTATACATGTTTTCAATGACTCTAAAGTTAGAAGAGAACAATTGATAAAGTTATTGCATATTGGGATGAATAAGTATATATAAGAGGTTCATAAATGGAAGGATATAAAAGGAATTCAACAAATACATAATAAAAAAATGTACATTTAATTATTATTCAACTTTACATTGAGTAAATAATTACACAATGACATATTTAAAAGTCTCTTTATTGTAAATGTAGTACTCAATATTTCTATGACCAAGTTGTTGAAAAAGAGGGAAAATATATTATAAAATGTAAACATAAAGAAATGGATGGTTAATGATGTTTTTAATTTTTTTTCTTTACTATTATGTGTTAGAGAATGCATAACTTTTCTCCTTTTAGAATAGACATTACACATTTTACCTAGTAAACCAAAATAGATAAGTTTCATGCTACCCAAGACAAATAGTTATTTATATAGAGACCCCTCCCCATGGACTTCACACACATCGAAATTACTTGACAAATTGATAAGTCCCTTGGATGAGCCGTCCAAGACTTGTAATCTCATGGTGATCTTTAATCAAACATCTGTGTTACAAACCTTGGAACCTCTGACTTGGATTTATTATTTGGATTTATACAACTTGACTCACATCTCGAGGTATGTTGCATTCCCTTACCTTTAAATTGAACGAAGACTTGTGTTACATCTCTCTCGTGGTCCTTTGGGACACAAAATCGTATACAAATTTCTCTCTCTCCTCCGAGAGGTTGACTTATGTGACTTTGATGATCTTAATATTTTTTTGGATATTCTTATTGACTCGAAATTGTACTTTACTTTATGATGGAAAATTAATTTTGTATGAACTATTTTTCCCACTTATGTGGTGTATGTTTCGTATTGTCCATGTATGTGATGAAAATCTCATTAATTCTATATATGTGACTGAACTTATTCTTTCTTCTTCATTGTTCATAGCTTAGACTTATAACTTTGTTACTTATAGAGGTACATGTATACAATCAAAATAGGATGTGCTATTTTTGCCACGAGTGTGCTTTTCCACTCATTATATTTATAAGACACAGTATTTCCGTCTAGGCTACACCGTTCTGCCCATATTTTAGGTTGAGATCCTATGGTGTCGCAGCCCTACTTGAAATAATCTTAGTCTGTGTTGTTTACATGCACTGCTTATATTTGTTATATTGGTTGAAGGCATTAAATCTCCTATTCTTGATTATCATTTTATTGAAATACACATTCTATTAATAACCACTGAGATAGTACTTTTACTTTTTATGGGAAGCCTGATAGATATAGAGAGGGGGTGAATAGATCTAAGTGAACAATTTTAAAACCTAAATCTTAAAAAAAAAGATAGACAATCAACCATAGGAGGAAAATATATACATTGGTCTCATCAAATGTTGTCAGTCCACTATCTAGTTGATACCAACTAGTCTTTGCAATAATCAATTTTTATTAACCTTGCAAGGAACAATACAAAGTACAATTGTTACCATCTTCTTGCATGGCAGTGGAAGAGTACCAAACTTTCACCTCTTCTTTAATGACAATAGAAGAGCACCAAAATTTCACCTCTACTTTAATGACTGTGAAGACCACCAATGACAAGACTCCTTCTTCTATTGCATGTCCCTGGATAACCTTCTTGCAATAAGTAGTCTAAGAACACTTGAACAAAATTGTAGAACAAGATTGGAGATAAAGAAAGAACAATGTTGATCACAACACAAGAAACTCTTATATCAAGCTTATGAGTCACTTCCAATGTAGATTGAAAATTGATTGAGTGGTGGAAAGGGACACTTGAATGGAACTCAAAAGATTACTTCTAGAAGGAATTTGCAATTCTTTAGTCTAACTCAAATATACAAGACTGAAGAGCTCAAGTGTGTTTTGGATGTCCATAGGGCTATCCTATTTATAGAAAGCACTTAGGAATACTTAGGATAGTTGTTCGGTGTGTTTTGTACAAAATAAGAGTCAAACTACTCATCAGACTAACAAAACACCAAGTTACAATGGCTGGTGGAGCACTAAAAATAGTTATTGTGATCAACATTGTTCTTTCTTTATCTCCAATCTTGTTCTACAATTTTGTTCAAGTGTTCTTAGACTACTTATTGCAAGAAGGTTATCCAGGGACATGCAATAGAAGGAGTCTTGTCATTGGTGGTCTTCACAGTCATTAAAGTAGAGGTGAAATTTTGGTGCTCTTCTATTGTCATTAAAGAAGAGGTGAAAGTTTGGTACTCTTCCACTGCCATGCAAGAAGATGGTAACAATTGTACTTTGTATTGTTCCTTTCAAGGTTAATAAAAATTGATTATTGCAAAGACTAGTTGGTATCAACTAGATAGTGGACTGACAACATTTGACGAGACCAATGTATATATTTTCCTCCTATGATTGATTGTCTATCTTTTTTTTTAAGATTTAGGTTTTAAAATTGTTCACTTAGATCTATTCACCCCCTCACTATATCTATCAGGCTTCCCATAAAAAGTAAAAGTACTATCTCAGTGGTTATTAATAGAATGTGTATTTCAATAAAATGATAATCAAGAATAGGAGATTTAATGCCTTCAACCAATATAACAAATATAAGCAGTGCATGTAAACAACACAGACTAAGATTATTTCAAGTAGGGCTGTGACACCATAGGATCTCAACCTAAAATATGGGCAGAACGGTGTAGCCTAGACGGAAATACTGTGTCTTATAAATATAATGAGTGGAAAAGCACACTCATGGCAAAAATAGCACATCCTATTTTGATTGTATACATGTACCTCTATAAGTAACAAAATTATAAGTCTAAGCTATGAACAATGAAGAAGAAAGAATAAGTTCAGTCACATATATAGAATTAATGAGATTTTCATCACATACATGGACAATACGAAACATACACCACATAAGTGGGAAAAATAGTTCATACAAAATTAATTTGCCATCATAAAGTAAAGTACAATTTCGAGTCAATAAGAATATCCAAAAAAATATTAAGATCATCAAAGTCACATAAGTCAACCTCTCAGAGGAGAGAGAGAAATTTGTATACGATTTTGTGTCCCAAAGGACCACGAGAGAGATGTAACACAAGTCTTCGTTCAATTTAAAGGTAAGGGAATGCAACATACCTCAAGATGTGAGTCAAGTTATATAAATCCAAATAATAAATCCAAGTCAGAGGTTCCAAGGTTTGTAACACAGATGTTTGATTAAAGATCACCATGAGATTACAAGTCTTGGACGGCTCATCCAAGGGACTTATCAATTTGTCAAGTAATTTCTATTTTGTGTCCCAAAGACTTTATATAAGATTAAGAGAAGGAATTAACTATTATCATAGTCAAGAGAATGAAAACAAGAAACTCTAGGACTTTGAAAAAAAATTAAGACTTATTTATCCAACTTTGTGATATACAAAAAGGCTAGGTTAAAAAGAAAACATGACTCCCCTCAATATGATGCTCCTCCTTAATAGAATGCTCCTTTTTAAGAATACCATTCATGGTATATAAAAAAAATCAAATTTAGCCACAAAAAATATGAACATTATATATGGAGACATAAAAAACAATTCCTTAATTCATTTCATGATGATTCCAAACAAGGGTCCAATGCTTGAAGTTAAAGGAAATACATGAAAAAGTAGCATGTATCAAACAAAAATATTTACATATGCTTAATGAGATCAACAACATATTCTATGTTAGGATCATGTCCTCTAAAAGAAGCATCACCATAGTATTGCACATGAGTATTCAAAGTTAAAGTATTTGTGGTCACCAAAGCATTGGCTTCAAAAAAGGTAGGGACCCGAGAAAAATTGAAGTGGACAACAATGTCGTGAGGCTTGGATTCATAAAATTGTTTGTGATGAAGTTTGGATGGTGGTGTTGATGGTTGTGAATAGTTGAAGTTTGGATTGTATGAAGGATCCTCCAAGTTAAATCTTGCATGCGTCCATTGAGATATGTCATTGCATGGTGTTTATAATCCATGTATTTCCATTTTGATAGGCAACACCTTTAGAATACATAAAGTCGTTCTCTTGAATGCAAGAGGAAGACAAAGGAGGAGGAGGCAGAGGAGTAGGGTTTTATGGAACATGTTCTTCATTTCTAGATCTTTTATGACCGAAGTTAATTCCCATTTTTTTTACTATGTGAAGATTAATTTTGTGGGAAAGATGGTTGTAAATGTATCCTAAATCAGAGAGAGGTTCACCAATTGAATGCTCAATGAGATGACATATAAAGTCTGGAAAAGGTGATGACCTCTTAAATTCAAGCATATCATGGAAGAGGAGCTTCACAAAATTAATGGGATTTTTTTAGAATAGCATAAATGAGATACATGCATAATAGAGGAATTTTATTTTGTTGGCCTAAGGAGAAATATTAGAACTAATATTAAGATTGATTTTTTGGGCTTCTTGAGTGAAAGAAGAGGCATAGAGAGTACCTCCTATCTTGTGATAAGTGGCACTAGGGAGAAGAAGAAATCTTATAATAGAAGTTAGTGAAAAAAATTCTTGTAAATGAGTTGAAAACTTGTTTTGAGGGTTGTTGGTGGCGACATCAATATGGTTTGCAAATTAGTTTGGTTGATTTCAAGAAAGGTGTAGATGGTATCTTTATCAAAAGTAAAACTATGTCCATTGACCATGGAGGAGAAACAAAAAAAATCTTTATCAAAATAAATGAGTTTTGCAAGGAATTAAAGGTCAACTAGGAATGACCAAAAATGTTATCTGGTAATAATAAATTCTTCAAGATATTGAACTTTGAAATGAGGAAAAAGTTGAATCACCCATGAGAATGAATCTACATCCACTGGTCATTGAGGAAGAGGTGTCCTTAAAGACAATGTGAAGAACTTGTCAGTGACAGTGGAGTTGACGAAGGCAATGTCATTAATAATCACCGGTTGATCAACTTGCTTCTTTCTAGAGAGCTTCTTCTTTCTCTCACCATGAGAAGATTACGTAGTTGGAAGTTTTATGCTAGAAGAGTGGAGAAGAAGGCTCAAAAGTAGAAGAGAAAAGAGTAGAAAGAGGCTTGGTGGTGGAGTTCATCTAATAAAGTGGAAAGGGAGTAGAGGAAATCATCCAAGGAGTTTCTAAGATGAGAACTAGAGTGTTATGCAGAGATTGGACAAAATGGGTCACTTTTATAGGATATTGAATTATTCTCAATCAAAATATAGTTCGAGCGAGTTACCCAACGATCAACAAAATGGCTAGTTTCAGTCAAAGGGTGTGTCGATCGTATTTTCAAGGTCAAATTATTTTTTTAATGAGGCGGTGTCTTTCGAAATTATTATAGATTGATGCACTTATTTGATTAAAATTAAACATCAATTGAGAGACCAATCAGTCCATCTCTTCTGTGATCGAGCGTGCTCTTGATCAAACTATTTCTCTATCAAAAAAGTTTTGTTTCAATATTAAAAGAATATTGATTTGGCCAATGCAATCAATGATTTAGATGATGGAAAAATTTCATATGATAATTAGAGGCATTTAAAATAAAAATAAAATATTTTTTATCAATTTGAAAGCATGAGAAACATTATTTTAGAAAAATATTAAATAGACATCTTCAACATGAACAATATTTATTTTTCTCTAATAACTCAATTGTTCCAACACAAGAGGTTTAGTGAAAATATCATCAAATTGGTTTTTAGTATCAATAGGCGTACATCATTTTTGGCAATATGTTCACGAAGAACATGATGTCTTATCTCCACATGTTTAGCTCAAGTATTTGTAAAATCAGATATGAGCTAAGTTAATGGCACTAGTGTTATCACACAAAATGGGGGTCATAGATAGTGAAAAACTATAATCACGTAATATGTGTTGCATCCAAACTACTAGTGTGCAACAACTACTAACAACCATATATTCAACTTTGGTTGTAGATAAAGAAATAATATTTTGTTTCATACTAAACCAAGTCACCAAAGATTTTCTAAGTAAGAAACAATTACCACATGTACTTTTTCAATCAAGATGACGACCAACATAATCGACATTTGTATAAGATTGAAGGTGAAAAGATTTGTTTTTAGGATACAAAATTCCATAATCGATTGTTGCATCCAAATATCTTAGTGTGTCTAACAAAAAAAAGATGTGTTTGCTTTTTATTAAATTGAAATTGAGCATATATACCAACAAAAAACATGATCAGAGGTGGTAAAGCTCCAATCATTACTCTATATAATGAATTTTCAGTCGATTCACCATTTTCATCTTTGACAATTTTAGTAGATGTGGCCATGGGGAAAGAAGCATGTTTACAATTTTCCATGTTAACATATTTTAGATGTTCTTTTTTATATTTTAGTTAATTAAGAAAGATGCCACAAGGAGCTTGTTTTATTTGAAATCCTAAGAAAAAAGTTAATTCTCCCATAAGCCTCATTTCGAATTACTTTTCAATGATGACACTAAATTTTGTGCAAAGGGACTTCTGATATGCACCAAAAATGATACAATCTACATATATTTGAAAGTTAAGGAAATTAGAATCATATTACTTAATAAATAAAGTAGAATCTGATTTGATAATAGAAAACTCATTCTGAAAAAGAAGTATATAAGATGATAATACCAATTTATAGGAACTTGTTTTAAACCATATAATTCCATTTTAAGTTTATAAACACGATTGATGTGTTTTAAATCTTTAAAATCACGAGGTTGAGCAACATATACTTCTTCAATTTTACCATTTAGAGAAGTACTCTTTACATCCATCTGAAATAGTTTTCTTTTATGTGTAACTAGAGGTAAAAGCATTCTAATTGATTGAAGCATGTCTATGGGAGCATATGTCTAATCAAAATCTATTCCTTATCAATTGTAACCTTCAACAGCTAATCGTTTTTTGTTTCTAACAACTTCCTTAGCTTCATTTAGTTTATTTCATAATATCTATTTAGTCCCAATAATTGTTTTATATTTAGGTTTTAGAACCAGATCCTACACATCATTTTTAGTGAGTTGGTTAAGTACTTCTTGTATATCTATGATTCAATCATCTTTAAGTGCTTCATCCACTTTTTAGGTTCAGTAATAGATCCAAAAGCCATATTAGCTTTATCTCTAAGAGATGATCTAGTTTTATTTTGTCAAAAAGATTTCCGATGACAAGCTCTTGTGGATGATCTTTAATTAGACTTAGAGTATATTGTGGCGGTTCATTATTTTTTTCGTGTATTTATTCATTTTCATGTTGTGATGTTTCTATATTGTTTTCTAGTGCTTGTTCATTTTCATCAAATTTATCATTTTGTGATATAGTAAATTCTTAGTAGTATGATAGATGTCATTTTTTGAGTTATGATTGATTGATGTTTCATGAGACATTATGTGAATTGGTTCTTCTACATTTTTAAAATAAAGATTATAAATTTAAAAAGTTTTACTTGTGGTAGAATGTCCTAAAAGGAAACCTTTTTGTGATTTAGGATCAAATTTGTCTCCATAATTTTTAGTGTTAAGAATATAACAAGGTGTTCCAAAGGTATGTAATTAATCCACTCTCTACTTTTAGAGAAAAGTATTTCATATTAAGTCTTTCTAAATTGTGGATGTATTGAAATACAATTTGGAACATACAAAAAGTGTTTATGTCTTCAACCCAAAACATCTTATGAGTATCATATTCTAAAAGATTAGTTCTAGCAATTTCTTGTAAAGATCATTTTTTTATCAACACTACCACTTTTTTGTGGTGTTTAGGGAGCAGAAAAACTATGGCCATAACCTTTTGATGAGAAACATTCTTCAAATTTATGATTTTCAAACTCACCACCATGGTCAGTTCTAATATTACATATTTGTTTTTGAAGTTGATTTTCAATTCTACAACAAAACTTGATAAAAAATTTAATAGTATCATCTTTACCAAAAAGAATATGAACCCAAGTATATGTACTATAATCATCAACAATCACAAAACAATATTTTACCACCTATTGATTGAGTCCTCATGGGGACATATAATTCCATATAAATTAGTACAAGTGGATGAGTAGTAGTGAGCATAGATTTTGATTTGAAGGAAGTTTTGACTTGTCTACCTAAAGCTCATGGCTCACAATTTTTTGGTTTATAAAAAGAGATTTTAGGTAAAACACAAAATAAGTCATGTTTTATAATTTTATTATCACATGAGTACTAGCATGTCCAAGTTCTCTATGCCATAAAGTTTGAGTGTCATCATTCCAAATAAGACATTTTCCTTGAATAGATTTACTAGTGTTTGCCCTAAGTTTATATAGATTGTCTAATCTTTTTCCTTCATAAATAATACTATTAGTATTTTATTCAAGTAATTTGTAGAATTATTTTTAAAATTAGACATCATATCCACTATCACAAAGTTTAATAACACTAAGTAGATTGTGATGCAAATAATCAACTATAAGGACATTTTTCATAGAGATTTGATCCAATATTACTAATTCCAATGACAGTACCTTTCGAATTATCACTGAAGGTAATTGTACCCATTTATTTTCTTTTCAAGTTTCTTGTAACATTTCTTATTTCCAATCATATTATTTGAGCAATCTCTATCAACTACCCAATCCTGCATGAATAAGAAATTTTTGGTACCCAAAGTGGAGTCCTAGATGGTTACATAGAAAAATTATTGGATGGGCATAATTTTATAAGTCTATATTTGTTCTTGATAGTAAATATGATATTGTAGATAGAGACTCAATTCAGAGACTTAAATTCGGTCAATTTGTGTTTCAACCAGAAAACCCCTCAGTTTTAGTATTTGTTGACCGAGAGGCAGTTTGTGAAAAAAAAACGTTTACTTCCCTATTCAAGAAATATATTTAAAATAAAAACATAAGGAATTTTTCAATAAATTGTTGGTCATTCTAAAGTGTATTCCAAAAATTAATTTATGTTTGGGGATTTAGGAACCCAAACCATTTTAATGTATTCATTCTTGCAATAAAAACATGTGAATGAGTAGCATCCAAGGCATTGATAACAACGACATGACACACATGATATTTGATTTTTCTTTACAACTGTTTGAGAATCAATCACTTTGTTCTTAGGTACATATATGGTTTTGTTCTCACGTACATTTTAGTTTTATTCATTGGAACATATATGGTTTTGTTCTTTGGTATATGTGTGGTTTTGTTGTTTGTCACATATCCCATACCTCTCCGTCCAATTTTCTTATAAGGAGTATCTAGAAATTTATCATGATTTATGTTTCCTATCATTAGTATAAAAATCATAGCTTATAGTATACTATGATCTTCAATCAATATATATACATCTTTGTTTAATTAAGAAATATTAGAAAGCAATGTATCTTTTTCAACTACTATAGTTCAAACAAGTTGAGATTGATAGTCATTTATTTTAGCCAGTAGCCCAACTTTTTCAAGAGAGAGATGACTATTGTTATTTTCCAGAACAAGAAATTTACTTTATAACCTTCAATAGAATCTTTTAATGCACTGTTTGCAAGCTTAAGAGTGTCATTTTCCATCTGGAAACTATCCATATTTTCATAAAGTTTATCAACTATTTTAGCTAGTTTCTACTTTTTTCTTTTGCATTCAATATATTTATTATGAGTTTCTTTAAGAATGCTAATAATTTCCTTTTTAGGTACATCAAGAATATATACCTCATTTGGTTCTTCTTCATCCATGGTTGACTTGCCCATGAGACATTCCACTTCTTCATCGTCACCATCACTTTCACATTATTCACTTTATGCATCCCATGCAGCTTTGTAGGACTTGTCATCTTTGCCATTTTTCTTCTTGAATGAGGTTTTCTTGCTTTTCATAGCTTAAGGAATTCATTCTTTATTTGTCCTTTCTTTCAACATTCAAAAGACCTAGGAATAGATGAATAGGAAACACTAAAATTTTCATTAGAATGAAATCTTTTATACATCTTTCCATTCACAATTAAGGCATCTTCATCCTCATCACTTATATCTCTATTAGATTGTGTGATGATTTTGGAGGAAGCTTTGAGAGAAATTTCCTTCTTATTGTATTTATTTTTTTCTTCTTCTATTATCGCCTCTTCCTGGAGTTTTACCTAATGTATCTCTAAGTTGCTCCATCATTAATGTAGATAGATCACTTGATTCTTCCATAAAAGCTACATTATCCTTGAACTTAGGAGGCAAGATCTAAGTATTTTAAAATCACTAACAGATAGAGAACTATTAAGAATAATAATAGCTTATGCATTGAGTGTTGCATTTTTACCATCTTTGTATCCTATTTTTCTAACTCTTCATTTGGAATAGTGTATACGAAAGCTACCTTTTTCCACAAGTTGATGCTTATCCCTTGGAAGCAGAACTGCATTCTTCTCTTCCAATATGTGTAATTTGATTCGTCAAACACCACTGGTCTTCTCATGTGAGATCTTTCAGGTTGAGGTTTCCAATCATGCTTTCCCCCATCCTTCAAGATCTGTCAAGGCTTCCTGAAAACCTGATCTAATAATTGATAGATGTAGAGGGGTGAATAGATCTAATTCAATAATTTTAATTAAAAATTGAATTTTAAATAAAATATAGGCAATCAACTACAAGAGGCAAAGATATAGAGTTATTCCATCAAATGACGTCATTTCACTACCTTATTGTCACCACCCAAGTTTTACAACAATTAACATTTATTAACCTCACAAGGAACACTACAAAGTACAATTGTTACCCTCTTCTTTCACGACAATGGAAGAGTACCAAACATTACCATTTCTTTAACAACAATGGAAGAGCACCAAACATTTACCTCTTCTTTAATTATTGTGAAGAGCACCAATGACAAGACTCCTTCTTCTCTAGAAAGTCCCCATACATCCTTCCCACATGAAGTAGTACAAGAACACTTGAACCGAATTGCATAACAAGATTGGAGCAAAAGAAAGAACAATATTGATCACCATACACAAAATTCTCATATCTAGCTTATGAGTCACTTCCACTATAGATAGAACAATGGTTGAGTGGTGGAGAAGAACACTTAAATGAAACTCAAAAGATTTTTCCTAGAGGGAATTTGCAATTATTTAGTCTTAGCTCAAATATGCAAGAAAATGGAGTGCTCAAGTGTGTTTTGGGCGTCCATAGGGCTTCCCTATTTATAGGGATACCTAGGAATATTTAAGATAGTTTTTGGGGTGTTTTGCATGAAATAAGAGTCAAACTAGTTGTTAGGCTAACAAAAGACCAATTTACAACATCTAGTGGAGCACTAAAAAATAATTATTGTGAGTCATCCTCGGGTGAACTTTTAATTGACCAAGGAACCTCTCGACCGAACTATTCTTATACCCAAAATTTGCTCACCTTGGAAAGTTCACAATGACTCTTTTTCTACAACGACAATTTTGACCAAAAAGACCTCCTCAGTCAAGAAAGGGTTTGAACAATGATGAATTTGTCCCAGAAAAACTTTGACCAAAAATGTTATTGTAAATGCATCATTTAACTTTTGAAAAACACACTATATGATTTTTCTATTGGGATCTAAATATCCTAAAGACTTGAAATAAATGTATAACTGGGTTTAGGATAGTTGAACTTGACTCACAACTTGATTTAACATGATATTAAATAACTTGTATATTATGCCATGTACAAAATAACCACTTATTCTTAATCAAATATATTCAAGATTCTTGTCTATACATCTCTTTATATCTTTTTTTTTTTAAACATGTATACTGCTCATATATTACCTCTCTTGTCAATCAAAACATCTTTCTTACAAAAATCAGGGAAGTTGTTCCTCCAAGTCCTTGTAACATCGAGGTCACAACTCCATCTAGCAAGATTATGGGCAACTACATTACATTTTTGTTTTACATGAGTCAGACTAGCGTGAACAAACATCTTCTTTTCTTCTTGAATCCAGAAGATCAGGTTGTTAAAGGTGTTGCCCTCCCTGTCCGCCTTAGAAAAAGCTTCAGCGACAGCACTGGCATCTGTTTCGGCTTCAACCTCCAAAAAACCCCATTCCCTGGCTTTCCTCACTCCCAACAGAACTGCGTAGGCCTCCGCTATAAGACTAGACCATTCACCAAGAAGAACCCAACATGCTGCTCCAACTAAGTCCCCTTCGTGGTTTCTGAAAATAGCATTGAGTGCCATCTTTTTGTTAACTACAGAAATTGTTGCGTCTGTATTCATCTTAATCCGGCCCCTCTACGGCAGCCGCCACCTTTCTTCTTCTCGTCCGATGTTAGTACTAGCAGTTTCCCTCGCAGATGCATCATTGCATTCAGTCCAAGCCATGAGGTTGGTAAACACTATTAACGGCTGGCTCTTTTTTTTTCCTTAAACACTGCTGCATTTCTGATCTTCCAGCAAGCTGCACAAGTGGTAATAATGGCTGTAACTACCTCCATCTCGTTCTTATCAAAGATCCACTTCCAGCAGTCCACCATAGACGACCGGGGCACCATCCTACTAATATCTTCTTTATTCAAGTATCTCCAAAGGATTTTAGCAGCTTTACAGTCAAAGAAGATATGGAACAGGTCTTCGGCTGGATAATCACAGATCTTACATCTAGTATCTATATCAATATGTCTTTTTCTGAGTCGCTCCGCTGTAGCCAGGAAGTCTTTGCAAGCCCTCCATACTAAAGTCTTTGTTTTGGGTGGGACTTTGGTTCGCCAAATGTCATGCCAAATAGTTTCCAGCTGCTCTCTCTCCCTTTTTTCGTCAAGCTCCCCGAATCCTAACCAGTAAGCAGACTTTACCGTGAACAGCCCATTAACTGTTGGGTACCAGTAAAGTCTATCATCAGTGCCAATACAAGGTGGTCCCTTACTGATCGTCTGAATATCCTCGTCTGTCATCACTTCCAGAATAGCATCCATTTTCCAGAGCATATTTTATGTATCCGCCACTTCAGTGATAAGCCAATCATTCTCATCAGTAATATAATCGGGTATGCTGCAGTACCCTTTGCGATTCGGCAGCCAAGGGTCAGTCCAAAGTTTGACCCCAGAGGTCACCCCAAAGCTCCATCTCAGCCCCTCCATAAGGAGAGATTTAGCCCCCCAAATACTGCGCCAAGTGAAACTCAGGTTGAAGCCCCTGAAGGCTTCCAGGAACTCATTAGTTTTATAGTATTTGCCTTTTAGAACTCTCGCACACAGCGATTCACTTTTGGAAATGAGCCGCCAGGCTTGCTTCGCTAAGATGGCAATATTGAAGACTTGTAGATCTCTGAAACCCAGTCCCCCATCTCTTTTAGATTTGCAGAGTTTGTCCCAGGAAGCCCAGTGTATCCTTCTCTTCGTGTCGCTTGTTCCCCACCAGAAATTAGCAATCATTCTTGTTATTTCTTCTGTTACACTCACAGGAAAAAGGAAAACCCCCATCATGTATGTAGGCATGGCTTGTATGATAGATTTTATCAGAACCTCTTTCCCTGCCTGACTCAGAAACTTCTCCTTCCACCCATTTATTTTCTGCCAGATTTTGTCTTTTATCGCTTTAAAGGTCGCCTTTTTTGATCGCCCTATAACCGTTGGCAGACCCAAATATTTATCATGCTTCTCAACTTGCTTCATATTTAAGATTTCCAGTATCTCATCCACTCTACCTCTGTCAACATTCCCACTGAAGGACACTTCTGACTTCAAGAAGTTAATTTTCTGCCCTGAAGCTTCTTCATAGCAACTAATAAGATTAGCTATCGTCAAAGCTTCCTGCGTTGATGCCCTTCCGAAGATAATGCTATCATCAGCACAGAACAAATGAGATATAGATGGTCCCCTTTTGCTAGCAGTTGCCCTGTGGATCTTCTTTGATTGAACATCATTGTCGATCAAGTGTGATAAAGAGTCAGCACATAGGAGAAACAGGTATGGTGACAGAGGATCACCCTGTCTAAGCCCTCTATTGGGATCGATCAACCCTTTAACACTTCTGTTTATGATGAACGAAAGTGAAGTGCTAGAGAAGCACTCTTGAATCTTGACGCACCAATCATGGCAGAATCCAAAAGCTTTCATCACCTTGTAATCGAAGCACCATTCAATGCGATCGTAAGCTTTACTCATGTCGAGCTTGAGAGCCATGGTTCCTCGTTTCCCTTTCTTTCTTCTCTTCATACCGTGGAATATCTCGAAGGAAATGAGTGCATTATCCATTATGAGGCACCCCGGTATGAATGCACTTTGATTTTCCGAAACCAAGCCGTCAAGCATGAACTTCATTCTATTCGCCATGACTTTAGATATAATCTTGTACAGAATATTGCATAAGCTGATAGGACGGAAGTCATTCATAGATTCTGGTGACCTGCATTTAGCTATAAGTATTATGTTAGTTTTATTAATGTCTCTCAAGTCTTCCTTCCCCTTCCACCAGTTAACAACGTACTTCACAACATCATCCCCACAAATGCTCCAAAAAGTTTGGAAAAAGCCCGCCTGGAATCCATCCGGGCCAGGGGCTTTAGTAGGATTCATACTCTCCAAGGCATTCCAAATTTCATTTCTATCTGGGTCCTTCATAAGCTTTATGTTAGAGACCTCATTGATCAAGTTAGGAATATGCTCTACCGCCTCACTGCTAGGAGGTGGCTGATGGGACTCAAAAAGATTCTTGAAATACCCTACAATCACCTCTTCAACAGCTTTGTCCTCTTCAACCCAATCACCTTCATTATTTTTTATTCTATTGATTCTATTCTTCTCTTTTCTATGAGTTGCGGTTTTGTGAAAATACGACGTATTGTGGTCTCCGTCTCGCATATAATTTGCCTTCGCCCTAATATACCAGTAATATTCATCCGTTCTGTGTAGATATGCCAGATCTTCGCTCAGCTTGCTGCATTTCTCTACCGAAAGGATGTTCAGGGGTTGCTCATTAGCCCTAGCCAACTCCTTCTCCACTCTTTTAATGTTCTTTCTAATATTTCTGAATTTTTGCTCCGCCCAAATTTTGAGACTTTTAGCACATTTGTTGATCTTCTCAGTAATATGACTATCACCCCTTTTCTCCCACACATATTCTATAATACTTTTACATTCAGGGTCCTTTAGCCAGAAGCTCTCACATCTGAATTCTTTGCTTCCATACCTGCTATTTCTCTTTCTTTCAGTTTCAAGAATGATAGGTGACTGGTCAGAACCCACCCGAGGAAAAACAATCCCCCAAGCCTCTGGGTACCTTGAACACCAGCTGTTACTACCGAGGGCCCTATCCAACCTTTCTTTAATTTTGGTTTTGACGGTTTTCCCTCTCTCCCAAGTAAAGAGGTCCCCTTCACACGCAATGTCCACGAGATCACAGTTACTCACCACTCTTCTGAAATCTTCTATATGTCTCCTCCCACCATCCGAGCCCCCTTCTTTCTCACTATAGTTTAAGATTTCGTTGAAATCCCCAATAAAGATAGTAGGAATTTGGCTTTTATTAAAGAGGTTCTCCATCAGTGCCCACATTTTAAATTTGTTACTGTTGTCCGCCCACCCGTAGATCCCAACACATCTCCAATTGTTTTGTCTCCCATCACCTACTATCTCAACCTCAAAATGGTGTTGCGAATAAGTCACCACATTGACCTTGGTATCCTTCCACCACATTCCTATCCCCCTGCTCTACCATTCCTCCCCAAACTCACCCCATTGATAAACCCAATTTTCCTCCTTATGCTTTCCATGTCAACATGCGTTATCATCATCTCCATAACAAAAACGAGCTCTGGCCTCTCCTCTCTGCAAAGCCTTCGGAGATTATTGTAAGTGTCAAGTTTGGCCAACCCTTTACAATTCCAACTCAAGAGCTTCATGGATCTTCACGGGCCTGATTCCAATCAGGTCCCGCTACTTGGTTTGGGTATTTATCCCACACCATATTATTGTTGGCGCTCCTCGTGATTTTCTTATATCTTCCCTCCTCGTTGTACTCTTCTGGACCCATGGCACCCTGTTTCCTTTTTTTTCTTCCTGAGCAGTGTCCCTTCTGGATGTTTGGTCCCTCGCACGGGCCTCCTTCCTTTTGAACTTAGCTTTCCTCAAACTCTATTCAGTATTAGTTTCTTTATTTTGTAAAGTCTGCATTTTTCTTTGTGGCTTAGTCCCAAACACATGAGCTGCGTTGTCACTGCTGCTCAGCTTTTCTTTGGATTGCCTATTGGAAGTCTTACTGTTGTCCTCCCTTCCCTCCTCAAGATCAGTAATCAAAGCTAAGAATACTGGGGAAGTTTTGGGGTTCACGTGTCTACCTTGCGGGTTGCTACTGATTTGGGTAGCTGCACCAGGATTCTCATTTATATATGTGGTCCCTTGTATTGGCTCTGGCTCCCCGTCCTCTTCACCTCTTAGGGATTCTATCTCTGTAGGTCTGCCTTTACTCTGTTCTTCTTTATTGCTTTCTCCTGTGCTCTCCTTTACTTCCTCATGCTGCTGCTGTCCCGTGTTACAGTTTCCCCCCTTAGCTTTGTTTAGTCCCAGCTTTTTAGAGGTACAAGCTTCTTTTGTCTTTTTTCCTCCTTTTTCCTCCCCTACCAGGTGCTTCTTCCATGATTTGTAGGTTGTTGTTTCAAAACCTTTTCTTTGTCTTCTAGGGGAAGCTCATAGCCAGCTACCCCACTCCCCTTCAGAAACTGCATCCGCATATTTACATTCCTTTTTCACATGACCAAGGCGCCCACATTCATAGCAGAAATTTGGCAGGCGCTCGTATCGGATGTCTACCTCCATTATCATCCCTTTAGCATCTTTCATTTTCTATTTCGTCTTCAGAGGCTGGGTAACGTTGATGATCACCTTCGCCCTCCTGGCTCGCTCCCAATTGCTTTCATTTGAGTCCACCTTTATGAATTTTCCCACCTTCCCTGCCACTGTGGTCACAGCTTTGTCCGTCCGATAACCCATGGGTAGATTGTAGAGTCTGAGCCAAATGGCTATTTCGCTGATCTCCAGGTTTGACAGCTGGGTGGACCTATTGATCTCCTTTAGCAGAAGCAGGTTGTTGTCAAAACTCCACGGTTCACCTTCCAGCACTCTGTCGATGTCTTCTCTGTCTCCGAACCTGACGATGATCACTACGTGCTCTATTTGCTTAAAAATAGGTTTGTTCTTGGTCCCCTAGATCATACTCATGGTCCGCTGCAAAGCGTTGAAGTTGTAGGGTCTCTCTATCAACAGACGGGCCACTAGGGCTAGGCCCACCTGGTCTTCCGCCTAATCTTCTCCCTCATCTTCAAAAGTTGCAATGTCGTCTTCTTCTATAGTTAGGGCTTTGCATTGCCTGGTAAGGTCATCCTCCATGATCCTCAGAACGCCGCTCAGAACCCCCAAATAGAATGGGTCAACAAGCTGGATAACCCCCAGAAAACCTAAACCCCAGCCGCAAAATGGCAAGGTGCGCACAACCTAGATCGCCGTTATCGCCACACAGCAAAGGGGCGTTAACGATGGCTAGGACTTTTTCTACATCTCTTTATATCTAATAACTAGACATCACATGAAATACACAAGATAGAAATGTTGTCATTATCAAAAAAGAAAGTGTTCAAATATCCAATTTAGCCAACAAAGCCTTGTTAGATATCCTTTTTTCTTCTATTTCTCAATACCCAATCAATACGCACATATCGACATTTATGCTGAAAATTTCTAATTTTGTATTATCTCATGTAGTATGCTTCCAACTCAAGTGTAGGACTTGGAAGACTTGATGTGGTGACATGGAGCTGGCTAGGTGGAGCTCTCTGAGAGATAGACTTGATAGTTGTATACCACTCTACTTAGATCCTGATGTTGTAACTTTCGTGTTAACCCCATATTGTAGATGTGAAAAATGTACACCTAATTCAGCATAACTTTTTAGTTTGTTTTGGATTAAATGGATTTCTTCCTCAAATTTAGTAGTGAGTAGATCCCTTCTCAGGTCCTAGTCTTTATAGGTTCAATGGCGTCAAGGGTGTACCCCTCCCATCCATCAATTAGAGCATTACTTAGCCTTTCCGCACATCATGGCATCCTCTTGACATAAGTATTCCATATACTATTATTCCATGGAATAGTGGTTCATGTTCAAATACACATATAAATTCAAGGTTAGTTGTCAAGATTCATGTCATTAATTTCTCACATGGGCCTATCCATTATCATGACTTTGATCATTTTATCATTACACTCATATTTTCTTCATCATGTTAAGATTGCTGGCATGGTTTAGTTATTCCCTAAAGTATGTTAATCCTCATGAACTAGGTTTTTTACTTCTCATGTAGATATGAAACTAAGCATTTATATTACATGGTTATTCAACTAGGATTCCAAGGAATCACTATATCTTGCTCATAATTCCAACTTACATCTTTTCATATATTGTATGTTTTATTATTAGTTCAAGTTTACAAGAGCGACCTCTGATACATATATCAAGTTTTTAACTCAAGTGAAATTATTCCATATATAATACATCACTTATATGGACAACATTATCATTGTTATTGAGGTCTCATAATTATCTTACATTTAGCTACTAAGGCTCTCAAGCCCATGCTACTCAAGATAAAACCTATATATGCTAAGGAAAGACGTCTTAACCAAAAAAATATACTAATACCAAATTTTACCCAACATAAAAACCAAGAGAAAATACTAAATTCATTCACATGAAACCATTAACCTGAGTATGAGGCTCATTGTCGAGATCAAGCATCATATACTTTCATCTAGGATTTTGGGACATCTCGTACACCTAGGTGGCAAACATACATATATTCAAATACCACTTTCTCTAGGGTTAGATATTTACAAAAGAAATATATGGCTCCACATCATCAAAGGGACCACATGCTAGTTAACTCAACTCATATACTTAGAAGTTGTCAATTGATGCGCGTCGTTGTACACACAACAATCACTAGGAAAAGTCCTAGAGTTTAACCTTCTAACCTGGTTGTCAACTTGTTGTGAACAACAAGTCAACTTAGTATAGATAGGTATCGATCCAAGGGAAGGCAGAAAAGAAAACTCAAAATCCAAATCTAATCGCAATAATAAGAAATAACTTCCGATGAGAAGGTTGTTTAAAACTAAGAACAAAAAATAAAAGTGTTGAAATAAAGTTTAACTAATCAAGAAATAAAGATTTGGGGTCCGGAAGATCACCATCAAAACCATGTTCCTATTCAACTAATCAAATTCTAAACTCCAAGGATCAAATCAGGACCTTGTGGTTACATGTCCTTACGGACAAACTCACAAGGGTCGGACTTCCCGTGAACCTGTTGGTCCCGGCATTCACAGATCATTGCCCAACCGTCCAACATGCCATTATCCACGGTCGTATCAAAAAGCATGTGAATTCACACTGGCGTTCAAACCCAAGGCTCAGGTGGTCATGTCACCAAGGATTATAACAAGAATAAGATTAAATAGATGAAAAGATGATAATCGCAATAAATGGACTATTGTTTCATTCTTACAGAGATCCACGGTCATATCACTCCATAAGAATATATCAGATCATCCAAATAACCATGCATAAACAGAGAGAAGACATTTGTTCGATGGAGGAATATAATTGATTATATTGAATAGAACTAGGCTAAAGGGTTACTCCCATGCCCCAGAGAGATTTACTCAGACTTAACAAGACCAGAAGAAATGCAAGCTAAAATAAGATCCAACATTATACAAGATGTGGTCTAGAACTAAAAATTAGATGAAATGGAATGAAGAATAGAATGCTTTTACAAGTGAAGAGTCCCTCCTTTTATAGGAGGGGGAGGGGTATGCCTCCCTCAAAAGAGGGGGAAAAAAGAGAGGGAGACCAATTTTTGAATTTTCTAGATCTGGTCAAATCGAAAGTTGGTTGTCTTTAATTATGTTGATCATGTAACTCCCTTTAATGCAGATTCTCACAGAAGCACATTTGAACATATTTCTCTCCCACTAAAAGCACAAAATCGGTCCAAATAATAGGATTTTATTTTAGGAAATTAAATTCCCTTTCCAATGAATACTTGTACACTCAATTTGGATTCGAATGCAAGAGTTATGTCACTTTTAGTGGAGGGTATAAATGAATTTCAGGACTGCTACAAATTGTGTATTTTTCTTACAAAACTGAGGAAAATAGAATTAAAACTCCAATTCAAGAGGAAAATAAAAAATAAAAAATTAATTATGAAACTAAGTAAATAAATAAAAATAATCCTAAACAAAATCAAAAATATATAAATAAAAGGGATAAATATAGATTTATCAAAATACCTCGGACATGAATCTTTGTTTGTCCTCAAACAAATAAAATCACAAATAATTCCAATTTATACTAACAACATGTCTATCCTCACCCTTGTAACATCACTTTATTCCTTGCCTCCAAATTTGTCCAAGTAACTCAATCTCCTAAAACTACAAAACACAAAATTCTATAATCCCTATTAAAAACAAATATCATATCTTGTTTCTAAATCAAGAGTTTGTCGAAAAACATGCTTCATCTTACTTTTGCTTTGACACTCTCATTTTTATTATTGTATTTTTTTTATGAAAGTTTTTGCACAAGAACAAGATGAAATTAGGGGGTGTGAAAACAAAGAAGGAGGTGATGAATTTTTTTTATCCCTCCTCTATTTGACTTGGGATTTAAATTTGTGGAGTTGTGGCTACATTGGTCACAATTTTTTTCATGTGCACTTTTGGCATCTTTTGAGGGTACACCCGTTTGTGGGGTATGGAATTTTTTTTATCCCTCCTCTATTTGACTGGATTTTTGTCTGGTGGTGATTCTTTGCTTCTCTTTTTTAGAAAGAAAATAAGGGGGAAACAAAAGGTGTCCTTGTGCTTATAACTTCACACATTTATTTTCTCCTCTTTTTTTTTTTGAAAGTGTCATTACATCAGAAAGAACATTCATGTCAATCACATTATACAAGATTTATATCAAGTTAATCAACAATTTAAAAATAGAGAAAATTTGTGTTTGGTTTTGATTGATTCCATACGGCTTGCCAACTTTTCTAAGGAGTGATGCTATTTTGAGATCCTTGGTGACATGGTGGTTTCAGACATGGCAATTTGTAACAATTTTTGTAAAAGATTTATTAAATTCAAAAGGGTACAATGATAAACATCTATTCATATTGGCTGACTAGATAAAGGCCATTTTGCAACAAAAGAAATAAAAATATGGCCGACTAGATAATGGCCATGAACAAAGCAACTATATGCAAAACAAAAAAAGGTAGAAATAATGCAAGAATAAAAAATATAAGGGGGTGGAATAGAAACATACCACCCACCTCCACCCCAGACTTAGATTTTTTCTCATCCCGAGCAAAATAAAAACCCAAGATGGAGGGAAGAGAAGAGCAAGGATTTCCAGGTGGCCCAGGTAGCTCAAAAAAACGTCCAACTGAAGGGGGTGTGTATGAGGGCTGGGACCTTTATCTGCGGAGCTTCATAGTGTACCTGATGATAGTTCAATCGTGGAAGATCAGTGGGGTGTTCATATTTTCTTTCACCTCACATTCCCTCCAATAATATCCATATATCTTCCTTCAATATCAAGGGAAGTGTTGAAGACAGATGTGGATTGGGGGAGGTTGGTGGGTACCCGACCAGTAATGCCAGTCGAGCATGATGAACTGAGTCGGGTGGAGGATCTAGTTTAGGTTTTCCACCATCATGATGACCTGCATATGGGATAATTGATGCTAATACAAAAGATTTAAAATCGTTTACAAAAGTGTTTTGTTTCTCCTTAAAATTAATGTCATCAACATTGGGTTTGGTAAGTTTCATTGTTGATATAACATATGTCTCTAATGCTTTTGTACAAGGATTCCCTAAGTATTTAGGAGGGATGATGATGTCTTCCTTACAAACAACAGAAGGGGGTGTGTGGTCTTCTTCCAATGGTGGTATCTCCCCTTCTAGATCAGCCATGTGTGGGATGAAAATTGGCTGTGACAGCTTGGGAAGAATCATAAAGGGGGTTAGATTCTAATTATCCAAAATAGACTCAAAAGAAGGGTATTGGTCTATGGCATCATTCAGATTTATGTTGAGGATGGGAGGAGTTGTTGCATCTTCATAATGACTCTCCTACTTTGACATTTCTTATTCAAGTAAAAGAGTCTCTAAAGGAAAGATAGGGATACCAACGTCCTCATCACACACAAAATATGGATCCATGGTTTGTGCTATTTCTTTAGGATCCGACATATATGACACAAAATAAGGATCATCGTCATCGTCGTCATCAGGAAGAACCATCTTGGGTTGCTCAAGCTCTATAGGGGGAGTTTGTGATTGATCCTCTAGTAAGGTGGCTAACATGGCTTGACTGGATTCAAGTTTTGTTTGTCCTTCTGCTGCCATCTTTTCTAGGACCTTAAGTCTCTCTTCCAGTTCAAGATTAATTTGCATTTCACCATAGAATTTATACACCCTAAAATTTTGGTCATCCTCACCACACTCCCCATAGTGTCCTTGGCCATAGTACTCCTCATATTGTTTTGGTGGCATTGCTCCTCATAATAATCTCCAGAAGATGGTGGATTGTAATTTCCATTGCATCCATCTTGGTAGGAAGATTCAGTATTATAAGGTGTCACCAAATCATGAGGAAACATATTTGAACAATCTATATTTTGGGTTTGGGCTTCTAGCAGGGAGGTTAAGAAGGCTTGGCTGGATTTTAGTTTTGTTTCTCCGTCTATTGTTATCTTCTCTAGGGCCCTAAGTCTCTCTTCTTGTTGAAGATTATATTGGGTTTCATAAGCATGCTTATAACCCCCAAGGTTTTGTTGGTTACACCCCACAAAATTTTGTTGATCATATCCCCAATTAGAATATGCATAGCAAGGTTCCCCATAATGGTTCTCCGAAAAATGTGGATTCACATTGTACCCACCATGATGAAAGGGCTTGCAATTAAAAGGAGTGCTATTATATGCATGGGGTAGAGTTGGGCAGGAAAGAGATGCATGGTGGTAAAAACAACAAGAATAACATTGTGGGGGATATTGGGATGCCCACTCCATTTGAAAAGAAAAGTTCCTGAAAGATATGTCAATCAATGAACGAGAGAAGAAAGATTACGAGATACAAGGTTAGTCAAAATTACAAAGAGAACTAAAAATTATATACCTAAGAAATTATGAAATAACTAAAATTATAAAAAAATAACTAGAAAGCAATATTGTTGGAATGGAAACTCAGTAGAAAGAGGAGATACACTTCCGGAATTGTGCTCAGAAGGTAAAAAGAAATTATAAAAATCTAAAAGAAATTATAAAAAAGATTAAAGTTATGAAAGTTAGAGAATATGAACAAGGATTATACAAGATATACAAGCAACCAGATCTGAAAAACAATTGTGCCGTCCCCGGCAACGGCGCCAAATTGATGTGCGTCATTGTACACGTAACAATCACTAGAAAAAGTCCTAGAGTTTAACCTTTTAACTCGGTTGTCAACTTGTTGTGAACAACAAGTCAACTTAGTATAGATAGGTATCGATCCAAGGGACGGCAGAAAAGAAAAGTCGAAATCAAAATCTGATTGTAAGTACAAGAATTAAATCCTGATTTGACAAGGTTGTTAAAAACTAAGAACAAAA
Organism: Alisma plantago-aquatica; assembly: GCA_963693085.1. Lineage (NCBI taxonomy): Eukaryota > Viridiplantae > Streptophyta > Magnoliopsida > Alismatales > Alismataceae > Alisma > Alisma plantago-aquatica. The sequence continues at coordinate 159,828,239 of OY856410.1, forward strand.
AATAAAAGTATTGAATTAAAGTTTTACTAATCAAGAAATAAAGATCTGGGATCTGGAAGATCACCACTAAAATCACGTTCCTATTCAACTAATCAAATTTTAAACTCCAAGGATCCAATCAGAACCTTTTGGTTACATGTCCTTATGGACAAACTCACCAGGGTCGGACTTCTCGTGAACCCGTTGGTCCCGACATTCACAGATCATTGCCCAACCGTCCAACATGTGATTATCCATGGTCTTATCAAAAAGCATGTGAATTCAGACTGGCATTCAAACCCAAGGCTTAGGTGGTCGTGTCACCAAGTATTCTAACAAGAATAAGATTAAATAGACAAAAAGATGATAATCGCAATTAAGGGACTATTGTTTCGTTCTTACAGAGATCCACGGTCATATCACTCCATAAGAATATATTAGATCATCCAAATAACCACGCATAAACAGAGAGAAGACATTTGTTCGATGGAGGAATATAATTGATTATATTGAATAGAATCGGGCTAAGGGGCTACTCTCATACCTCAGAGAGATTTACTCAGACATAACAAGACTAGAAGAAATGCAAACTAAAATGAGATCCAACATTATACAAGATGTGGTCTACAACTAAAAATTAGATGAAATGGAATGAAGAATGGAATACTTTTACAATTGAAGATTCCTTCCTTTTATAGGAGTGGGAGGGGGTAGTCTTCCCTCAAAAGAGGGGGAAAAAGAGAGGGAGACCAATTTTTGAATTTTCTGGATCTGGTCAAATCGAATATTGCTTGTCTTTAATTATCTTGACCATGTAACTCCCTTTAATGCAGATTCTCACAACAGTGATTTCGAACATATGTCTATCCCATTAAAAGTACAAAAGCGGTCCAAATAATAGGATTTTATTTTAGGAAATTAAATTTTCTTTCCAATGAATACTTTTACACTCAATTTAGAGTTCGAATGCAAGAGTTATGTCACTTTTGGTGGAGGGTATAAATGAATTTCAGGACTGTTGTAAATTGTGTACTTTTCCTACAAAACCCAAGAAAATAGAATTAAAACTCCAATTAAAGATAAAAATCTAAAATAACACAATTAATTATGAAACTAAGAGAATAAATAAAAAATAATCCTAAAAAAATATCGAAAATATATAAATAAAAGGGATAAATATACATTTATCATCTATCTAGTGAGTCATTATCATGTATTTCAGCATGCACATATTTCAACATTTCACATATTTTGGTGGCTCCCATTTTGGATTTACCCACATAAAGAGTTCACCCTTATCAAATATATCCCATCCTAGAGGTCGTCCTTTGTAAATAATTGACACCCTTGTTGGTCCCAAATCATGTCTCATTATCCATATCTCAACATACATAAGACAAGGCACATGTAAGTATTCCAACCCACTAGGTATTTGTATAGTAAAATATGGCATTAGAATAGGCAATGGAAACAAAAACATTTATCCATATTTCCTGTCCAGCAGAGTGTGTCAGCAATAATGTATCTTGGAAAGAGGGTGCAGATGTACCTGGTCCTAGATCAAGTCCAACGACAATCTTGCTCAAAGATTGCAAGTAGCACATGGACGACAATTGATGTCGTTCTTCTAATGTGAAAACAACTTCCATGCCTCTATGTAGTCCACGCGAAACAACTTCCATGTCTCCATGTAGTCCACACGGACCATACGGAACTCCATATCACACTTCCAGAGACGACGAGAATGAGTAGTCCTTTCACTTGTCAATATGTTAGAATCAACATCCTTTCCCCTTGTTATCTATCCCTTTCTTGGGAAGACTACTCATGCTCTCTCACACATTACACTGTGAGAAGAGAAGTGTCAGTAGAGCCTTGCCCAACCCCTCTCCCATACATTACACTATGATTGGTTAAGCTAGGGTTTCCAAAATCCAGGATATAAGAAAGGGCAAATCTCATGGTTTGATAGCGACAACACGTCGTAAGGTCAACTAGACATTCTAGTCAGTTGATTGGATTTTAGCTAGTGATACAATAACACTATGTATTAATGAAATGATTAATGCATGTCATTACGCATATCACTAATCATTTGATCCAACTAAATTGACCATTTCACATCTTTCTTTGGCTGACTCAAACTCGTCAGTTTCAAAAGTGATCCAATCAATCAAATGGTCACTCCATTTGATCAACTGTCACTAGTCAGTTGATTGTCTTACCAATCAATTGACTGGACACTCCAGTCATCTAGTGTTTTTTAATTTGATTACCTAAACCCTTTTAGAAACAAAGTTAAATCTTTTCCATGAGAAAGTTCCTATTCAAAGTTCATCATATGCATGTGACCCTATACGTTTCATATAATGTGGTAGTCAAGTCCATAACCATCATGACTACACAAGAAATGAGAGGTATATAGAAACTCATCATTGCTACACAAGTAATTGGAATGTTGGAGAACAACATCAACCTGTAATTTATGATCAATGTTACCAAGACTGTATACTTCCTTTATCTTTGATATCCAGATTGAATGTGAGGCATTTAATCATCATCCTTTTAATACTCAATCTATGTTCTTGAACTAGATCAGATTGTAGATATATGTGTGAGCTCGCATATCACATATTGACTCACATGATTATGGTTGCATGTTTTTAAGTCTCTCTCATCAAAGGATATGGTTATCAAACTCTTAATTTGAGGGGCAAAACCCATATACATAACTCATAATCAATCCTCATGTGTCATAACATACCCAAGAACCATCTTTGTGGAAACCCTTATTCAATCTCAAGTTGGATGGTGTTAAAGTTCATTACATGACATGAGATGAGTGTAATGACTTTAGGTCTAAGAACCACAATCACCCCTAAAACTTTGAGAGTTGATTCTGACTATCATTCCATGGTTTCCATGTATAACTCTCAAGGTGGGTCTATTTGGTACACTATTGTCTAACTTGTACCTATGTGTTAGACTTAATATCCAATATCATGACTTAATGAGATTATGTCATCAGTCAATACACATTCTAGTCTTATGTATGATTGTCATTTATTTTGCTTCCACAATAATATTTGACTAGGGACATAATAGGAATGTTGGTCTCTTATCATTCATAAGATCTCATTGTTCAAGTCCTCAACCTGAAGACAAATGTCATGGAGTAACATAATTCTTTAGACATATATTATGATGTGTCATCATCCCGTAACTAAAACAAACATAAATATGAAAATATCCTTAATAAATATTATCAAATTAAGTACATACTTCCACATCACAATCATCATATGAGTGGATCTCTAGGCATACATACCAACAAATTCCCACTTAAACCTAGAGCCAGTCACCCACAAATCTAGTTGTAAGTGAGCTAACAAGACAATCATGCTTCTTCTGTGAAAGTACTTTTGCCATTGGGTCAACAATATTACTTTCAATCAGTATTGTCTAATCTTCACATCTCCTTGATGTACGATCTATCATATGAGATGGAAGCATTGAATTATATTCTTTGAGTGATGATGCAATCTAGTTTCCTTAGCTTTTGTAATAGCTCCAATATTTTCACAATACAACTCTATTGCATCACTAATTCTTGGAATGAGTATAAGTTCAATGATGAACTTCTTGATCCAAACTGCTTCCTTTGCTATGTTTGAGGAAACAACATATTCATATTCTATTGTTGAATAAACAACTATTCTTACTTGGAACTATTCCAACTTACAACTCCATTGTTGAGGAAAAATACATACCCAGATTGTGATCAATAATCATCTTTGTCAGTTTGGAAGCTTGCATTGATGTAACGTTTTACATACAACTCTTCCTCATCACCATAAACAATGAACTGATCCTTAGTCCTTCTCAAGTACTTAAGGATATTATTGATTATAGTCCTATGACCTTCCCTGGGATTAGACTAATATACCCTTGTCCTTCTCAAATCACGTGAGACATTGAGATTAGTACTAACATTGCTTACATGATAGATCCAATTCCGGACACATATGAAATTTACTCATGTGTTTTGATTATTCACAAGAACGGGGACATTGGTCTCTAGATACACTAATTCCATGCAACATGAGAAACTTCCCTCTCTTTGTGTCATGCATGTTGAACCTATTCAACACCTTTCCAAAGTATGCACTTTGACTTAGGTTAAGAAACCTTCTAGATCTATCTCTATAGATTGTAATTCTAAAGATATGGGATTCTTCACCTAAATATTTGATAGAGAAGGTACTTCCCAGTTAGTTATTTGTTGTTGGTTTGGTACAAATGTCATTCCCCATCAATAGTGTGTCATTTACATACAATATGAGGAATACAGCTATGCGCCCAATAACCTTCTTGTAAACACTAGACTCATCTTTTTTGTAACTAAATCCAAACTCTTTTACTACCTCGTCAAATCAAAGATTCCATCTCTGAGATGTTGTCTTTAATACATAGATTGACCTTCACATCTTATTGAATTTTTTAAATTGTTATGGATTTGTAAAACCCTCGGGTTGGGTATTGTACACATCCTTAAGAAGATTCTCATTAAGGGAAGCAATTTTAACATCCACTTTGCAAATCCCATAGTCATAATTAGTTGCAATGGTAGGCATGATCCTGATGGATTTAACTATTTGGTGAAAATGTTTCGTCATAGTCAGCACATTGAACTTGTCTAAAACCCTTTGCAACCATAGGTTGTCCCTATGGGTTTTACCCCTTTCGGTGGATCCACCAACGTCCATACCTTGTTGGTGTACATGTAGTTCATCTCAACTCTTTTGACCTCAAGCTATTTCTTAGACATTGGCCCCTTAATATCTTTGAGGTAGGTTGTTGCTTCATCATCTATGACCAACTCATCCCTTTCTTGAGTGAGAAGATATCCAAATCTGTTAGGCTCATGGTGTGTTCTACTAGACCTAATCTTATGTTACATGAGGAACTTTAGATTCCACAAAAATTTGTGATTCTCCTTGTTCCTTATGTACCCCCTATAGATTCAATTTTTTCTCGTTGGTCTCAAACCTCTTCAAATTCTACTTTTCTCCCACTGATTCCTTTCGAAATAAATTCCTTTTCTAAGAAAATATCATCCCTAGAAACAACTACTTTGTTGTCATATGGGTTATACAATAAGTATCCCTTGGTTTCTGAGTAATATACAAAAAAGTAACATTTGATCAGTTTTAGTTCAAGCTTTCTGGGAAACTATTTTCTCACATAATCTTCACAACCTCAAATCCTCATAAAATTCAAATTGGAAGACTTCACATTCCATATCTCGTGTGGTGTATTTTGAACCGATTTAGATGGTACATGCTTCGTTGTAAACATTGATGTTTCTAAAGTATATCCCAGAAGGAAGTTAGAAGATCATCTATACTCATCACTAATCGTAACATGTACAACATGTTATGTTTCCTTCTTTCTGATACACCATTATGCTATGGTGTAGCGGGTGGAGTCCATTATAGTACAATACCACAGTCTCACAGAAGGTCCTCAAACAATCTGCTTATGTATTTGCCACCACAATCAGATCAAAGTGCTTTAATACTTTTACCAATTTGGTTTTGTACTTGATTCATGAAATCCTTGAACCTTTTAAGAGATTTAGACTTGTGCTTCATCAAGTACACATAGACATACCTACTAAGGTCGTCAGTGAAGGTAATGAATTACTAGTAACCACCTCGAACCTTTGATGTAAAAGTTCCACAAACATTAGTATGTATGAGTCATAATAGATTAGTAGCTCTCTCATTATAACCAACAAAATTTGCTTTAGTCATATTTCGCAATAAACATGACTCAAATGTCTATATTGGTTCAAAACCAAAAGAGTCCAGATTACCATCTTTATGGAATCTAGAAATGTGCTTCTCATTTATGTGCCCTAGACGACAATGCCAAAGGTATGTTAAGTTTGAATTATAGAGTTTTACCCTTTATGTATTTACATTATATACACTTGCCTCTACATCTAACAAGTATACGCCATAGGAAACTGGGGCTCTTCCATAAAAGATCTCATCCCTACTAATAGAACATTAAACATTATTTAGAAGAAATTTGAATTCATTCTTGTCCAAACAAGATATAGATATGATGTTTCTACTAATGGTAGGTACATAATAGTAGTTCTCTAACTCTACTACAAGACCACTGGGAAGAGACTACTCATAGGTTCCAACTGTACTGGCAGCAACTCTTGCTCCATTAGCAACGCGAAGTCCAGCTTCATCTCTCTTTAAAGGTCTTCTTATCATCAAATCTTGTAGATTTGAGCAAGTGATCCACATCTGGTATCCAATATCGAAGATGAAGAAGTGGAAAAGTTAATATAAATTACATATATACTGAAAGTAGAGAACACTATCTCTTGCTTCATCTTTATCAGTTCCTTTAAGTGAAAAGGAAACATTCCTTTTGAACTTACCCTTCTTTCTATCTTGAGCGCAGAAGACTTAGACTTCGCTTAGACTCACAAATTTTCTTGGCATTACCTTTGCCCTTTGACTTCCCTTCCATGATCACTATCACAGGTTTGTCTTTCTTCATTCGATCTTTTGCATTATCAACATTCTAAGAAATCTAGACAACAATTTAGCCAATTTACTCAAGTAATAGCTCTCGATAAACTGGCTATATGATTCATACAATTATTGTAGAATAATATCAGTGTCCAACGCTTAAAGGAAATGCTATTTACTCTACATGTTCCTCATGCCCAATCAAATTGAGAACATTTGGCTCTAATGGATCCCCTTTTGTCATCTTATTCATAAATAGGGCCTCAGAGGCATTATACCTTTCTTGTGTTGGATGATTTTGGTACATGTTATTTAGATGAGTTACCATCTCAAGAATGCCCATGATTGCATGCTTCTTATACTACTCATAGTTCATACAACATAAAATAAGGATTTTAGTATCTTAGCCATCACTAACATGCTTCCAATAAGAATCCACCTCATCCCTAGGAATATCGAAAGAGGATTTCTTTAGCACTTGTGTATCTAGAACATAGAGCTTATGCTCATGTGTGGGAACCATTCTCAAAGTCTTGTACAAGTTATGGAAGTTGATCTTTTTTAATTTGTTCATCTCAAGGACCGATCGAAATGTTTTATTGTTTTCCATAAAATTTTAGAAACAAAAATTTTGCATTTACCAAAACACTTTTGTTTTGATTTGAAAACATTGACGATAACAATTAGCCCTTTAAACTATCACTCCCACTATTTTGATCAAATTAATAACCCTATGTGTTTATTCACAAACATTGCAATGTACAAAATTATAGTGGGCCAAGGTCCACATTTCATCAAATAATTAGTTATTTTAAGTTGATTGCCCACAAATTATGAGTCACTTTTGGTTGATCGCCCACAATGTGACTATTTAGACAAGCAACATTTTACAATTTCATCCAATGCAGTCCTTGGATAGTTGGCATGCACAACTCCTTGTCATATCCCATATGTGTGATTATAGGTACTTAATCTCATTAAGATCACATAGTTAGGCCTTACCCATAAATCAACATGATAGACTATGCACCCTGCTATGGCATAACCTACATATCTACCATCAACCTTCCCTGATATGGATGACACACCATGCTTTGGCATAACCTTCACTTGGTCGATCAATTTTTTCATGTGTTCTACTTATGAAAAGCATCTAAAACTTAATAAATACTAAGGAATTTTATTTGTAAATACATATACATATCCGATCACCACATACTTATAATGTATATCATATACATTTTAGATCTACATGCAAACACAAATATATGAGCAATGGTTATGGACATACTAATGTAATTCTTTGGAGCCATAAACAATTCTTGTTCGCCTAAGTTCATACATCATATGTATCCACTTGTATCAGAACTTATTATGCAAGGAATAGGTCGGTCAGTTGACTGGACCTTCCAATCAATTGATGCATCCTCCTATCTTGCAGTTGGTTTTATTGGAGTGTCAACTAGATCCCGGATAAAGTAGTTGGATGCCCTTCTTCCAGTTTATCAGTTGTGCCTCTAGTCAATTAGATGGCTCCTACAATCCTATGATCGACCGACCCGACTCCCAGTCAGTCGACTCACCTGGGAAGAATGTCTTCCTCTTATGAAAACATAACTAATGCTAATCATGTCTACATAATACATTGAATAAAGTGAATATCTCAAGTTATATTATAGGGGACAATAGGATGTTAATCATTGTTTACATTTTGAGATATATCTCAAGTTACATTAGGGAGTCAAGTATGGATTGCATATATATCACGTATATATATTGAATTTATGGGACATTCATAAGTGTATGTGGTATTTAGTTGGATATGCACATTAACAATTTAAAAAATTACATCATATGCAACAAAATAAACAGTAAAACTAAATGTGATCATATCAATTTAAATCTCCATACACCATAAGTCGATGTGGCTCTCATATCACAATAGTGAAATATGGCCTCAAAGTAGATAGTTGAAACAAAAATTTCTAACCATTTTCCCCAACCAGCAGATCGCATCAAAAATGATGTCTCTAATAATGAGAGTGCAAGATGTACTGGGTCCTGAATCAAGTCCAGCAAAAATCTTGCACAGAGATGTGCTCCTTTTACAAGTAGCACTCTAGAGATAGTTCACTTTGTTCTCCTAGTGTGGAATAACAACTTCCACACCTCTATGTAGTCTACACTGACCACTGGCAACTTCACATCACACTTATAGAGCCTATGGGGAGGAGTAGTACTTTTGTTTGTTAACGTGCTAGTATTGACTTCCATGCCCCTTGTTGTCTCTCCCTTTCTTTGTAAAACTACTCAGGCTCTCTTACATGTTACCACAATAGTGTCAAGAGAAGTGTCTTGAGATGCTTGCCCAACCCCATCTTTATATAGGAGTGGATGGGCTAGGATTTCCAAAACCCAAGATATGTGGAAGGCCAAATCTCATGGTTTGATAGGTGTTGTGTACTGCCAGTCGGTCGAATGGAACACCAGTCTATTAGGAAATTGAGGTAACAAATAATGCAATAGAAATAAAAAAATAATGTCTGACTCCTGAACCAATAGGTTGTGTCAACAACAATGTATCCAGGAAAGAGGGTAGCAAGAGTTATATAGTAAGTCCAATGACTACTCCTCTTTGGTGACATGCACTCTTCGCAAGGTGCACATGGACAATTAGTGACAATGTCCTCTTAGGGAAGCACCACAGATGGTGGTGGTTGTTGTCCTCCTTGCATGGTGGCAACGACCTCCACACCTCTACATAGTCCACACGGATCATCAAGAACTCCATATTGTGCTACCAGAGCCAATGGGAAGGAGTTGTCTCTTTGAAAGTCAACCTATTAGGGTTGATTCGCACTCCCACATTGTCTCTCCCTTGTAATCCCTCCCTTTTATGGGTAGGACTTACATGGGCTCTCACATTACCAAAATAGTGAGATGACAACAATTGCCAAAGCTTGTTGTTGTTTCACTCAAAGGCATCAACTACCCCTCTATTTATAGGAGGGTCGGGGTCAGGGGATCTAGTCTGAGTGGGAGTAAACGGTACAAAATTTCATGAATCTTTTGGAATGAGTGAACCATGAACTAGTCAGTTCACCAATGAACCTATCAGTTTACACATGAGACCATCGGTTCAACACTTGAACCAGTCATTTCACTATGTTTCCTATTCATAGTTGTATTGGAAATTAACATCTGATTATTTTACAACATGATGTCAGTATCAATCTTTGTTCCAATCAAATTGAACAACCAATTGGTCAGTTCACAACCTAAACTGGTCGATTCACAGATCTGATACAATCGATTCACTTGTTGAACTGATCATTTCAGATTTCTAATTCCCAGTGTTGGTTAAAATTGATCTGACACTTGAATTGATCAGTTCAACACTTGAACCAGTCAATTCACAGTCCAGTCACTCAATTCTTAGCCATTGTTGATTAAAAATAACCAAGTTAAACATCATTCATGAATAAATTTAAATCCCAGGTGTATCATATGTGTGTGACCCTATAAGTCTTGATTTAAGTTGAAAGTGAATGTCCATAACTAATTTATACCAAAACAAGGAATGAGCGGTATCTAGTAATACATCATTGCTACCCAAGTAATTGGAAAGTTGAAGAACAACTTCAACTTGCAATACGTGATCAGTGTTATCATGACCATATAGTTCATTTGTCTTTGATATCCATATTGAAATTGAGGAATAGAATCATCATCCTCTAGATGTTCAATCCATGTTACTCGAACTAGAGCAGACTGTTGAGATACATATAAGCTCAATATCATATATTGACTCACATGAGCATGGACATGCATTTCTCAGTCTATCTTATCAAGTGTCTAGGATATCAAACTTCTGTAAGAGGGACAATCCCATCTACATCACCCATAGTCAATCTTCATGTGTCACAATATACTTGAGCATCACCATTATGGAAACCCTTATTCAAAGTCATGTTGGGTGATGTCAAAGTTCATCAAATGACATGAGGTGAGTGTATTGAGTTCTAGTCTAAGAACCACTATCACCACTATCATAATGGGAGATGATTCTGACTACCATTCCATGGTCTCCATGTATCACTCCCAAGGTGGGTCTATCTAGTACAATGTTCCCTAACAAGTACCTATGTGCTTGGTTTGATATCAAATCATCAACCATCACTCATTCTTGTCTTATGTATTATTTTTGTCTGTCTTGCTTCCATAGTAACATCTGACTAGGGACATAACAAGAATGTATGTACTCTTATCATACATATGACCTCATTGTTTAGGTCCTCAACAAATTACATCATGCCTCATTACAATCATCACATTGATGGCTCTCTGGGTATAGCTACCATCAGACTCTCACTTGCATTTAAATCCAATCACTCATGAATATTATTCCAAGTAATCTAACATGTCCATCATTCTTATACTATAAAAGTGCTATCTTTAATGGGTCAACAACATTGACTTCATTTAGTATTCTACAAATCTTCATATCTCCTCATTGTATAATCTCTCGTATGAGATGGAACCACTAGTATGTACATAGAATGTTGATGCAATCTGGTGTCCTTAGCTTGTGTAATAGCTCCATTGTTGTCACAATACAACTCTATCACGTAACTAATTCTTTGGAACACCCTGAGTTCACTAATGAACTTCTTGATCCATACAACTTCCTTTGTTGCATTGGATATAGCAATATAGTCATCCTCTATTGTAGAATCAACAACTGTCTCTTGCTTGGAACTCCTTCAGCTCACAGCTCTGTTGTTGAGGCAAAACACAAATCTTGATTGTGATCGATGATCATATTTTTTAGTTTGGAAGCTTGCATCAGTGTAACCCCTTACACCCGACTCTTCCTCACCACCATATATAAGAAATTGATCCATAGTTCTTCTCCAATATTTAAGGATGTTCTTTATGTAAATCCAATTAATCTCTTTGGGATCTGACTGGTATTTGCTTGTCATGTTCAAGGAACATGAGACATTGGGATGAGTGCATAACATTACATACGTGATAAATCCAATTGGAGATGCATATGGAATCTTACTCATGTGTTCTCATTATTGACAAGAATAGGGACATTGCGCTTTATAGAGGCTAATTTCATGAGACATGGTCAAATTCCCTCTATTTGGGTCTTGCATGATGAACCTCTTCAACACTTTGACAATGTATGTACTCTAGCTTAGGCGAAGAATCCTTCTAGATCTATCTCTTTTTTCCAATGTATGGGCCTTATATGATCGTATCTCTCCTATTTTTCTAAAAATGCTACCTTTTGATCTTCTTAGCATATTTAATGCAACGTTAAAGTGAATTTTGGAACTTTGATGCATATAGACACACCTAAGCACCAAATTAGTAACTCTAATGTATTTATAGCTCTAATGAAGGTCCTACTCTCCCTATTTCTCATAAATGACTCCTTTTTGTACATATGTGACCATATTGGACTATAATGATGTACAATGCTCTTTTGATGCTAACCTTGCTACCTAATGACTCCAAATGCTCAAACAATCATGAAATCATTATTTTATGTTGTTGGGACCCTTAGGACATCTTATAACCTTCCTTGTACTCTTGATGATATAAGTATGCTATTATGATAATTGCATGTATGAGTGAATGTTGGTACCCCATGTTGGTGGTTTGATGCCTAGACCCTAGTGCACATCACCTTACTCTGAATGTGTTTATTATGTTCTATTCTTGTTGATCTAAACCATCACTTATGCTTGGCTCTTCTTCCTTGATGATACTTGATCTTGGTTGCCCTATTTTGAGTCTTTGACCTAGTTGTGTATTTAGGGGACCTAAACCTTGAAAATATCACATAGAAAGTGCATGGAACTTGGGAATGACATGAAACCTGAACCACACCCCTTGATGACCTCTAGATTAATAAAAGATCATCATCCATGTAAGGAAAAACCTATGAACCTAACTTGGCCAAAACCCTAAAATGATGCTAGTTAGGTTAATTATTAGAATCTAATGCATGCATGTAATATTGTTGTTAACCAGGTTGGGTTATGATCTAGATGGCAACGGAAGAGTTAAGTTAAGAATATCATAATCAGGTATGGGCCTTATCTAGTTATATGAATTTCAATTTATTTCTTGAAAAGCCATGTATTGTATGATTGTTTGTTTACTTGCTCAAATATTGCCATGTAGTATTGCTATATCTTACTCGATGTTTCCCTCTTCGGTTTTACAACTTGAACACACATATGTATAGAACTCCATTATACCATTTTTGAAATAGGGTTAGCTCTTGGTGATGAGGTCCCTCTCGTATAAATGGGTTAGCTAATCTTGAGCACCCTGACGGACCCTTCCGACGGGAAGATGGTCGAAGGCCTTATAAATACTTGATATTGTTGGTATAATGGAGTGAAATGACATAACATATGATTTTTCATTTTGTTGAATAGTTAACATGTTTATTCTTGTTCATTTAGTCTTGAAATATTTTCAAATTATGCAAAGCGTATACATATATATGTACCTTTCTGCCCATACTCAACACCTCATGTGTTGACCCGTTTCTCATATTTTGTTTTTAGGTTTAGAGATCGCTAGAAGGTTGATGGGCTTGGTGAGCTATGCTAGGTGTACTTGTTGTAAGATCCCTAGTGTACATGAGCAAGACTTTTACAATGTGACACTTTATTATGTAAATAAATCTTATAATTAAAAGTTGTTGCTTAATAATATATTATTGAATGTTGAGATTATGTTGGTGGATACTTCTTGTTATTTGTTCATGTATGCTATGCATTTCACGCTTCCACATTTTGTGTTTGGTATTCATTAGGTTCATGGGACTGGGATTACAGTTCTGTGACAGATGATCTGAATATTCATCATTGAAGTTTGAACATGAAGTAAACCAACATTAATCCAATGTAAGTTCAACCACACCAAGCTTATCATTTTTTGTGGGGCTTGGGTCATCTTCATGTTTTGCAACCATGTTGTTGTGGATCATCCATCCTACTCCTTCAATGCCAGTCACCCCATGAAAAGGAAATGGTTGTGAATTGTGCATCATGTTGCTCCCATTTGATGTCATCATTATACTCACCTCCCCAATTTGATGATTCCTTGTCATACTCCTTAAATAAGTTATTCCAGACCATTGTAGGTATGTTTCTTGAAACAAAGTGACAAGTCTCGATTGGGGATGTATCACCTTGGTTTGGCTTTCCAGTTGAATTGGGTGGTTCAAATAGCACCTCTAGTTGTGAGGGTGTTTGGCTACCCTAAGAAGGGTGGAATTCATCGTTATCAACCAAAAATTGTGGATTTTGTTTTCCTTCCATTTCTTTCTCAGATTAATCATCTGGATGAAATGAAGAGCTTCCATGTAAGGGTGATTCTTCACTGTTAAATCACAATGAGTCCAACTGATAGCATGAATAGGATGTTGAACAAGTTCCTCTTCATGCCTAAAAATTGATTTTGATGAATGAAATCATCATTGTCATACTCTGACATTTGCAAGCCTGTCAGAACTAAATTGACTAGGTCCTAAAATATCCTGCTATGCATAGCACCCTCATATTGAAGTTGTTACATTTGAGCCAAAGTCAATACAAGGTTAGCCAATGCTACAGTGTAACTCTGCTGAATCAAAATGATGCACTTAGATAAATATTTGTTCAACAAATCAAAGCATATTTCTACAATAGGTCACATTATTAGTTTCTTTTTACAGCTGTTGATCTTGCCTTCCAAGAGCACCCAATGCAAATTAGCATGGTCTTGGAGAAGAGGTTCCAAGGAAGACATTAGTTCATCGACACTCTCCCTCTCGAGCGTTGTTTCTTTGATCAGTTCTTGATACCATGGGGATGCAGAGATTGAGGGAAGATTGACGTTCTCCATTATTGGAGTGATCACATATGACCACAGTGGGGGCAAGTACAACATGACTAGTTGTAGTGCGTGACCTTAATTTCTTTTCCAATAGTCAGGGCTATGAAAGGATTCAGGAGGATGAGTGGATAAGATAACTTGCCTTGTTGAAGCATGGTCCATGGTTGAAAAAGTATAATAAAAGGGAAAACTATTTCAGTATGTATGAACAAGTATGTGCAAAGAAGAGGATAAACTATGCATATATGTACGAGCTTATTCTAACAGAGCAAACTCTTTGAGCATTTAAATGTGGGAAAACCACGTCCCTAGAAACAACACCAAAACTTGATATGTTCAAATTACACGTACAAAAATGGAGGCGAATCAGAATGATTAGACATTTTATTTATAACCTAGAACCTTTTAGGACACCCACAATTCAATACGGGGTCGAAGTAGATATATGGGTTCAAACATAGGGATGTGGGGATGTACAACTGCTTAAGATATGATTCTCATTGAGTTACAAAAAACCAAGAGTTGATATTTGCAAAGAACTAGAACGCGTCTTCCAAACTAACCTAAACTAATAAAAGAAAAGAAAAAAAACTTTGTTGAATCCTACAAATTAGGAGATGGAGTTCATGGCTATGTAACAGCAACTTGGGTACTCTATGCACATGTTCTCAGGTGTAGACAACCTTCAAACTCTCTAGCGAGCAAGTAACATCCAAAATGGCCTGAATCGTGGTAGTTTCTCATGTAAGGGTCATCCCACTCACTCTCATATAGTGTGACTAAAATCCCATCAATGATCTGAATACTATCTCATGGATAACAGACCAACATCAATGAATATTTGGATACCTCTTTGGTCCAAATATCCATAGGCATTAGGAACAGAAGAGGATTTACATAGGTCACAGACTTTGAGTGTGGTTTCTCAAATAAGTATGATTGCATTCAAATGAATGTAGTCAAATTTGAGTGAGTGTGATTGAATTCAAAGTTCTCAGTCAGATCTCTTTGACTTGTGTTCTAGATAGATTCTTTCTTAGACGTTCTCCTCTTGGATTTTGATCCAAACTACCTCATCTACCTATTTCTTTAGAAAATCTCACAATCCTGGTAGAAATGGAGGTTCAATCAAGAAAGATATCAACCAAACCAGCAACGCCAACTAGAAAGAGAAGAGAGAACATAAAACATGCTAGATCTAGAAGAAGACTACTTGCCTAGGGTAAAAAGTATATCAAGCATGCCCAAAATGGGCTACATAGATAAAAAGGAGCTCATCTCGACATGGAAAAGCATTGTTGGTATCAAACAAAGAAGGAAATACATCATTTGTACATAAATGAAGGACAAAAGTAGAAGAAAGACAAATAAGACTAGATTTAGCCTGTGGAAGATATGTTTCATTTTCTCCTTATCCTCCAGATGGGATGGATATCATCCTTGGGGTCGTCCTCTCTTCTCTTCTAAATTCCTCGACCTTCTTTCTCCTTGATTTTGCCCCAATAGTAGCTTGGATAGGTGAATGGAGGTGGAATATGGTGTGGAAATGGATGGAAGGTAGATGATGGAGGTGGAAGATGATGGAAAACAAAGGTGGATGGAGGAAAATTGAAAGGGATGGGAGTATAATGAGCTTCTTTGGCCCTCTTGGGCCTTCGATCTCTAGGATGGAGCTCTTGGAAATAAAATTCAAAGCTATCGAAGGAACGCTAAAAAATTTGAATGAAACCCATGGCTCGATAGCTAGGGGATATTTATAGTGATAGACGGTGTGTATATGGGTGTGATAAATGAATTCAAATTTCAGTGGGAATGGTCAAATTTTCTCCTCCGTTCTATGAGAATGGACCAAAATGGACCATTAGAAGGTGCCTCTTCAGAAAACACTATCAAAAGATGACCATCGAAATATGTTCCATTGACAGGGACCTTTGGAAGGAACCATTAGAAGATGAGCCTTTGGAACCAGCCTTTGATTGGTACCATCTGGAGACATCTTTAGAGGATGGCCATTAGAAGTCATGCCATCACTGGGACCTTTATAAGTCACCATCAGAAGATGAGCCTTTGGAACTACCCTTCAGTTGGTGCCATTGAAGAGACCATCATAAGATGGTCTTTCAGCAGGATCTTGAAGAAAAAGATTTGATGGAGTGTGTGTGAGGACTACTGCAAAAAGGGTATGAAATCACCCAAATTTGGGGGAATACAGTCGAATTCATCAAGATGAATTGGAGGTTTGATGTTCCATAATTCAGTGTGTGCAAGTCCCGAAATCAGCTAGTTGAGAAACTATATCTTCAAAAATAGATAAATTATCAAAAGCTAAGTATCTATAATTATTTTGGGCATATTAAGGCTATTACGGCACAAACCTATAGTTAAATAGTTAGCATAAATGCCAAGATTTTGGTTGTTATCCCCCCTCAAAATGGAGTTATTAATAGAATCGGTAGAGGAATACGACACAATCATGGTCATGACTGTAGGCAGAGGTAGCTCAGTGTGATGTGTGATGGACAAACTCCTTTCTTCTTCCTTTGATACTACCACTACTACATTTTTGGTCAATAACGTCGCTGCCCTTAGCATCATTTTTACTAGAATAACCAACCAAATACACTATTGCATCAGTTTTATCATAAAAACTGACCTTACAGATTTCCCGTGGAAAAAATTTATGCAATTTTGGCTTCACACCTCGATCTATAGGGTCGGTTTTTCCAAATAACCAATGCTACAGGGTCAACAAAAAATGCGGGCACCACTTTGGACCTGTTGGGTCAGTTTTCTAAAAATACCGACCTTGTAGCACCACTCTATAGGGTCGGTTTTTTAGGTTACCCAACCTTACAGGTGGTCCTGAAAAATGCAAGCACCACTTCACCTGTAGTGTCAGTTTTCTCTATTAACCGACGCTATAGGGTCCTCTATAGCGTTAGTTAACAGAGAAAACTGACGCTACAGGTGAAGTGGTGCCTGCGTTTTTGAGGTCCGCTTACTAAGTACATCAGTATCGTCACTTTGGTCGATCGGGTGAAGAAAGAAGACGTCATTCTACTACTCCCACATCGTGCCTCGCTCCTGCATCGTGATGCCCGACATTGTGTTGCTGCTACCGTGCCCTTCCCACGAGCCATCCCCAATGTCGTGTCCCTTCCGACGAGCATCCCAGACGTTGTGTCCCTTCTGACAGCCGTGCTGCTGCTCCAGAGCCGTCGTGCCCTTCCCACGAGCCATCCCTGACGCTGTGTCCCTTCTAAAGGCCATGCTTCTGCTACCGATCCATTGTGCCCCTCCCATGATCCATCCCCGACGTCGTGTCCCTTCCGATGAGCATCCCCGATGTCGTGTCCCTTTCGACGGTCGTGCTGCTGCTACCGAGTCATTGTGTTATTGCTCGAGCTTGACCTAGAAGTCGTGTTGCTGCTACCGAGACGTCGTGTTGTTGCTCGAGCTTCCTTCTGACCTAGCGGTGGCTCCCTCGACTCATAGACGAGACCAGCAAGGAAATTACAAGCGCATGTCAGTTCGTGAGTTCCTTCTGTTCGATTCACTCCAATATTTGTTAGGTAGCACGACCATGCTGGGAAGCACGACCGTGGTGATGGCATGGCCATGCTGCGTAGCACGACAGTGGTGACTGAGTTGCTGAAACTTCAAGATTTGTGAATTCTTCCTGCTCCTCTAAAATTGATTTATATTGACCCCTAACTAATACATTATAACATAATTGAATTGTGCATTTGTGTTGTTGCAAGTGTTGTTGACTTGTTGTTGACTTGCATATATTTCTTCTTCAGCCTTCAAGTGAGGTATAATGTTAACACTCTCCCAATTTTCTATTAGGCTTCATTTTGATTCAAATCAACCAATAATAAAAATATGTATTCTTTCATATCTACATTTCATTATCAATCACATATGTAATCATTGTATACATTCTAGAAATATGAGGGTAGACATTGTGTAGTCTCAGATTGACACTTTAGGGTTTATAGATGAGATCATCGATGCATGATGCTTGACTTAATATATAAATATGAAAATAATGCATTTATGTATCAACTTAGAAACCCGTTCAAAATTTACTCATTAGGAGTAAACTTTTGATAGTCCTCGGTATGGGACTATTTTTGGATATTTAATATCACTTAGGATGTAACTGTATAATGTATGTTTATTTTTGAAGAAAATTTCAGTAGAATTTCCTCATTTGTTCTCTGGGTACATATGTGAGTGGTTATTTGCCATTTACATCGGTGTACTTGGAGAACTTAGGGGAAATGCTGCTGAAATTTTCTTCGAGACTAAACATACATTATATAGTTACTAGTGAGATTAAATATTCAAAGATGGGATAGGTGGTACACTTTAGTATAAAAATAATTAACTTTCTATCAATAAAAACTTACAGCTTATAGTATCAATATTAAATGCTTAGTTTTATAATTAATTTTAATGTGATATAGAAAATGGATCGAAGTTGGATGTCTATCAAGAACCGTTGCAGTCCATAGTTTGCCAAAGGTTTGATGAATTTATCAGATTTGCTGAGGAACATAGGAAACTACCTACAGATAGGCTATATTGTCCATATGGAAATTGTGGTAATAATTTAAAAGTTGATACTGTTAAGGAAATTAAGAATCATGTCATATGAAATGGGATCATACAAGGTTATAATGAATGGTATTGGCATGGAGAGAAATTTAATTATGGATCAGAAAATGTCGATACTAATAGTTGTAGCATAGAAAATATAGGTAATGATGATACTTTTAATGATGAACCGATTCAGGATTACCTGATTCAGGATGATATGGTTGATGAGATGCTACGTAGTGGTTAGGACAATGTCATTGATCCACCTTCTTTATTTGCAAACATTGTCCATGATGCTGAAAAACCATTATATAAGGGTTGTACTAAGTTCACGAGGTTGAGTGTTGTGATGTGATTATATACTCTTAAAGCTCAAAACCGGTGGAGCAATATGAGTTTCACTTCACTAGTTACTTTGTTAAAGGAAATTCTTCCTGAAGGAAATGAGCTTCCAATTTCAACATATCAAGTAAAGAAAATAATGTGCCCAATGGGAATGGAGGCTAAGAAGATTCATGCATGTCCAAATGATTGTGTGTTATTTTAGAAGGACTATAGTAATTTGATAAATTTTCCAAAATGTGGTGCGTCAAGGTATAAGACCACAAATTTAACAAAGGCTGAAAATGGCTCTCCTGCCAAGGTGATGTGGTATCTACCAATAATACCACGATTTCAATGCTTATTTGCTAATACAGAAGATGTGCAAAATTTGTCTTGGCATGGGGAGTTAAAGGCCAATGATGATGGCATCCTACGACATGCATCTGATTCACCACAATGGAAGAAAATTGATTTATTATACCCTCAATTTGGTAAAGAACCAAGAAACTTAAGACTTGGACTCTATACAGATGGAATGAATCCCAATGGTACATTAAGCAGCCAACATTGCACGTGGCCTATTATGATTTTTATATACAATCTTCCTCCTTAGTTGTGTATGAAAAATAAGTATGTCATGTTGTAAATATTGATATCAGGGCCCAAGCAACCTGGAAATGATATTGATGTTTACCTTCAACCTCTAATTGATGACCTAATGAAACTATGGGAAGAAGGTGTTAGAACATATGATGCTTCATGCAAAGAGATCTTTAGTTTGTGTTCTATGTTGTTTTGCACGATTAATGACTTTCCATCTTATGGAAATTTGTTTGGATATAGCATAAAAGGATACAAAGCATGTCTTGTTTATGAGGAAAATGTTGATTCAATCCGACTGAAACATGGTGGTAAAATCATATATCTTGGTCATCGGAGATTTCTCACACCAGTGCATCCTTATCGAAGGCAACACAAAACCTTTAATGGGTCAATTGAGGAACGAAGTGCTCCTAAACCTATACCAGGAAATGTTGTATATGATAGGGTGAAACATATTGTTAATGAATTTGGAAAGAGGTCAAGTAGTTGTACTCTCGCATGTGACAAATCTCTATACAAGAAGAGGTCAATATTCTGGGATCTTCCTTATTGGATATCTTTGGCAATTAGACACTGCATTGACGTCATGCATGTTGAAAAAAATGTTTGTGATAGCATCATTGGTACGCTATTGAACATACCAGAAAAGACTAAAGATGACATCAAATCTAGAAAAGATTTAGAATTAATGGGTATAATAAAAGAATTATCTGTGGAGATCAGGGGTTGCCACACATATTTACCACCAGCTTGTTACACTTGGTCAAAGTAGGAGAAAAAGACTTTCTGTGAGTGCTTGTATACTATTAAGGTTCCACAAAGATACTCTTCTAATATTCATAGATTGGTATCAAAGAATGATCTGAAGTTGATAGGTATCAAATATCACAATTGTCACACCTTAATGCAACAAATTTTACATGTGACTATTCGATCTATATTGTTGAATCATGTAAGGTTTGTAATCACAAGACTCTGTTTCTTCTTCAATGAAATATGCAACAAAGTGATACATCCTGATACTCTCGATAAATTATAGAAAGATGTAATTGTTACTATGTGTCAGCTTCAAATGTATTTCCTCCTTCATTTTTTTTATATCATGGTTCATCTTGTAGTACATATTACAAGGGAGGTGAAGATGTTGGGTCCAATTTTCTTACACTAGATGTATCTATTTGAACGCTATACGAGTGTTTTTAAAGGTGATGTTTGGAATCATTATCGTCCTAAAGGGAGTATTATTAAGGGTTATGTGGATAGGGCGGTGATGGACTTTTGCAATGATTTTTTGAATTGCAATGAAACTTCTAGCGATCTAAAAAATTCCCATCACACTGAATCTTATTGTGGCAAAGGAACTCTGGGAGGATGGGTGAAAGGAATCAGTCGTGAGTTGTGGGAACAAGCACATTTGTATATTTTACACAACATTGATGATGTTAGTAGCTACATCATAGAACACAATGATCTTATCAAGAGAAATCATTCGTAATCCAGTTCAATGTGGCTTGCAAGAGAGCATAATCGAATATTTATTAGATGGTTTGAAGAGAAAGTCTTTAATCAACTATCTGAATCACCAAATAATGTTGTTGACAACATAAAATGGCTCGCGTTTAAGCCAAAAATGGATGTCATGTCATATGAAGGTTATAACATAAATAGATTTTCATACTACGCAAAGCGTCAAGATGAAAGTAGTGTAGTCCAAAATAGTGGGGTCACTGTTCAAGCTTGTTCGTTGTATTTTGCTAGTGCCAAAGATAAAAGACCA
The DNA here is from genome assembly GCA_963693085.1 of Alisma plantago-aquatica. NCBI lineage: Eukaryota > Viridiplantae > Streptophyta > Magnoliopsida > Alismatales > Alismataceae > Alisma > Alisma plantago-aquatica. Next base: position 159,849,992 of record OY856410.1, read on the forward strand.
CACGAAGCTGAGATGTCATATTACAGCATCATTGAGGACATATGGAAATTGGACTATACAAATTTTAGAGTTCCTATCTTTAGGTGTAATTGGGTTGACAACAACAAAGGAGTTTTAGTGGATGAGTTGGGTTTCAAATTGGTGAATTTTTAAAAAATTGGTGAGAAAGATGAGCCATTCATCATGGCAGACCAAGCAATACAAGTACTCTATATTGATGACCTGGAAAATAAAAATTGGTCTGTCGTTCTTCATGAAAAAAGATAGTTTACTGTAGATCCTATAAATGAAGAAGAATACAACAAAAAGTATGATGATTCCATCCCATTCTCAGTTGGTTTTCCAAGTGTAAATGTTGAAGATAACACTGATGAATACTATAAACGTCAAGACCATACTGAAGGAATTTTACTTGACTAACAACTCAACCAATACTAGAGGCGTGTATTTTTTGAATTATTTATTTTATTATCATTCAAGCATGTAATCTTTTAAATATACATCATATATCATTCAACCACTTGTGCTTTTATTATCACTTATGTTTCTTTTATCATGTATACTTGCAGGTCCTCAAATGGCAAGTGAAGATGAACATTCTGAGCATGAGCACCATGAGGATGGTAGTGGTCTTGCTAAGAAAAGTAGAGGTCCCACACTGATGCATAGGCTGCAGGAGCTCAGGGCCAAAGGGGAGAAATTGGCAGTCCAGTTTGATGTCACAAGAGCACCTATTGAGGAACATGCTAGTACTTTCAAACATTATGTAGGGGTGACCGCGCGAAGTAAGGTGGCAATAGATATAGAAAATTGGCATGATGTTTCTAATGCCTTAAAAGACCTCCTATGGAAAGATATATCTGTGACTGGAAGTGATATTATTTTAATATGTTTTTTTATTGATTCTAATTTAGCTTTCTTGGAAAGACATATCTTTTTTAAGACAACATTATTGCTTATTTTATATGTATAGGGTGTTTTTCATCTAAATGAAAAAGATCACAAGAAAAAATTGCTACAACGTTGTGGTGTCTGATGGAGGGCTTTTAAGACATATATCAAAAGGGAATTTATAGATAATCCTAAACAAAAGAAGAAAGAAACAGATATATATGTTTATATAGATCCTGAGGTGTGGGAAAAATTTGTTGCAGCTAAGAAATCGATATAGTTTTAGGTAATAAAGATTGTGATGTATTGTATGAATCTTTAATTTTATAAAATTAAGGAGGTGAATCTTTTTATATATGTTTGCCAAGTCTAAATTGCAATACCTCATTTTAAATGTTCAGGCTATTCATGAGGCCCAAAAGGAAAGATGGGCCAAAATTTTGCATGACCATTGCTTGGGGCCCGATGGTTATGCCTTCCACCGCCAAATACAAGAGAAGCAACTCTCTTCTGGAGAAGAGTCTAGTACAACTCAAGCTGAGCGTCCACCCTGACACTTGTAGTGGATTGATGCTAGAAAGAATCGAACAGGTGAAATTGTCAACCTTGTAACTAAGGAGGTGGCATAAAAGATGGTAGGTTTATCCCAACTAAGTAAAGAGTAACTCCCACAAACTCATATTTATTTATATCTAATTGATATTGTGATTTAATATTTTTCTTAACTATGAATAGATTGATCTCCATGAGCAAAGGAAGGAAGGAAAGTTCATCCCAACTGGCCGCATGGATGAACTATCAGTTGCTCTTGGTACGGGGGAGCATCATGACCATGTTAGGGGATTAGGAGCTGCGATAGGATTGAAGTCTTATTTTGGCCCTTCGCAATCTAAAAGAGGTCGTGTAGGAGGTCTTACACAAGAGGAATTTGAAGCATTAGTAGCACAGAAAGTAAAAGAAATAACGTCTTCATTTCAGCCTACTCAACCTACTCAAACTGTGTGTCTCTCAGATGATGAGGTACAAGCCCATGTTCCAACTATAGAAGGTCATGGGAGCACTCCCAATGACCCACCACAACAATCTGGAGTAAGTTTTTTGTTTTATACGGTGTGTTATTAGTATGATATATATATATATATGATTATATATATAGTTATAGTAGGTATCTGGTTTACCGCTTCATATATAACTTATATTATTTTAGTTCTAGGTTGGTATGAACTGTAAACTTACAGTGGAGGTTCCAAAATATAATTTTGTGGCAGCGGGCAAGGTATACAACCTTGGTGGTACATTGCATTGCCAACAAATTACTGATGGCATTTGTCGTGTGTCCATCCATATTGTGTATGACGGAATGGGGGACAAACCACTACCCATACCTAATCCTCAATATAGTACAGTTGAAGAAGGTGAGGGTTCTATGGTGGGTTGTCCTAGACACTTGGTTATCAATGACAAGGTATACTTGAATTCTACCATGTTTTTCATATTTGACAACATATATGAGCTCGTGTAATATAAGTATGTAATTTAATTAACAGGTTTGCAAACCAAAAAATAAAAATTTTACTAGTCATCCTCCTATGCCCAAGCCATATTTTATTCCAGAATTCACATTTAACGAGTTGGGAAGTAAATGTGAATGTTTGTGTTGATACTTAGCCAACCAAAGATTTGGATTACAAATGTTGGCCAATTTAACAGAAGATGCAACTAGGAGGGACTTTGACAGTTATATTTTTCTTGATGATATTATAGAGTTGTTCGGGTATGATTGGCTAAATACTTTGATGTTAGAAGTATGGATAAGGTAAGGATCTATCAGTATAGAAAATTCCAATACATATTTTTAGCTTATTTCTATATATGAAAATAATTACAAATGTTTTACAACCATTTATATACCAAGACCATAAACTTTGATATAAGGAATGTTGGATTCTTAGTTCCTTCAGTCACTAGTCAAGTGGAGACACATATTGAGGATGTGAATGAGTACTTCTCTACTGCATTCAAATATTTTGCTAGTGTGGGAAAGGAAATTATTCTAATTCCTTTTAACGTCTAGTAAGTATTATTATTCAATATAATTTTAATAATGAATAAATTATTTATTTTAATGTTTGTTTTATAATTACTCAGATCTAGACATTGGGAATTAGTGGTGGTTGTCCCGAAATTGATGACTCTTTGTCATCATGACCCAATGGGAAAAACAACAAGGGGTCACAAACTGAAATTACCAGCTATGGAGTAAGCATAAATTTAGTCAATGCTTCAACATGATATTTCTATTTAGAATTTCTATTTTACCAACTATCATTTAATTGATAGGGGTTTAAAGGCTTTTCGTGAAGGTCGAGGACAAATACCCACAAAATTAAAGACATTGACTTTGAAAAATGCCAAGGTAGCTACTTTGACAACTGCTTAGTCTTATATGTATTAATTTTCAACTCTTATAGTCTTATCTCAACTCTATTTATAGTAGTTTACTAACATTAAGTATAATTTGTTATTTGTAGTGTCCGATACAAAATAATGGTTGGGCTTGTGGATACTATGTATTGAAATATATGCAAGCTATTGTCAAACAAGCATCACATGACATTCAGACTATAGATCAGGTAATAAAGAATAACATCATAAATTTACAAGTGAGTTGTAGTCATTTTATAAAATATTAGCATGTGCATTTTCTATTACAGATCTGTACAACTCAGCCTTAAACACCTGAGGGATTAAATGAATTTCGAGAATACTGGTCAGATGCTTTTCTAAATGAAGTCAATACAACATTGGATTGAATATGTCAGCTCCATTTATGTATGTGGTTTTAGAACTCTTTCATATTTACTTTTGTATCTGACATTTATTATCATCTCAGACTTGCAATCTATCATTTTTTAAATTATGATGTGATTATGTTTAACTCAACTGAATATATGAATCATTTTTGTTATGAATGTGTGGTTTGGAATGGTGACGGTTGAGCATCAATGCTCCCCTCTCCCATATCCTGGTTCTTCTTGTTCTTCTGTTCTATTCTATTTCTGTAGGGTTTTTTTTTATTTATACCCTATAGGGTCGGTTATCTTAAAAAACCGACCTTATAGGAATCTCTAGGGTTGGTTTTTCTTAATAACTGACCCTAAAGATACCTATAAGGTCGGTTTTTTAAGATAACCGACCCTATAGTGTCTGGTTATCAGCAAGGCTCAATTTGTAGACTCTATTGAGTCAGTTTTCATCATATAACCATCCTTACAAAGCATCTCTAGGGTCGGTTATTAAGAAAAACCGACCTTATAGTGTCTGGATCAATATGTATACTCTATTGAGTCAATTTTCATCATATAACCATCCTTACAGAGGATCTCTAGGGTAAGTTATTTAGAAAAACTGACCTTATAGGGTTCAAATACAGTTTCTTTTCTTGTTTGGGGTTAGTTTTTGACAGCCTCTTGGGTCAGTTTTTACTATATAAGGTCAGTTTTCTTTGGTTAAAAAAACTGACCCTATAGAGCAATTTCTCTAGCGACGACCACTTAGGCATCGGCTGAAAAGTGACGATATAGGCTTAAAAAAACTGATGATATAGACCATTACTGTACTAGTGTACTAACCCTAACTTGCAGATGGAGTTGGTGGATGGTCAGAAGCTCAGTGATGAGATCGATCACTCTTGGAAAAGAGATTGATCACCCTATACTTGTAGTCATCAATCACATGGATCCACCATAGAGTGATCGAGAACCTATAGGTCGATCACAACTGAGTTGTTATTGATCAATCATGGTGCAGGGGAAATGATTGATCTTTGGATGGTAAACCATGGAGGCTTACCATTGGAGAACTATAGAGGTAAATCACCCAAAGATTGATCATAATTATCACATAGGCTCTGGACTCGAGGAATAGGTGGACTACAGCCAAATTAACCTTGTTCTCACATAGAGAAGACAAGAATAGATCAATCTTGGGGAAGACAGGTTGATTTCCCTAGAGATTGATAGCTTCAATGAGTGACCATGTCTATCATCTTTGAAATAGTGGGAGTGATAACACTTCTCCTTTTTATTTTCATAGAGTCTAAGAGATAAATTTTTTATAGGTGTATGATGGGTATTCATAGGCCTCTATACCAAGATGATAGTAGTGGGATTCATGCCCCATGAATGGTCGAGATCCTTTGATTGGTGGTTAAGCATCCTCACATAGGTTGATCATCAACTAGTCAATTGATTACTTCTCGAACATGAACTGCTTGATCATAATGGTTGGTCTATAGTTCTTGATCATCATAATGGTTTATTGGAGTCTTTATCAAGCTCTGGTGGTCAAGCATTATTTTTGAGCTATCAGTATTAACATCTAACCATATATCAATGATTATTATAGTATAAAGGTTAAGCATTACTTTGACATTTTTAGCTTTGAAGGTGTGATGACCCTGATTTTTTTGAGTTTGGCATCCAATATAGTACACATACATGGAGTAAAATGGTTTAATGTGGAGTCTTGAAGTTTGAGTTGGTAAATAAAACTACATCACTTAATTTTCTAATATTGGAAGTCACTTGAGATGAAACAGAGTCTAGTATACCTTTGCATAAGTCTTCATGAAGTAATAATATCGCATGGGTTAAAAATTGGAGATTTATCTGAATCTTTGTATACAATATCTTTAATAATGATAAACATATGGATAAAATTTTATGAAGACATGATGTTCCAACAACAAATTATTAGACTTTGATATTGCAGGTAAATGAAAAATCAATTCATTAAGGACCATAGTCATTGAAATATTTTTTATTGAGCCTAGCTTTGGGGTGTGTCATGAGGGGGTTTAAAAGGATGAGGATCAATCATCTACCATCACCCAATATATAGGAGGAAGTGGCCTCCATATGACCTCACTTATAAAGTAGTCAACTGCTCAGTTTTTGGGATTATTAGCTGAAGTGGTTGAACCTGCATCACATCTCTAATCTATCAGATAACCCCTAGCCTGTGGGATATGAGTGATATTAGGGAGTTCCACCTCGACCTCCTCCTCCTCCTCATTCCAGACACTAGAGGATCTAGAAACCAGAACACATACGAAAAGTTAAATGAGATAGAATGGATGAGATAGGGGAGAACCTGCCACCAATTTTTGACATAGTGAGAGGGAGTGCTTAGCTAGCCATCAATGGTGAAGGATGGAACCATATTATGGTGTCTAGGTTATTCCACCAAGTCCATCAAGATCTTCCTATTGTATAATATATATCATACGGGGATAGGTCCTAGAGTAGAAACACATAGATCCTTTCCCAATGATCATGTATGTTGATCATGGGTTGACTCCTTGGATGAGAACCACTAGGTGAGATACTTAGATGGGGAAGCCCTCTCTAGGAATCTCCAACTCAAATATACAATGCCATCAACTTTGTGGGTGGGTAAAGAGGGTTTTGTAGCTTCTAAGTGGTGTGAAGGAGCAATGGAAGGCAAAAAACATGTTTCTAGCACGAAGATCTACCTGAGATTTTGAGGAGGCAGTGACAAGTGATCCTTGAAGCTCCTCACACAAAGGAAACTATGGAAAAATAGACTACCTTGGCATGTATTCCGTTCATGGCACTAAAAGACCTATCCCACCTAGATAGGGTCATATATGGAGCTTGCCAAAGATGATTCTTGTGGTGGCACCTAATTGGTGAGCCCACAGATTAACTCATTCCTCCCTCTCTATCAATGTTTAAGTGACCGGAGGCAAGCACTAATGAAGAAGAATTCATAATGTCCAAGCTTTGAGGAAGCAATGACCTCATATTATGCCAGCCTTTCCATGGAGGCATAGGGAGTCGTCAATGCAAAAGACTACGAGGATGTGAGAATGCATGACTCGAATGGGAGAGAAGATGAACTAGGGTAGGTGTCCTAGTCGAGACCTTGGTAGATTCAGCCAAGAATCTAAATGGTACTCATAAATAGGTAAAACTCTATTTTAAATCCCAGAAAATACCTAGAACTTTCATGAATGAATGAAAATAGCCCCCATTTCAAATAAATACCCATAAAATACCTATGAACTCATAAAGTTGTCAAGTTTATTATATAACCCTAGATCAAACTATGAAGGTGATTTTAAAGGTGATAATTTAGATTAAAATGCTCCTTTCTAGACTTAATTTATTGGAATAATTGCCTACAATGGATATTAATTCTCAAAAATATTATTGTTGAACTCTTAATATCATCAAAACCCATACATGGACCCTAATCTAAATATTGTCACTTGATATTGGTTATTTTCTCTTTAATGACCAATCAGATGCTTTAAAACTTATATTAATTCTATAAAAGAGATTAAGCATCAAAAAAATTTGGAAATTGAATCAAAGACTTATTATGACATATGAAAACTTGAACTAGAGCCTTAACTATGATGAATTGCTTATTCTTATTTGAGAATATTTCTTAGTTATACTATTAAAATAGTATTGATCTTCACCATGTCACTAAGAACAAAAAAGGATATGGATGGTTTGTGGCCACTAAGTGTTTATATTCTCTCTTTCACTCTAACTATAAGTTCAACACATTCCCATAGATCTAGGGGTGAAGATCCCCATAGCCCAAGTGTCGGGGAGTGCCCAACATAAAAGTAAATATGTAAATATAAATTGATGACACCACTTAGTAGTACATTCTCATTAAAAGACTAATATAAAGGAATGGTTTTCCTAATTTCCTTATTAATCAATGTTCTCTTTTGCACGTTCTTTTCTTTTCTAAAATTATTCAACTATGCAAGCATTGATATATGTATCTTTTTACTCACATACACAACACTTTGTGTGTTGATCTGTTATTTCATGTACATTTTAGGTTCAAGCTAGAACGAGGGAAATGATAGGAAGTAAGTAGTTGTACATGTTGTACCTTTATGTAAGATCCTAGTTAGTTTACATGTTCAAACTTGTAAAATGCTTTCGTCAATGTGTAATTGTAAATTTGTAATAATTCATGTTGTAAGTATAAACATGTTGAATATTAATAAATGTTTTGGTGTATGCATAAATTTGGTTGTTCATTTATTCTATGCTTTAGCTTCCACATCACACTCTGATATCTTCTAAGGTTTTTGGAGACCCTAGTCCATTACAGTTGGTATTAGATCTTGAACAATAGCTGCACCTGATAATTGCTAACCATGCAGCATAAAAACTAAATTTCACCTTTCACTCAAAATCCTAGAGACTTAGTAAGTTGTTACATAGGAATTAGGATTGACGTAGTCTCTAGGTTTGATCCTAGATGGTTGAGAACTAGGTTTAGATAAGTGTATAAAGCACTTTCAATATAGAAATCATGTGTATTGCGTAGTTACACTAGGAGGCATTGCACTAGATTTTCTAATGCATGTGGGACACTCACATTTTTTGATTTGTTTTGTTTCAAATTTGCTTGAGACTCAACAATGTTCTCTAATTCCTATTTTATTGCAGAAGAACTATAAAATATTTTACTACATATGTAAGTATTTAAGAAAATGTGTCCCCACACATAGGAGAGTAGGAGGTAGTCATTAAACCCAAGTGAAATGGGGTAGTATCAGTCTAGAAGAGAGAGTAGTTCTTGATTAGATGTCTATAGCCTTATATAGTACTAGTGAATGCACGTGTGATGCATGAGACTTCAATGTATACTTTATTTTACAAGTAGGGTTTATATTTTAAGGGATTCAATACAATCTTTAGACTATTATGCAAATCTATACAATAAATAAATGAAAACTCAAATCTAAAATAATTCTTTTTTCAATGAGTATTTTCATCACCTTCATATCTCATAACTGTCTTCTATATGTCCTCTTCTTTACTATTGACTTGGATAAAAACAATTGTTCTTTTCCTATTTGTCAAAATGGAAACGTATTTTGATCATGTGGTTGATTTGGTCCTAGTCTTGATTTAATTAGTCTTCATATTTTTTCTTTCCATTTTATCTCCTTTGTATCAATCTAATATTGACCTGCTTCCTTATTGAAAATTCCATTACTTGTTGTATAAAGTATGCCAATTCATTTATTTGGATTCTATGGACACTTAAATATTGAAAGGACACACTTCATAAGAATTTTATTGAAAGTATTTTTGTAATAAGAATAGTATCTATCATCATAAATTAATGAAAAAAATTATAATAATTGCCCATCATGAATAGGGATTGATGATTTTTACCTAACTTTAAAGAATTTTCCCAGATGCTTCCCTTCAAGAAGAGTTAAGAACTAAGAAATAGCATAAAATAACCAGTATGTTACATCATTTGTTCCATTGTATGATGAACAATCCCAACAATTGCATAAAAATTAGTTGTTAGTCCAAATATATCCAATCTCGAAAGAGTTTGACACTAAAATCTTATCTTAGGGTTATATTCCATCCACCCCTCCATCGTCTGTTGTTGAAAGAAAGAATTAGCATAATGTGGTAACACGTGGTTCCAGGTGCGAGATGCAACTGGGCAATCTCTTAAGGCATGGAGCATCGTTTCCTCCTGAAGTTGGCATCGAGGGCAGCGCGGGTCCTCTGTTAGCCTCCGCCTATGCCTCATGGAGTTTGTATAGAGCCGATTGTGAAAAATAAGCCACCCCGTAGTTTTCATGCGCTTATGAATAGGTAGCTTCCACAAGGTGCGTAAACACTTAGAGTGTTCCCCATTTTGCAGGTCTATCATACGATCATAGGCCGAGCTAGTTGTGAATTCCCCATCAGAGGAGAGGAGCCAGATTCTTCCGTCATCACCCAAGTCCAATTTAGGTGTAGGCATGCTAACAATCTCGTTTGTAGAGTCATTTGTGAACCGAGCTTGAAGAAAGTCCATGTCCCAGTTCCCATCGTCAAGGAACAGGCTGGAGACTTTCAGATCTTTGATATCATCAGGTATATGGAGACCAGGTTACAACATTGTGGTTAATCCCTCGCCTATCCATGCATATGACCAGACGTTGGTTTGTAGCCCCGACAAAGGGATCAGCTGCGAGTTCGCCCAGATAAAAGGAAATGTGGAATTGATGCTTCTCCATGTGTGCGAGCCTGAGGAATAGCTGATACGATACCTAGAGTATTTGGCCTTCATAAGGCTCACCCAAGGAGCCGATCTATTTTGTATAAAATCCCACGCTAACTTCATGATGAGAGCTTCATTGAACAAGCGTGCTCATTTGATACCCAAATCGCCATGTGAGAGTGGTTTCCTGACATGTTTCCAAGCTACCAGGTTGGTACCCTTGTAAGTAGAGGAACCAGACCAGATGAAGTTCTGTGTCAGCTGTTCTATGCGATCTGTAACCGAGAAAGGCAATTTGGCTAGCTGCATTGTATAGTAGGGGAGCGATAATAAGACTGAGTTAGAAAGGGTAACTCTTCCGGCCAGTGACAGGTGTCTGTTCTGCCAATTTGTCACCTGTTGATGGAGCTTATCAATTAGATGTTGGAAGTGCACTTTACTCTTCCTCTTATGAATGATTGGGATGCCAAGATGGCATCCCAAATCCTCAGTTTCCAAAATTCCTAGTCTGCGGCTCACCTGCATTCGGATGGCCCTTGGAGTATTGCGAGAGAAGAACACAGAAGACTTTTCATGGGATAAGAACTGCCCTAAAGCCTTGCTGAAGATTTTTAAACATCGATTAATCATCTTTGCTTGTCTAGTTGAGACCTCCCCAAACAATATTATATCATCTGCGAAGCTAACATGAGAAAATTGGAGCTTTTGTTTTGATAAGATCAACGGCTTCCAGCGGCCCAAAGAAATCTCTGCATTAATGAGTTGGCTGAATCTGTCTAAGCATAAAATGAAAATGTATGGCGAGAGTGGATCACCTTGCTTGACACCACATGTGGGTTTAAAGGAACCAATCGTCTCCCCGTTCCAAAGAACTGAAGTGTTGCCTGAGCTTATAAGATTCATTATCACTCTGATGATGTTCCTGGGAATAGCTGTTCTATTGAGAGTATCCTCGATGAAGGGCCAGCTGAGCTTATCGAAGGCTTTCATCAAGTCTAAATTAATTTCCATAGTGTGCTTCCTTCTTTGTTTCGACTCCATTGAGTGGATTATCTCTTGGATGAGGACAATATTGTCTCCAATTCTTCTACCTGGGACGAAACTGGACTGGAAAGGAGAGATCCAGTCGTTCATAAAAGGCTTAATTCTAGACACTATCACCTTCGATATGAGCTTAGTGTAGACATTGTTCAGGGATATTGGCCTGAGATGTGAGCAGGTTTCCGGCGCCGCCACCTTAGGGATGAGCACGAGGGTAGAGTCTACAGACTCCGATGCGAGAGAAGTGCCAGTGAAGATATCAGTGATGAAGTTACACACATGGGATTTGAGCAACGCCCAGTTGTTCTTCAGGAAAAGTACATCCACTCCGTCAGGCCCCGGCGCCTTAAGGGGTGCCATGGCATGAAGATTTTCCCATATCTCGTCCGGCGTAGGCGAAGCCCCAAACTGATGTAAGACGTCATCGTTCAGGGTAGGAAAGGCCCCTATAAAAAGATTGCTTTCTTGGCGGCGCTCCCTTTGGTGATGGTCTTGATAAACGTTGGAGAAGAAGGAAATGATGAGATTCTTGATTTGGACTTCGTGTTCCACCCAATAACCGTTTGAATCTTTCAGCTTCATAATTTTGTTAGCCCGCCTTCTGGATTTAACCATGGAATGAAAATATTTAGTATTGTCATCTCCAAGTTTAATCCAGTCACAGTGGGCTTTTTGTTGCCATTCGATCTCCTCTTGCCTTAGTAAGTTGTCGAGTTCAACCTGTAAAGCGAAAATATCCCTTGCCAATGAGTTATCGAAATTAAGTGTCAGCTGGAACTGATTCCATTTGATTTTATTGCCCAATTGCTCTTTGCTGCTATGGATGTTCTTTCTTTCACGCTGATCCCAAAGGGCTTCCTTATTAAGGAAATCGGAACATGCTTGATTGAAGGGGACGCTAGTATTCCAGTGTGATGAGATGAAATGCTTGAAATTGGCGTTTTCTTCCCATCGTGCTGAGGTACACAGGTGTAGGGTCCTCCCCCTTTTAGTAGAAGATTCTGAGATGAGAAGGGGTGCGTGATCAGAGTTGTTTCTTTCAAGCACCTAGATTGGATTGAGGTTTGTTCTTTCCAACTAGGCTTCGTTGCCCATAACTCGGTCAAGCCATTCATGAATCAAACCCCTTCTGAATGTAGTGTGGGTGCCATTGTATCCAAGATCGTAGAGATTGCAGTGTACCATGGCATCAATGAAATCTTGGATGTTAGCTTTGTCGAAGGAGTGGCTACTGAATTTCTCGGATTGGTACATGACCACATTGAAATCACCTTCTACTATCCACGGGCAGGTTATAGAATTGGACAACCCCTGGAGGTGATGCCAAAGAAAGCATCGACTGTTTCTAGTGGTTCCCCCATAGACGAAAGTGCAGAAGAAATGTTGATTGATCTTGCAATGTATGAATTGTTTATGAGAAACAAGAATAACAATGTCGACTCCCATTTTCCACAATACCCATATTCCGCCTGCGAACCCTACAGCATCAACTCTGTAAGATTGAGAGAAACTGAGCTTCTTGATAATAGAAGTGGCTCTAGCTCTGCTGCAACAGGTCTCATATAACCCAATGGCAGAAGCTTTGTATTTCCTAACGACCTCCTTAATAGAGTTTTGGGTATCGTCGTCACAGACACCATGAAAATTCCAGCTGATGATGTTCATGGGTCCACCTCTTCTAGGGTAGAGGAGCCCATAGCCTGCACTTCCTTTTCAAGGTCCTGGATCAGCGAGGTTTTGCTACGTTTCCTGGTCGAGGACCTCGCTGCGTCACCTGCCTGAGGAACCTTGCGATTGCGAAGATGAATCCCATGTGACCCTTTGGCGGGACTCCTATATTTGGTGTAGCTTAGGTTGGGTGCACCGTGGGATCCTACTTGAAAGGTAGCGTTGAGATTGGGTTGCAGTTGCTCTCCTCGTCCTGCAATAACTTCATCTCCGGAAGGTATGGCGGCAGTGTGACTGGCATCAGTCTAGGGGATCGTTGCAGGTATCCTACTTGGAGTCGGTTGTGGCCTTTCTTGTGTCGTCTGTAATTCTGGTGCCTTGTCTGCAGGTGCTTTGGCGTGCTTGCTCTGCTTCTTCTGCTGGTTCCAGTCTATGCCAGCAACTCTCTCCGCAACCTGATTCACATCTAGAATTTATGCAGTGTTGTCTTCCTCCTCCCGCTCCTGCAGTCCAGCGAAGTGATTACCTCCCTGCGTTGTTTTCCGCGTCTACCCGCTTGCAACCTGCTTCTTTTGGCGTCGTGGAATTGGTTGAGTGTGAATGGCCTCCGAGAAACCTTCACGTCATTGGGGGCTGTCAGGGACAATTCTGCCAGCTTCCACGCTTGCTCTTCTCGCCGCGTTTTCTTCTTCAATCCTTTTCTTGCAATCTTTCTCAATATGTCCCGCTCTCCCACAATGGCGGCAGATAAATGGGATATTTTCATATTCGACCTTGTACTGGATACCATCGATTGTAATAAGGGGCACAAGAGCCGTCTGTATGTCAAGCTCGACGGCGAGGCGTGCAAAGCGGCCTCACTTTGTTGTGTAGTATTCATATCGACGTTAATGATCTTCCCTAGACGATCTCCTATCTGCTTTAGCAGAACTTCCTGATAGAGATGTATAGGGAGGTTTGGGATGTGGACCCAAGCCACCAGCTTCGGCGGCGAGGAGATATCTGGCAGAAAGTTAGGGGTCCAGCGCTGGATAGTGAGGTAGGAGCCAAAGATCAGCCACGACCCTCCCGCAAGCGCGTTTATATAGTCCTCTTCCGATTGGAGTTGAACCAAGAAAAAGTCGTTAGCAACATCGATGAGGTTAAAGCCTCCCACCGGCTTCCACATCTTGGAGATGCGATCACGGAGCGTCATATACCCGATCTCCCTGGAGAGGAGCTTGATGATAACAGTGAACTTCCATGGCCAGAGAAGAACCTCCATGGCTTCGTTACGTACCCAGAAGGCTGGGAAGCCCTGTTCCGTCGAGCACTCAATGTCCGATTGTTGTAACTTAACGCCATTAGTTTCGACATCTATCATGATGAAGTTATGAGGGTTGTCTGGTGACCCTCTTCGTAGCGAGTCCCGGTAAGAAGTACCTGAAGTTCCCTGTTGAGCTGTCTGCTCTTTGCCCTCACTTCCGAGCAGCGGGAAGTTGCAGAGTTGATCACCACTATCCACGTCCATGGAGGACCGAGGCAGTTCTGAAGCATGGTTTGTCTGTCCGCTGTTGGAGTACGTGAGGCTTAAGCCTGAGGTGCCGAGAGGGATAGAATCCCGCCGACGGGTAGGGTCGTCGTCACCCTCTTCATCGATATCGCCTCCTGTCGCTCTAGGAGAAACCCTAGCCGCCATTGCTACGAAATCCTTCACCCTTCGTATGTGATTATCTTGATTAAAATGAAAAACCTAAATTATATATATATATATATATATGTATGTATGTATGTATTTATATATATGAGAAATTGGTACAATGCTACTTTGTTTTCAGTCATCTTACTCACAATATCATATTCATGTCTTACAGATCCATTCCATAAGATAATTGTCATTGAGTTGGAAAAATCTAAGTACATAAAATAAAATATAAATTTATAATATTTTTTGTTTGTTGTTGTTTAAGTATTCTAAGATTATATTGGTAATCATTAATTGCAACTCATATCTTCATTAGGTTACTTTGATATCAACTAGTTTTAATTGTTATGGAAATAATTCTAGATCAAATTACCTGGTTTTCAAATCATAGTTTATACTTTTTTCTCTTTATGGGTCTTTATAACACATGTTCTTTCCAACCAATAGATGGTAGAGTGGTTTTCAAAGGAAAAGACTATGAAGCGATCTGAGATTGATCATCGGTTAAAAGTTTCATATAGCTGTAATTCATGCTATGGGGAGTGATGAGGGGATCATAGGATAAATCATATCAAGTTCTATGATTTACTTTGTTGAGTGAGTCCAATGTGACCTTTCCTTAGAGAGGATCACAAAAAAGCACTTCACTTGGTTGACATAAGGATTGAAAATATTGTATTATAAAGAGGGACAAAAATGGTCATGAGTAACCAGTGCCACTCAAGGTTGATAATTGCTAGTGATATAAGAATTAAAATAAAGTGTGTGATATTGCTGCCAATATACATAACTACTAGTTGATAACAAGTGCATACCACCATAACAATTGTAACAATAGTAAATGATTAGAAACTGCAAGGCGTGTCATCATGCTTTAACAAAAGAGAACGTAAGTTAGCATGTCTTTTTTAAGAATATTGGCTTTAAACGCTGATGTACATACGTTCATGCACCCCGCCATATAGTAGAACAACAAACACTCTATTTTTTCTCTAGTAATTTATTGTATTCTGAAGCACTATTATAAAATTTAGATCTGAGTTAGATATCATAAACAGATAGGAACAAATCAAAGGAGAGGAAAGAAAGGGATGAGATGCGTGATGAATTACCTTTTTTTTTTTTAAGCAACCTCCACCATGCATTAACTCAAGGGCGGGTACAAATTATTTGTCAAACCCTCCTCCCCTCCCGGACAGACCCAAGGGGGAGCGTGAGGATAACATTTGCTAAGGTACACAGATGTTAACTCCTGTGGGCAAGCAGCAAGTCTAATGTTGGGAACTGGTTTCTTGAGGAACCATTTTGCCTGGGTGTCAGCAAGGCGATGGAAGTCCCTAGCACAATTGTAGATAACTGATCGTTGGCTTTTATTTTCTGCCTTTTTGGCTTGTGAAGAAAAATGATGGCATGCATACAATAAACGAAGATGTACCTTGATGATAAAAACGTTGTTGTTGTACGAAATCTTCTTTCTTGATGTCCAGGAACTGGAAAAATATGAATCAGCAAGATGCCACTGCTGCAATTCAACTCTCTGCTGGATTCCACTCTACCTGTTACACGCTATCAGGAGCGAGACTGAATCAACCCCAGCTTGTATATATTCACGTAACCAAGGCACTCCAGAGCAAACAGATCCACCACCACCACCACTACCGCCAAAAGTTGACAATGACGACACTCGTCTTCATCCCCTATCGGAACCTCCCAGTACCTAGTACTTCCCTCCCTAATCGAGGACAGGAGCCTCAGGAGGTGCAAGAAAGAGCATTGAACGCTTCTATGAGCGTCTAAGCCTACTTTGACATAAAGTAATTGATCAACGTCAGCAGTTTGATTAATAGCTCGGAGAAGAGTACAATAGAGGATTTTCAGAATAACATATACAAATAGACAGATCCACTAATTGGTGTTGGTTGGCGTTCACGGATATTTGTTCATCCCTGGATCGGACAACGGTAGTAATCTGTTGTTTATGCGTAAAATATCCAACCTAAACTCGCTAGCATCGTTTCCTTTTTGCAAGAAAATATTGCATCGTCACCACAGAAGAAACCAGGTAATAGCTATATATAGGGCTTTCGTGAGAAGCGATGGACAATATATAAGGTTTTTTTGTGAGCAACGGTGGAAGATGTACGAGATTTAAGGATTCTATTTAGCGGAAGTTTAGCAACAAACAGGATCCGTGCACGAGATGGGAACTCAAAAGACGTAAACGAGTTTCTTTTGGCTTCATTTTTAGTAGAGTAGAATAGTAGACTTAATGGAAAGAGCAGATGGTGAAATGATAGTTGATATAAGCATGGATAATATTATCTAAGTCCAATTCCTGATGATATAAGTTTCTTTATAAAAATTTAAGTTTTATATGGGGTCAGAATCTAATTTTGAATAATATGAGCTATGTCTTGATGATGAAAGTATGTTGGCTTTTCTCACTTAGGGTAATCTAAGTTAACAAAAGGTCCAATATGCATGACCCTCAAGCTCTTCTAAAAAGAGGGACTTCTCTGTGAGGACAAGATATGTGGTGAAATCTAGAGAGAATGACACCCATAAGGAAAAGGTCAGAGGACCTAACCTCCAATATATTAGAAATGTGAGATATATGCAAAATGATACATCCTAAGTTGGGTTACTCATGAGGAGTTTAGTGCCTTATGCATGATTCCTATAGTTTATCTAAATTCTAGGTGTGAGCTCTGAAAAAAAAAGTAACGCCTAGAAGACTCACAATCAAAAAGTCAATTCCTTGGTTGAGTAGGTACTAGCTTGAATGTCTTAAGTTGGACTTGATCATCAAGCTACAAGTGGGGTGATATACGAAATGCTAGTTCTTGAGCTAAAGTACCTTGCGCATAAGATACTCATATATGTTGATACCTCCTCTTCTCTTCCTTAATATATGATTCTAGAAACCTCACTTGAGATATATAAATGATTTATATATGAGAAGTGACTCAGATAAGCTTGGCATGTTCTAAAACCCTCCTTATCATACATGAGAGATATAAGTTTGGAATCATGAGCTTGAAAAAAAGATGTCTTTGCAGCATAGATTACATGATCACAAAATATATTGTCTCCCCTCGATCCTTCCCAATCTAAGCTTCAAGTTTGAAATATCTCACACGATGGGGTGAAACCCTAATGATCTAACATTTTAAGTGAACCCTTCTTATGTAATGAGACCTATTGTGATGTTGATCATAAACCACAAAAATGATGTTAAGTATGGTAATTACAATAAATAATGCCATGAACCCTTGACTTCACCTTGTATGGTTTAGTAGGGTGAAAGATGAAGCCTTGATAAAACCTTCCCAACTTCATATATATGAAAAAAAGACCTTGATTATTAAGGAGTTCAGGGAATGTCTTTAAAAATAAAAGAATGTCACATCATAAATAAGTTATTCAGTGATGCTGCAATCCATATAAGGTGATGTGAGTACATCCTAGATGCTTAAATTCCTAAGCTAAAAATTAGGTTACAGATAGAAATATGATAACCTTGCCACTAGAAGTGGTATTAGACGCATACAAAATCTCCTTGATTTCATAGTTAGAATGATACTAATTGAATTTTGACGATGAAGTTTCATATAAGGTTGGGTGAATGTGATGAGCTTGATTTAGGAGTTTGACATCCAATATAGTATTTGTATCCTTACATGGAATAAAATGGTTTAATGAGGAATCTTGAGGTTTGACTTGGTAAATAAAAGTAGATCACTAATTTTTATAACATTGAAAGTCATTTGAGATGAATTGGAGTCTAGTATACCTTTGCACGAGCCTTCATGAAGTACTAATATCACATTGGTTAAACATTAAAGTCTTATCATATCTTGATTTACGTTAGCAATAATGATGATAAATGTATGGATAAAATTTATGTTGTTCCTACAACAAGTTTTTAGACTTTGATATTGCAACAAAAATGATGAATTGATGCATTGAGCACTATAGTCATTGAAATATTATTAGTTGTCTTTAGTTGTGTCACATAGGGATCAAAGTGATGTTGATCGATCATCTCCCGTCCTGAATGTGTAGGAGGAAGTGGCCTTTATCTTATATTTTTTATGAAGTAGTCAACTTCAAGGTTTTTGGGATTGTTGGCTGAAGTGGTTGAACTCATAGCACATCTTAGATGTATCAACCAACCCCTGGCCCTGCGGGATATGGGTGAGGTGAGGGAATTCCACCATGAACCCTTCTCCTCTTTCTAGAAACCAAAATACCTACAAACGATTAAACAAGATGGAATGGATGAGAGAGGGAAAAGCCCACATCCAGATGTAGACTTAGTGAGCAGTAGTGTATCAAGGATAGAGTCCTCAGTCTCTATGAATGCAGCTTGCAATCAATGGTGAAGGGTTCAACTTTCTTGCGGTATCTAGGTGCTTCCACCAAGTTTGCTGGTATCTTCCTACTACACAACATACTTCAAAGGGGGATACATGCGCTGGAGTAAAACCCACATATCCTTTCCCAACGATTGTGTATGATGGTTGTGGTATGACTCCTTGGATGAGAACCAAACTTTTATAAGGTGATATACTCAGATCAAGAAGCCTTCTCTGGGAACCTCCACCTCAAGAAGATAGAGCCATCAACTTTGTGGGTGGGTCATGAGGGTTTTGAAGATTCTATGTGGTGTGAGGGAGTAATGAAAGGCATCATATTTCTAACCAGAAGATCTGTCTAAGATTTAAGAGGAATACGTAAGGCACAGAGTTCCCAACATGAAGGAAACTAATGGTAGAACTCCCTACCGCTGCCATGGATTTCTTTCCCCCTCTATACCAAGACCACATAGCTGGAGTGATATATGGAGGTTTCCAAATATGATGCTTGTGGCCACACCCAACTAGAGAGAGCATGACTTGACTGATGCCTCCCTCTTTGTCATTGTTGGAATGGTCCAAGGCAAGCATGAAAATGCAATGTAGATAATGTTGGTATGTATGAATAGAGAGCCAATCATATTACGATTGGAGTGTGGAATTAGATAATTCATTTGATAATAATAAAGGTAATACCATCTGTTAAATCTATCTCAGCATGAGATGATGACAAAGACATAGTATATGTCTAAAGAATGATGTTACTCAATGACATATGTCTTCAGGTTGAGGACCTAAATGATGAGATTGTATGTATGATAAGAGGACATGCATTCTTGTTATGTCCCTAGTTGGATATTACTATGGAAGCAAAATAGAAAACAATAGTATATAAGACTAGAGTGTGTGTTAACTGATGACAGAGTCTCATTGGTCATGATATGTGATATCAAGTCAAGTACACGGGTACATGTCAGATAACAGTGTATCGGACAGACCCACCATGATTGTGACACATGGAGATCATGGAATGGTAGTCAGAATCAGCTCTCATAGTGATAGTGGTGATTGTGGTTCTTAGACTTGAAGTCACTACATTCATCACATGTCATTCAGGTACTTTGATATCATCCAATGTGATCCTGAATAAGGGTTACCATAACGGTGATGCTTGGGTGCACTGTGACACATGGGGATAGAGTGTGTGTGGTGTAGATGGAATTTTTCCCCCCTACATGAGATTGATATATGTAGCCTCTTGATAAGGGATATTGAGATTTGTATGGACATATTCATGTGACTCAATATTTGATATGTGAATTCACTTACATCTCAAACTGTTTGCTCTAGTTCAAGAAACATGGATTAAACGTTGAGAGGATAATGACTACATGCCTCAAGTTCAATCTAAATATAAAAGACAAAGGAACTATACGATCATGATAACACTTATCATGGATTGTAGGTTGAAGTTGTTCTCAAGATTTCTAAATTATTTGGGTAGCAATGATCTGTTGATGGACGCCACTATTTTCTTGTGATGTTGTAAGTTAGTTATGGATATTCACTGCGAACATAATTTTCTAAGTATAGGGTCACACACTTAGGGTACACTTGGATTAGAGGAGTATATTCATGAATAATGTTTAGATTGATTGCTAGAGATGTTTATGTATTCAATTAAATAGTTCAGGTTTAAAATTGACTGACTGGACTCTGAACCAATTGATCTAAGTGTTGAACTGATCGGTTGGAGTGTCAGGTCAATTGGAATCAACATAGGCTGAACCACGGTGCGAACCGATCGGTTCACAGGACCCAACCAACTGGTTGGTGATGTGAACTGAATGGTTCATCATCTGGGTTGCCCAGTTTTTATGGTCAATTTGATTTGATCAAGGATGGGTTCTGACGTCATGTTGCGCATTAATCATACATTGAATACCAATGTGATTCAGAATGGGAAACTAGACGAACCTACTGGTTTGCTACTTATACCAATCAGTTTGGCATGCGAACTGAATGGTTCATAGTCTGCAGGTTCTAGAAAATTCATGAATCTATCCTTTTTGACTCTCGTACAGACCGGGAACCCTAACCCTAGCCTCTCCTATAAATAGAGGGGTAGTGGGGGCTCTTTAGAATATAATAGTTGCTCTAATAATTGTTGTCCCCTCTATTTGTGGTAACCAATAGAGAGTCTGAGCAAGTCCTACGCAGTAAATGGAGGGATAGCAAGGGAGAGACAATTGTGGGAGAGTGTATCAACTCTAGAAGGGTGATGTTCAAAAGGGACAACTCCTTCTCGTTGGCTCTGGTAGCACAATGTGGAGTTCTTGGTGGTCCACGTGAACTACTCTAAA
Source organism: Alisma plantago-aquatica (assembly GCA_963693085.1). Lineage (NCBI taxonomy): Eukaryota > Viridiplantae > Streptophyta > Magnoliopsida > Alismatales > Alismataceae > Alisma > Alisma plantago-aquatica. The sequence continues at coordinate 159,871,072 of OY856410.1, forward strand.
AGAGGGAGGTCATTGTCTGCCGCTAGGTGGACACCATCAGCCATTGTCCATGGTGTTGCACTAGGAGGCTGGTGGTGATGACTATTTGAATGTGGTCGCTACTGAAGGAGCAAGTTGTTGCCTGAAGAAGTAGAAGCATGATGCTACAACAAGGGTAACGTCGGTAGAATTGCTCTAGGACTAGGTATAACCTTACAAACCTTTCTTTCCTAGATACATTGTTGTTGAGCAATCTAGCTGTCTAGGGGAATTAGGCTTTAATTTTTTTTCTACTGTCTTACATGTTGTCCAAGTTTCCCTACATTGGTATTAAAGCCACATCAATCTACAGTGTATTTGGTATTAAATGAATATGATCGGATTTATTTTATTGCATACGAGGTGAATATTAAACTAGTTAATGTGCATGTTTGATTAATTACCACATACTCTTCACAAACTTATATATATATATATATATATATATATATATATATATATATATATATATATGCGATGCATGTGAATTGCGTATATATATATATATATATATATATATATATATATATATATATATATATATATATATATATATATATATATATATATATATATATATATATATATATATATGCAATTCACATGCATCGCTGGAAAAATGATTTTGATTGTGGATGTGAAGCATGGTTATGGCCAATAACGCTAGATCTAAGTGTTCATGGTTGTGGTTGTTTATTCTTGTTGTTACTCAGTATGCATACTGAGCCTCTCTCTTCTTTATAAATGTAAATTAATTCTCTTCTTCCTATTTTCCTTTGAATGTAATTTGAGGTTTTCCCTTGTATCATGTAATAAGAAATAGGATAGTTTTAAATATGTATTGTCATGAGAAGAAGTTCTGCACCAAGATGAACTGAGTGAGTACACCGAGGAGGTCAAGCAACAGGAGGACAAACCAATCGACTAGTGGCCCAACCGATTGGCTGGAGGAGTCTAGATGTTGCTTAGACCTAAGGACTAGACAATTGTTTCAAGAGTCCAATCGAGTGACTAGGAGGCGAGCCGATAGGTTCAAGTGTTGAACCGATCAACCTGAATGGTTTCGAGCACAAATCTCACTAACAATAGGTTGCATATGATGTGGATCTTAGGTGGTAGTAATTCCTTGTGGCTCTAAGGAATTACAATAGAATGGCCATAACCATCGCTTATGTACTTTAATTATTGCATCTTCTCATTTTTTGTTATAGCATGTATACGATGCATACTAAGTATGTGGTGATTGGATATGTCAATAAATATCAAGTCTAAGATGCTTTTCATAAGCAACATACATGAAAATCTTGATTGACCAAGCATAGGTTACTCCAAAGTGTGGTGCACCGTCTATCTCATGGAAGTTTGATGGTAGATATGTAGATCTACCAAAGCATGGTGCATATTCTTTCATATTGAATTTTGGGTCAGTCTTAACTAGGTGATTTTAATGGGATTAATCACCTAGGTATAAATATGGTCAATGACAAAGAGTTGTGCACACCATCTATCCAAGAGATGCATGAGATGAAATTAACAAACATTATCTACCTAAATATTCAAGTTGTGTGTGATTAGCCAAAGCCAACTCTTGATTTGGTGAAATATGGATCTTGTCTCACTAGAAGATTATACACTACAATCTTCCAAATTGATACATGAGGGTTATCATTTTGAATAAAATAGTTGAATGATAATTAATTAATTCCTAATTAATATCATTAACTTATCAAAATAAACAAATCAAAAATGTTTTGAAAAGTTTCAATATTTCTTTGTAGAATCTAATGTCAAATAGAAACATGTTCACATTGTGATCAGTCCTTGAGAAAGGACAAAATGGGATAACATTCCACAACTGGTTAAGAATTTTGAGAAATAATTCCCATCAATGAGTGAAAGCTCTATGTCCTTGAAAGACCAGTTCTAGAGGAAACCACTCCTAATGCACCTAAGGCTGAAATAGATACTTAGTGGAAGCATGCCAATGATGCCATAGACATTTGAGTACCTTATGATATGCTCTATAAACTATCAGTTGCATGAGCAGTATGAAAACATGGACATTCTAGAGATGGTAACACATCTTATGAATCATGTAAAATGTCTCCAAAGTGTTGTTTGAGTGCAAACTAACAGAGGGAGATCCAATAGTGCCCCATGTTCTCAATATGATTGGGCATCTAGAGAGATTGAGATTTCTTTTACATCCAGAGTTGGCCATAGATATGAATCTACAAATGTTGTATGAATCATACAACCAGTTCATAAAGCGTTTACTTGAGTAACGTGGATAAACGGTTGTCATAGCTACTTGGCATGTTGATGAAGGACAAATTTGTGATGGAGATCAGCAGAAGTGAGTCCAAGGAAAAACACGAGGCCAAGAAGAATTTTGAGGCTAAGCTAAAGTTTCAAGTCTTCTGCGCTCAAGATAAGGAGAAGGGTAAGTGCAAAATGAATATGCCTTTTTACTGAAGGGAACAAAAGAAGAAGAAAGAGATAGAGATATATACTTCATGACTTAATAAGAAGTAAGCTAAAACTACATGGAGCATGAGTTGCTTCCACTATAGTTGGAATTTTCCATTCATGGGCATGTAATAGAATTGGTGAATTGCTATTGTGTACTTGCCATTAATGAAAACATCATGTATCTTGTATGGAAAATCATGAATTGATGTTTAATTTTAAAAGATGAGATCTTATATGGAACTGTCCTATGTCTTATAAACTATACTTGATAGTTGTAGAGACACTTGTGTATGACACATATATTGAATGACTTAATGAATCAAACAATGAGTACCTATAGCATTGTCATCTAGAGTGTATAAATGAGAAATGCAGTTCTAGAATCCATATGATAGTTATCTAGACTCTTTTAGTTATTGAACCAATAGAGACATGCATATCTTATTTGTTGTGTAATATGACAAAAGCATCTTCACTAGTTGTAGTGGGAGAGCAACTATTCCATTAGGGCTCATACATAATGATGTATACAGACCTTTTGCAACAAATGCTAAAGGTAGTTACTAGTAACTCATTATATTTACTGATGCTATCAGTAGATATGGAAATTTGTATTTAATGCAAAACAAGTATAAGATCTCTTGAAGTGTTCAAGGAGATTGTGAATGAAGTACATAACTAACTTGGTAAAATTATTAAGATACTTTGATGTTATCGATGTAATATTTTAAACCAAGAGTTTGAGAATCTTCTGGGAGATCATGATAATGTATCATGATTAACTCCACCTGAAACACAATGATATTGTATCATAAAATTGTATCAGAAAGAAGGAATCACATCTTGTTAAGTAATGGTGAGGTTATCAATAAAATCTAGCTAATCTTCCAATTTCTTTTGGGTACATGCTAAACAATAAACAATATACCATCTAAAGGTTCATAAGACACCATATGAGATATGGAATGGGAGGTGTCTTAGCATGTCTTTTATAGTGATTAGGGATGAATGCTTATATAAGAAAATAGTTTCTTGAAAATCTTTGTCCACAAAACCACATAAATGTTATTCTATTAAACTACTACTCTTATCCCAATCTAGTAACAAATTTGTTTGCTAATCTGGATAGTTGTATTCCTGAAGAGGAACTTAGTTCTGAAGGAATTAGTGGGAGTAAAAGTAGAACTTGAAATGTTCGAGACAAATAAGAAAACATTGAACCTAAAGAGTTACAGTAGGAACATAGAGGATCACAATATGTTATGGAATATCAAGTTCCTTATGTAACTCACAAACTTCATAGATCAAGTAGGACATGCCTTGATCTTGAAAGATTATGACATCTTATGGCTAAAATATTGTGGGTTGATCATATATGATGAGTCAACTACCTACCTTCAAGCTATTGAGGAACCAAAATTTGAGAAATGGCTTGAGGTCATCATATCCAAGATTGATTCCATGTATACCATCAAGGTATGACCTTGATGGATCCAGATAAAGGGCTAAAATCCATAAAGTGCATTTGGGTCTTTGAGAGAAGACTAGCATGGAAGGGTATATTAGTTGCAAAGAGTTTCAAGCAAGTTCAAGGTTTTGAACGTGATGAAGTCTTCCACCAGTTATCATGGTTAAATCCATCAGTATCATGCTTGTTGTTGAAGCTTGTTATGACTAGTGAGTTTTGGCATATGGATGTTTAAACCGCATTCCTTAACTGGAATAATTGTGTGGATGTGTATGTGACACGATCGAAAGGTTTTATAAATCTAATATTTCAAATAAAGTCCATCAACTACAAAGGTTAATTTGTGGACTAAAGCAAGCATATCAGAGTTTGAATCTTCTATTTGACAAGATAATCAAAGGGTTTGACTTGAATCAAAATGAAGATACAATGTGTGATTACAAAATTTTTAGTTGAAGCATATTTATTTTTCATATGATGATGGGGAATAACGTCCTTATCATGTAAATGTTAAAATCGGGCTGGAAACACCTTCTCTATGAAGGTTTTAGGAAAGACATCCTATATGATAGGGATTGAGATCTATAGAGAAATAGACCAGGAAAGTTTCTTGACCTAAGAAAGAGCTCATACATTGGCAAGATACTGAAAGGGTTCAGCATGCAAGAACTGAATGAGAGAAAACTTGTCCATGTTCCATGAAGTTAGTCTCTTAGGAGCCTAAGTGTCCTAGTTCTTATGAAGTACATGAACACATGGAATAGATTCCATATGCATTCGCAATTGGATCTATCTTGAATGTAATGTTATGTACTTATCTTGTTATCTCGTATGTATTGGTCATGGCGAGAGGATATCCATTTATCTCGAATGTATTGGACATGATGAGAGGATATTCAGTGATCTCATATGCATTGGACATGACAAGAGGATATCCAGTGATCATATATATTGGACATGACAAGAGGATATTCAGTCATCTCATATGTATTTGACATTATGAGAGGATATATATACATATATAGAAATCTCGTATGTATTGGACATGATGAGGGGGCATATGTCTGGTGCCAATGAGAGTCACTTGACTACCATAAACAACATCCTTAGGTGCTTGTGAAGCACTAATAGGATTGGTTCCTTGGTTATGGTAATAAGGAAGAGCTGAGTGTAAAAGGTTACACCGATACAAGCTTCCAAAATGATAAGTAAAATTAGTGATCACAATATAAATTTATGTTTGACTCTAAAATAAGAACTGTACGCTGGAAAGGGTTCTGAGCTACAAAAGAAGCCAAGTATCTCTATGTTATGAGAACATCAGAGGATGTTGTATGGATCATGAAGTTCATATGGTGAACTTAGGGGAGATTCCAACCATTGATGACATAGTAAAAATATTGAGGACAACAATAAACAATTGGATATGCTAGGAATCTCAGATAGCATACTACGACACTTTCATCTCATGTGAAAAGTCACACAGCAAAGAGATGTGAAAGCTTGTAAATATCGACTTGAATCAAATGTTGCTAACCCTCTATAAAAGCACCTTTGTAGCAGAAACATGATGTACATGTTAATATCACTTGGAATATGATTCGTGGATTATTGGCTCTAAGTGCAAGTGGGAGTCTGTTATGTATGCCCAGAGAGCCAATCATATGATGATTGTAGTGTGTTATTAGATACCAAATTTGAAAATCATAAAGGTAATTTCAGGTACTATTTCTATCTCAACATGAGATGATGAAACAGACATAGTAGATGTCTAAAGAATGATGTTACTTGATGACATATGTCTTCATGTTGAGGACCCTGATGATGAGATCATATGTATGATAAGAGTACATACATTCTTGTTATGTCCCTATTTAGATATTAATGTGGAAGCAAAATAGAAAATAGTAATACATAAGACTACAATATGTGTTGATTGATGATAAAGTCTCATTAGTCATGATATGTGATATCAAGTCAAGAACACATATACATGTTAGAGAACAATGTATCAGATAGACCCATCATGAGAGTGATACATGGATGCCATGGAATGGTAGTTAGAATCAGCTCTCATAGTGATAGTGGTGATTGTGGTTCTTAGACCTAAAGTCACTCAATTCCTCACATGTCGTTCATGTACTTTGACATCATCCAACGTGATCCTAAATAAGGGTTACCATAACAATGATGCTTGAGTGCACTGTGACACATGGGGATAGAGTGTGAGTGATGTAGATGGGATTTGTCCCTCCTATAGGAGATTGATATCCAGAGACTCTTGATAAGAGAGACTGAGAAATGTATGGACATGCTCGTGTGACTCAATATGTGATATGTGGGTTCATTTGCATCTCTGACAAACTGCTCTAGTTCAATGAAATGGATTGAACGTTGAGGGGATGATGACTTCATGCCTCGAATTCAATCTGAATATCAGAGGTAATGGAACTATATGATCACAATAACACTTATCATGGATTGTAGGTTGAAGTTATTCTCCATCTTTCTGAATTACTGGGGGAATAAATGATGTGTTTCTATATACCACTCTTTGCTTGTAATGTTATAAGTTAGTTATGGACATTCACTACCAACGTAATTCTGGACCTATAGGGTCACACGCATAAGATACACCCGGATGAAAGGAGTATATTGATTAATGGTGTTTATATTGATTTCTAAAGATGTTTAGGTATTCAATTAAACAATTAAGGTTCAAAATTGACTGAATACACTCTGAATGGACCCATTCAAGTGTCGAGCTAATCGGTTGGAGTGTCAAGTAAATTTGAATCAACATTGGCTAATCAATTGTTGAACCAAGGTGTGAATCGACTGATTCACAGGACCCAACTGACCGATTAGTGATGTGAACCAACATGTTCATCATCTGGGTTTCCTAGTTCAATTGTCAATTCAATTCAATCAAGGATTGGTGCTGACATCATGTTGTGCATTAATCATACATTGAATACCAATGTGATTCAAAATAGGAAATTGCACGAACCAACTGGTTTGCTGCATGAACTGACCAGTTCACACACAAACTGATCGGTTCACGGTGTGCATGTTCTAGAAAATTCATGAATTTGTCCATTTATACTCCTGCATAGTTTGGGAACCCTGAACGTAGCCTCTCCTATAAATATAGGGGTATTGAGGGCTTCTCAGAATACAACAGTTGCTCATACAATTGTTGTCCTCATTAGTTGTGGCAACTAATAGAGAGCCTAAGAAAGCCCTACCTGATAAAGGAAGCGATAGCAAGGGAGAAAAAATAGTGGGAGAGTGTATCAACTCTAGCAAGTTGACATTCAAAAGGGACAACTCCTTCATGTTGGTTTTGGTAGTGCAACGTGGAGTTTCGGGTGGTCCACAAGGACTACTTTAGAGGCGGGTGGCTATTGTTAGCCGCTAAGAGGACATCGTCAACCACTATATGTGATACTACACCACGAGGTCAGTAGAGATGTATGTTCAAGTATTGTTGTTGCTAAAGGAGCGAGATGCTATCCGAAGAAGTAGAAGAATGATGCACTGCAAGGGTAATGTTGTTGGATTTTCTCTAGGACCAGGTATAGCCTTGTAAACCTTTCCTTCCTAGATACATTGTTGTTGACATGATCTTGTTATCTAGGGGAATCTAGTTTTATATTTTTGTTTCTGTTGCCTTATCTATCATCCCGATTTCCCTACAGATAACTTAATAATGTCCAAGCTACAAGGAAGAGACGACCTCATATGATGCCTCACCTTGACACATTAGTACAGGGAGTGGTACCTATAGAAGACCAAGACATAGGACTCATGTGGGAGAGAAAACATATCAGGGAGGGTATTCGGGTCAAAACCTTGACATATCTAGCCAAGGATCTGGTTGTCACTCACAAATAGGTAAAACACTATTCTAAATCCCATAACATGGCTATAACTTGCATAATTAATACAAAATATATCCCTCATCCAATAAAGACACATAAAATACCTATGAACTCGAAAAGTTGTCAAGGTTGTTATAAATTCCCAAGACGACACACTTGACTTGCTTTTAAAGGTGGTAACTAATTTAGATTACAATGATACTTTCTAGGATTTTTTATTGGAATAATTGTCTATCATTGGATACTAATTATATGAAAATTATTATTGAAAAAAATATTATTCAAACATATTTATAGACTTTGATCTAAATATAATATTACTCGATATTAGTTATTTTCTCTATAATGGCTAATTAGAAACATTAGACCTTGTATTAGTTATAGAAAAAGGATAAAGAATTAAAAAATTAAGAAATTTGAACCAAAATCTTATTATGACATATAGACTAGTAGAGAAATACTAGTGACTACACTAACATGATATTACACCTAGATTTTCCCAATCCCTAATTTTAGACAAAAAAATATCAAAAAATAAGATGAACCGTGTATGATGATGATTAATTGATATTGATTAGGTGAGATGATCAGGTTTATAAATAAGAATCTTTGAGCTCAGGTATGTGGGTTTTATCTAAGTATATGACTATCTTTCTTGAGTGAAACTTATCTATGATGTATTACTTGTTCCAATTTGAGAATATTGCTTGGATTTACTATGAAAGTATTGATCTTCATCATTTCACTAAGAACAACAAAGAATATGGATGGTTTAAAGCTACAACATATTTATATTATCTCATTCTCTAAATATAAGGTTAGACATCCCTATAGCCCTAGGGATGGGGATTCCCATAGCCCAAGGGATGGGTAGGGTCCATCATAAAAGTAAATATGAAGTGCTGACACCACTTTTTGGTACATTCTCATCAAAAGGAAAATATAAGGTAACAGTTTCCCTGACTTTTGCATAAAGAAATGTTTTCTTCTACTCTTTGTTTTTTTCTCATATTATTCATGTATGGATATCTCTCTCTCTCTCTATATATATATATATATATATACCCATATATATACACATACATACATATATGTGGGTGGGGGTTAGTGTGTGTGTTTTCTACCCACGTACACAACACCTTGTGTTTTGATCTGCTATTTCACATACATTTTAGGCTCAAAGATAGCATGGGAGAAAAGACGGGAAGTTAGAAGTTGTATAGGTTGTACCTATTCCGTAAGATACCAGTCCATGTACATCTTTCAAACTTGTATAAATTTTCATTCAACATGTAATTGTAAGTTTGTAATAGTTCATGTTGTAATTATATATATGTTGAATGTTGAGGAACATTTTGATTTATGCTATAGTTGTTTGGTCATGTATGCATAAATGCTTTCACATCATATTCAATTAACATTTTTGGGGTTCATCCTCTTGGCCCCTAGGGGTTTTAGGAAGGGAAAATTCAGAGTCAATCACTTCAGGAGTTTGACTACTTGGAAACTCAAGCATAGACGTCGTATCATTATGCTCTCAAGTTCTAGCTACTCGACCATGAAGTTCGATTATAGAGGGTCAATTGTCTATCTATACACTAATGGGTCCTGACAGATCAATGGAGCTCGAACTGACAGAGTTGGCAAAGAAATATTTAGTCTGTTGATGCTCAATGGGGTGAAGCATTCTTAAAAAGTATCGATCATTGAAGTGATTACAAGGTCAAACGTGGAGGTCAATCATGGTCTTGAGAAAAAACTTTGAATTGATTTGCCTTCTAGACATGTCCCAAATCTATTTAGGGCCAAGGCTCCACCCTATACCTCATGAGAGGCATCTCCCTCTCAATTCCCACACATTGAAGGGTAGTGAAACCCCCTAGGTCACGCTGGTGTGGCTGGTATCATGATTTAAAACTCCAAACCTACAAGAGGAGTATCAAATCCCTATCAAATTATCATGAAATCTATACAGAAACTAGATGAAATTATTTCTTAGGAAAACTATGAATCTTGGATGCAAAAATGGCTTGAAAGTTACATCAAAAATATGATGAATATCCATTCACATAACCACCACAAACTTAAACGTGTATTATCATTGATTAAGAAAAAACTAGAATAATCACCAAATTAATACTTTCAACCCATGTGATCGTCTCATCATCACAAAATGTTGTTTTCATTCCCACCAAATATGCCCAATCTACCTAACTTCCTGATATCATAGAAAATGACTTTTTGTATCTTCATTCTTGAATTTGTTTTCCATAAGAACTTCCCTGCCACCATCCCTGACATTAAGCATGTTGAAGTGTTTCATGAGGGTTTAAAGGGACCCATAGAACAACAAGTATGCACATCACCCAACAATGATATATATCAAGAGAATGATAAGATTTAGGCATTCATTGTGCCTTAAGGTGCAAATGGAAATAAGAAGATATGGAAGGAAGAAGCAAGTATCTCCTCTATTATACTCAATATTGCATTTTATTTGCGTAAGTACATACTTTGCTGCATTTTTTGTTTTCACATTACATCTGTTTTAAGTGATATGTCCCTATTACATATCCAAGTGTACGAAAGAAGTGGATAGAAAAAGATGCAGGTGCAGCATCCTAAACATAGGGTTTGTCATAGTTTTTTTTATTTTTATTTATCTTTGGTAGATGGAAGGTAAGAAGATGGAGGAAGAAGTGTAGAAGGGGGGTCGGATCATCATGCAACTTGATTTATAATTAAATGGACTAGGTTGTTCTCCGTATCCTATTACACTCAAATAATAACCTAAAGAGGAAATGTGGTGGTGATTTCATCCCATTGTTTCACTAGTCAGTAGGAAGAATAATGTGTTTGATCCCTCTCAGTTCCTTCAAAGATTACCATGTTATCCATGGAAGTGTGACTTTTAATTTCATATGCTACATAGGATAATTTCTATCCATTGGTATGTTTCATAATGTTTTTCTTTTGAGGTGTCGCATTGATAAGGGGAGTTAAAAGATGCAAGCATACTAAAAAATTGAGTCTATGACCACTAGATAATGGCTCTATTATTCAAAAACTAAAAATTTTGAAAAACAATCTGACAACTTTTCATAAAACAACAATGATGGAATCTAAAGATAGGTGTAGGTAGAAGTAGAATAGTACCAGTCACCCTCCAACCTAAACTTAAAAAATTTCTCATCCCCAAGAAAACACTTAATCTAAGATGGAGGGGAAAAAATCATGTTGGTTCGATGACTAGATGAGGTTTCATTCCTATTATAAACATTTCTTCCATCTAAAGTCTAAAAGAGATTGTCAAAACCTAAGATTGTATCTTGCAATGTGTTATTGAGGTATGCAAACATTATGAAATATAAAATTGAAAGAAGAGTGGAAGTCATGATCAGGTTTCCTCCTATAAGCGTCAGTGTTTCACTTTGTTGGCCCAACACATGACTTTTATCCCAATGGAGGGAATCCAACTAGCACCTGATATAGACTAAGATATTCTCCAGGTGGCTTCCTTTCTAGTGATTCCCTTATCTTTGTTTGAATTCTTACTTCTAGTATTCTACTTCATATGGTGTGAAAATGCCAAAATATAAGGGGAATTAATTCAATTTGTGCTATATAGGCCTCCACTACTTAATGAAACATGATGAATAGATGTAGGGAACTTGGGATGCATCATCGAAAGATGGACATTATGGAGGTGTGGAAGTAAGGGTCATTGTTTGATGAAAATTCACTTCATCACAACCATGATGGTCATTGTTAACCATAAGGTAAGCATTAGAAGGTTAATCTTGAAAAGTTACTCTCCATATTCTTTGTTGATTCTCCTTGATTGGTATGTGACATTTTAGGGTCATGAGGTGTTTGATTGTTCTCATAAAATGGATCATACTAAGAAGGAATAAAAGAATGAGTAGGTATTATATATTGGGTTACTGGTGCATGGAGGTAGGTAGGTGTCTGTAGATGAGATAGCTCATGGGTATTTTGGTGAGGATTGTAACAGTAGATGATTGAGGGGAAAGAATCTCTTCCATATTTAGAAATCTTTTCCTTTGTCTTTGAGTAGATTGGTGTACTCTCAATTATCTTTTCTTTATGAACATCCTCTAAAAGACATACATGAACTTAGCCATTGGTAGGTTTTTTGAGGAAGATAATTGATGTTGCATTTGATAAATTGGTTAACTCACTCAAGAATATAAAACTATTCTTCATCACTGTGTATCATCATGTTACCAAATGCATGGAAGAAAAAAGATTGGTTTCCCACTCATGGAGTCAAAGTTTCTACTTCAATATCTATTAAGGTTGTGGTGGTGGCAAGGAATGCCCTATTTAGAATGTGAGGGTAGTGGCAATTCCCCCTTATGTTTATCACTACAAAATCACTTGGAACATATAACTCCCCTAACTTCACTGGGATATTTTTTGTGATACTAGCTAGCTTAGTTGTAGAGGAATTAGTAAGTTTAATAATCATTCTTGTGGGTTGTAAGTATGCATGTCTAACTCCCTTGCATAAGTTGAGTGGTATGATGGAGATACTAGATCGGTGAGTACAAGCACTTATAGAGAATGAAATTCCGAAAGAGCCAGTATCTTTACACTTGTGTAGAATCTTATTCTAGATAATATCTGATGATGTTCTTTCCAACATCACTTCTTCATATTCTTTTGTTATGTATTTCCAACTGAGAAAGATCTTGAAGAATTTATACCATTGGGTAACATTAGCAATGGCATCCATTAATGGAACACTGACATACAACTTATTTGTATCTTCTTTAAATTTTTTGAACATGGTATCTAGTCGGGTCTAAGCCAATCGATCTAGAAATGGCACACACAACTTATACATGGGAACATCTAGTTGTGGTGAGGTAGGAGTGGAGTTTTCTAGCTAAGTTGTTTTAATGTTATAACTAGTAACAAAATTTTCCTTATCATCCTAGTTGTATGTCATAGTGACAGGGGTTGTTCTCTCTAATAAGATGAAACAAGAATGAGTTGTCACATCTCTATGCTATTCAATGTGCTTTAGGTTGTTTTACGGCTGTCCCATAAAATCTCTTATAGTGGAACGAAGGTTGGATGAAAGTTGAGCCAATTGAGACTCAAAGACCTTCTGGTACAATAGTTGATTTTATATAATTGTTTGTTGTGATTGTCGAGTATTTTGAAAAGTTTACCCTTATTGGATGAAGGAGTATCTACCATTTTCACATGTACCTATTATTGTGGTGGGGCCTAGTTAGGAATGTTCTCTTTAAACATGATCAAAATTGGGTTGGTGTGGACGCAACATTGTATGTGCTATCAGAAATCATGCATTCTAAAATTGGTTGTAGTTCATGTTCTAGATTTTACCCAGGTAGTTCCATTGATTTCAAAAATTCTATTGTTGAAAATTTGGAGGAAACCTTCATTTTGATCATGTGTGTGATGTTGAAAATTCTATGTACTTACAAGATTGTCGTATTGTAAACCAATATGGCTCCTAACATGACTTGGACCATAATACCCTTAACCTGGGATACAATGGATAGAGTTTAGATTATCTAACTGGTTATTGTCTCCTCAAGTTGTTGCGTTGTTCACTACTACAATGTAAAGTATTTTACAACCCAACATAGAAGAATAGTTCCCTTGCATGCTTCATAGAATTGTGCAACTACTTTCTCCTATTGTTTTTGTGGTTTATTTCATTTTTCATAGGCATTAATATATGTTTTGAAATATCTTTCTTGAGTTCTAGTTGCTTCAAATATTTAGCAATATTTTTTTCTCTGAGTTACATTTCATGATATCCACCTTTAGCACTCCTCTACCTACATATCTTCCCCTATTGGCTTTAAATTCTACTCCTAGAGTTACTACTTTCTGAGCGCTATCATAGCTCAGACTCATGAAGTTTCTTCTAAATGAAGAACCTAGAAACATTTAAATCTTATCATCCACACCTCTATAGAATAAATTTATGGGTTGGTATTAATGAATACCATGGTCCGGGCACTTTTGGAGGAGTCTATTATACATCTCCCATGCTTCCGTTAGAGTTTCACCAAAGACTTGTGTTACGGTATTTGGGCACTAATTATGTATGCACAGGAAGGAGGGTAAAACTTCTCAAGGAATTCATTTTGAAGTTGTTAACATGTGGTGATTGGATCACCTATTACAGCGTCATACGAACTCCTTGCTCAGTCTTCTAGAAAATATTTGAAGAGACAAATTTCAATAGGATCATCAAAAACTCCATTTTGCTCAAGAATTGCACATATGTCCACAAATTTCAAAATTTGTTCATGGAAAGGGCACTCTGTAACAATGTGACCCAATGTACCCTTATTTTGAATTAGAAGGCTTCAATAGGGGATGTCATAATAGGCTGGTGAACATTTTTAGCCTTAGGAATAGAGAACTCCCTAAACTCTTTTTGTCGCTCGGCCTCTTGTGCAATGACTTGAATTGTAGGGATTTCCTCTTTTACTAAAACAAGATCTTGTTTTGAAAGCCTCTCTAAATTTTCTGCAATGATCACATTCACCCTTTGCACGATCTCCTCTTCATCCACTCTGGCTCTACTTTTTGGTTCCGACAGTGAAAACTTTAGTCTATCTCATGGTAAAAGATTGATGCAAGGTTGACATTTGTGGAATGTCACATGAACTAGTTTTTGGTATCTAAAATGGAAAGATATTCGAGAATCCAACTAGTCATAATAGATTTAGGATCAAGTGAATATGTAATGACATCAATGGTAAAAGGAAAATTCCTAATTTATCTTAGTAGAACTGTTTCAGACTAGATTGTTCCTAACTATGGCACCATAATTTGATGTAGTAAATTATGTCACCAATCAAATTCACCTATGGAAGAATCCCTACATTTTTTCCCAAAACAAACATTTAATAATCACCACCCACAAGTGGGCGGGTCTTATTGTATTATATCTTAGAGATCAAACCAAAAGGAAAACCTTTTTAGTAACCTTTCTATTTTTTGTTCATCCATACTAGCATAAATATTTAGAAAAAAGTTTAAGTGGATTGATTAAATTAATTGCAAGAAAATAAATCTCAAAACACAATTTGTAATTAAATTTATGATAGAAAATCCTAGGGTGGAAGTGAGTTTCACTGCCACTACCTGCATCTTCTTAGTTATCTCATATTCAAAGTTTTATGAAGATATAAATGGATCTATGCAAATCCTATCCTTTAGGTGTGGTTGATTTTCATAAGTTAGTGTCACTGTAAGCTCAATGTTATGTTACTTATTATCATGTATTCACCAATCTAAAGACTTCCCATGTGATTCTCTCATCTGGGCATCAACCGAAATGGATTGGTACTAAAATTTTAAATGTTGAAGATCTCTTGGCATAATATTATAATCACTTGTGTAAAGAAGGTAATCAATCCATATGACATGCATTAAAATATTAGCAATGAAGAAAATGAGTTTCATACAAGCCAAAAAACATTGAAATGAAATTGCTTAATATTGGTAGTGGGGCTAGTCCCCATACCATACTGAAAATACTACTCCCTCAACATGACGAGATTAATACAGCTAGTCGAGGAAGAGAACACAACCATGGTAATGATTTTAGGTAAGTGATGTGCAACAAATAAAGTTCTTACCTTCTTACTCATACCAAGTACTAACCTTGAATTGTGATTGGAGTAGGTGGATGGTGAATAACTTAGTGATGATTTCGATCTCTTTTGTGAGGGAGGTTGATTTCCCTTTACTTGCAATGGTGATGTGACAAAGTACTTTTGGCACAATTCTGGTCTCATTTTTACATATATTCCTCAAGTGACTTGAATCCCTCACTCTTACAATTTTCAATAGCATGTGACAACGGTATGATCAACTATAGAGAAATCCCATATTGAAACATCTTGATACACCTATGTACTGAAAAAACCCAGTCTTAAATATTTTTCAAATCCTTTGAGATATCAAAGTATTGTACCATGTTATACTTTCACTCTTGACATTAGACTTCATTTCATCACCTCTTGAACATTTGATAATCTTTGGTGACTCTTATTTTAGCATTTGATGGCATATTTAAGCTTTGAGTACATAGAAATGTTGATAATGACTGTTAATATATTTTTATAATTCATGTACTTCACTTCATGCTATGGATCACAAATGTTTTTTATTTCCTATAATACATTGTAAGACTTGTGTCCAAATTTCACTCAAAATGGAGTTTCCTAGATCCGTCTATAAATTCACAAAGTTTATATATAAAAACACATATTTCGCATTAATTTTATTTTTTTGGGCCGGACCACGTGCTTCTACAGTGAAGCGTAAGTCATCCCCTACCTAGGCTGCTACTACACTAACCACAGGAAGGGGACAATCCTAGATTTTAGAACATCAAGATCTCCCTCATCCTTGATCCTTTCCTCTTTTTTAATAGTGTGATGGATTTGTCTTGAGAGTCCTCACTAGATTCTTTTATAATTTCTAGCCTAATCTTGACTCTTCACAAATCTTCAAAGCTCCATTTCTGGCAATACCACAAATGTCTGGGGATCTTCAAAAGATTTAGAAGGCCCTAACCCTAGGTCTACATAGCTTATAAATACTCATGTACAACTTTTGTTTTCCTTCCAAGCAGTCAATGATACCCTGGGATCATCCTCTCAAACTCTCTTACATATTTCCTCAATCTATAGTCCGTGTCCATTGGTACTAATATAGAATATCACATCCCCCACTCTCTCTCTCCTCACATGTATCCTCTCTCTCTACCTATTTATCTAAAACTTTCTATGATCATAACCCTCCCTTCCAACGTCAAAAATTGACGGACATTTAGTCTATTGTGTTCATGAGAGCAAGCTAGAAGTAATGAAACTACAACCAACATCTAATTCATGTTTTTTTTATTTCTTAACTAGTGGTCCTTGGTAGTGACTTTCAAAATAGAAGTTGTAACTTAATCTAATTCTAGCCATGTTATCATGAGACATGTTTCCATCAATATTGGATTTATTGTAATCTCAACATTGACATATAACTTGATAAAGATTAGGGGTATCTTGTCTTTATAATAAATATGATTCAATGAAATAATTCATCCATTTGCATATTTGTTATTTTTTATATATTATGAAATCGTGCTACTAGTTGAGCATGAAACAATTATCATATGGCCAAGTGGAATAAGTACCCGAGATATTAATTTGGATACCAAAATTATCGAACATCAAATCCTAACCAAAAGTAACACACCTTTGAATAGGTCTTGGCCCTATTACTTGGTCTATTCTATCTTGGAACTTGAGATTTGAAATATTTTTTAAAGGTACACTTTATCCTCCTTGATCAATTATCTATGGTATTTCTTGGGTGCATAGTATGAGTCTTTAGACTCAACTTATGACATTTTTGTGAAATAAGTGACTCCTATAATACATGTTTTGTTTTCCATGTATGCATATGTTCTGAAACCTATACATTATAATAAGTGAAACTTTGATAATAAGGATTGGAAAAAAGAGGTATGTACGTATGGGTGTTAAAAGGGTCAAATGCACTAGAAAATGAACACAAAGATACTCACACCCTTGTTCATAGAGAGGGTTGAATGTATGACTAATGATTATATAGAGTATGTACTTATGAGTGTAGAGAGGGTTGAAGGCATAAGAGGTAAGCAAATAGAACCACACTCATAGGTGTAGAGCGGATCGAATGCATGGAGAACAATACATGTGGTAATACATGAACAAAACATGATTGTGTTTTCATAAAAGATGAAGCTGAGTGATATTGTTTCCTTTTTCTCACATATTACCTCCTAGTAAGTACTTCATAATAACATAGTGTTCTATCGCCAAAGCGTACTATCACATTCACAATAATGCAATGATTTTTCCCTATTAGGAAATATGATGGATTATAAAAGAGATGACCCAAGATCCCTTCCACACTCTACAAATCTGATGAGAAGGACAACTTCATAAAATCATAAAATGGTCAGGTAGTTCTTATAAATTTTCTATGTCTCAAGTTTTTATTTCTTATATATGGCAGTGTGTTATTTCTATTAGGCCAGGTAGGGATGGGCACTTTTGAGAATAATCTTAATTTTGAAGACAAAATTCCCCTTTAGGTGGGAAGGATGTGACAAAGTAATTTTTGGTATAGTTATGATCTAATTACACATATAAACCCTCAAGTGACTTGAATCCCTAACTCATACTATTTTCTATAATCTATGACACTGGTATAATCAACTATACTGAAACCCCATATTTTTCAAACATCTTGATACACCTATGTAATGAAAACCCTAGTTTGAATTATTTTCAAATCCTTGGAATGATATCAAAATATTGAACTTTTTTATACTTTCATTATTGACTATAGGCTTCATTTTATCACCTATCAAACATTTGAGAATTGTTGGTGACTTTTATTTGAGCATGTGATGCATATTTATGCTTTGAGTGCATAGAAAAACATCTTGATAACAACTATTAGTCTATTTGATTATCCCTATGCTAAATTCGTGCTAAGGATCCCAAAAAAATTATGTTTGTTCTAGACGACATTGTAAGGATTGTAGCCAAATTTAATCCCAAATTGTGTTTCTTAGATCATGCTATAAATTCTCAAAGATTGCTTATGAAAACTCATATTTTTTTAATGATTTCAGCCTTTTTGGGCCAGTTTTTCCCTTAATTGGGCCAGACCACTTGCTATTGCAGTGCAATGCGGTCCATCCCCTACCTAGCACTGCTTCTATAGAAGACATGGGTAGGGGGGAAACCCTATATTTTTTAACACCCATATCTCCGTCATCATTGATATATTTTGCATGTTTATGGGTGTGTTGGATTTGCCTTGAACATCTGCACCAAATTCATTATTAATTTCTCACTAAATCTTTACTCTTCGTGCAGCTCCAAACATGGTACCACCATGGATGTTTTGGAAGCTTTGAAAACCCCCAACCAGAGGTCTACATATATTATAAATAAACCCAAGTATGACTTTGTTTTGATCCTACGCACACAACGTTACCCCCCAGATCATCCTCTTTGTCTCTCTCATGGATTTCCTCAATCAGGGGTAGATGACCATTGCTACTATCATAGCAGACTGTTTCATCTCTCTCTCCTTATATGTATCTTATGTCTCTATCTCTCTTTATAAACTTTCCATGATCATAACTTCCACATACGACAGTGAAAATTGACAAATCTACAGTTTATTTTGATCACGTGAGTGAGAAAGACTGTTAAAATTTGGTTTTTCACATATATTTTCATAATTGAAATGCAATTATTTGAATAAAAAGTATATGTTGGAAACTTCGTGAGCTTTGTTTTAAAAGTATGGTTTTCCTTTGCAAATTTCCCTTTGCTACGAATTTCATAGTTTCTATTATTTTCAATAATGTCCATGGGGAAAAGAAAAAGACAAAATCCCAAAATAAATGAAATACTAAATGTAATGGATAAATAATATGTAATTGAGTGGAATTATCTAGAAAATTGGTGTTAAAGGCCACGAATAGATTGGTTTCATTTCCACATTATTTCTCATAAGAAAAGTCATCAAAATAGGAGATATGCAAAAGGTGGAGAGAGAAAAGGATTAATTTGATGCCTAAAATGTTCTTCATAAAAGGAAGACTTGGAGACTAAGTAAGACCCTTTCAAGTTGAGTATTTTGGTCCCAAATCTCTCCCACATTTAGATAATGTCATTAAGAAAATTCCCTCAAAATTTGGAAAAAAAAGGATTAAAGGTGTGAGTGATATGGATTTTACTAGATTACCAAAAGTGAAGAGAATTATGAGGAATGTATTTAATGTCACACATATATTCCAAATAGAAAATTTATAGCCAACCCCTTTGCTAAGTTCACAAGACCTTATGGCCATCAGATTAAAATCTGATGACACCCAGTCATCATCTACCAAGTGACAAATGGGAAAGTTGTGGAATAGTAACCCGACCCTTTCTACACCTCACTCTCTCTCCCCTCTCTACCTCTCACCCTGAAACATTTTTCTTTGAATCTAGGAGAGGAAACCAAAGTTGAAGATCCCTCATGTAACTTATCTCGTGTCCTGTTGAGAAAACGTCTTAATCCTAGATTTTCCAACATCTAGGGCTTCGAGGGTTTGACCTTTAAAGCACCACCCCATCCTATAAGTAGGATACTTACGCCACCCTTGATTCCTCACATAGCCAGAGAACCTATTAGTTGCAGGCCAATTGCTCCCAAAGACCCTGTCCTAGTCTAACCCAATTCGATTACTATGTCTTCACCTCCCTGGGACTCCCAGCCTTCTTTGACCACTTACCTCCTACAAGAACACTATTGGACCTTCACGAAGGAGTCTGGAACCATCAGAAGCGAAGAGAAGGTTGGGGTACACACTTCCTTACTTGCCATGAATGAAGCTAGGGAAGCTCTAGTTGGAAAATGCTTCAGACTAACATGTCACAGAGATTGGGCAACCACTAGAAGAACCCAGAGAAGCTTGTGGTGCATCCAGATCTTCGTGTTGATTGGTGAATAATATATACTGATTCCTTCCAGTTTTCACTAACCATAACCCAGTTATGCCCACTTCCAACCTCCTTCTCTACTAGGAAACAGATGTTTGCACTCAACCAGACATGGTGAAGGTCCATGGACACTCAGTCGAGGCCCTTGTGTCAATAGTAGTTGAGTCAACCATAGGTTGACCCCATGGCTAACAGCTTGTTGTCGAGCACGAAAAGAGAACAATCCTAGAGGGGACTAGACCATTATGCCCTATCTTGCATGACATCAATGTCACATTGTAAAGGGAAGATGTGTCTTTTCTAGAAATTTAAATAGGAAAATGTTGTGCTTTTAAAAACAAATATTATTAACTGACATGGCAATACCTTACTGGCTAGGAAAGTTAATTTGATAAAAATCATTGAAAATTATAGGATTTTTCAATTATGATGACATATATATGAAAATTGATTTGAAAAATACAACGAATGCAATAAAAATAGTTTTAAAATTTGAATATGTATCCAGTTCTAAAAGTGCCTAAATTTTCTATCCTTGAGATGTTAAATGTATAATACCCTAATTTCTTGACTTTAATGATTATATCATGTTTGAATGACTTAAATGAATAATGTTGGGTCTTTTTGGATAAAAGAGACATCTTTGACCTAACTAGGATTTTGTGATGCATAAAATATCAAGTTTAGAGTAAGTTAAAAGGCATAAAAAGTGATGATTAGGGTTTGGGAAGTTTTTTTTTAGAGAAACTAGATTATTTTCATTACTCAAGCCATATGGCATCTACAAGTAGGATCAAGAACTCTGACACACCATACATAGTTAATAGCAAAACAAAGGAACAATCAACACTCATATTGGATTGAAAATACAACGCTTCTGCTTTGATCCCTAAACCATAGAGATGACTAAAGCAACTTTTCAAATGGGATTCCTTCAACTTGAGCCTGCATCAATGGTGATAAAATTGTAACCAAACACAGATCTGAATGAAACAAGCCTCCACCAGCATATCCATATAGCCAAGTAAAAAAAACAACTAGGACAAAATTGAGAACCTACCGTAGCAAGAAACTCAAGCTCCCACGAAGAGAGAGAGAATAGGATCGAGACCCCCACTGAAGAACGGCGACTAACAAAGCAGCAAGGGCTGCAGTAACCAACATAACAAAAACTAGAAAGGTGAACAAACAAAGAAAGAAAATGAGAAGGGGGAAGGAGGCCGAAAGGGGATGAAAACTAACTGGGAGAGATCGCAGCCGACCAAGCAGCTCTGTGACAGCCGTAGGGATTAAAACCCACAACGACCCCACTGAAGCCCGCCACCGTCGAGAACCCTTCCAGAGAATCTCTCCCACACAGTAAGAACCAGAGAGACACCTACTGAGAAGGGGTAGGTAGCATCCGACTGACGAAGCACCACCAACAGAGGCCCCAGCCATTGCACGGCCAAGCAGGAGGAGCCCAGGGGGTGCAGGCCGCAGCAGACCGGCACCGAGACCCCTCCCTCGAGCCGCCGCAATGCTACGGAACCCTAGTCTCCCAAACTATCACCAGATCATGGCTCCACACCTATCACCGTCGTACCTGGGTTTGGGAAGTTAAAACCCTAATAAAAACCTAACTTGGAACCCATGTCAGTTTAATGATAGATTTTGGGATAACATAGTAATACTTGGGTGTTATGCTTTATTTTTAGGATCGTTTCTTGATTGGTTTCTTTTTCTTCCTTTTCAATCAAGTTACTTATGAAAAGGTATGTGGTTACGCCTATGAATACCCAACTAAAGCAACTTCTATGGTTTTCCAAGGTTTGTCAGATTGATTGCAAATAAATTGCTGCTTGTTTTTTTAATTTCTGCAATCTATAAAGTCACTATGGATATCACAGTTATAAATTTAACATGCTTAAACCTAGTATCATCTTTGGTGAGTTAAAGTGCATGGAGTGATCAATGTCATCATGGGGATGACTAGTGATCAGTCCCGGAAAGGAAGATCACCACATGCCAAGTCTAGAAAGGAAGGCCTACATATGAAACCTAGAGTGCATGAGGGAAGGTTGCGAAATGTCCATTGCAAGGACCAAAACCTTTAGAGAAGGTTACACATAAAGAGGCTCCCCTTAGAGAGGGCACACCATTAAGATAAAAGGATAAGGGTGGCGAGGTTAAAACAAGAAAATTCTTGTTCAATTTTATAATCATAATTGTTTATATGGCTGAACATATTGTTACACTTATATGCAAACATTTTGTTTCCCCCACATACTAGTATAACTTGTACTGACCGTCTTTTTGTTTCACGGTGCTTTAGGTTAATTTGTTGTTATTTTGCAAGAATGAAGAAACATGGTCATCTAGAGAAGAAGACACCAAAATAAGAGATTTAATTTAATTATAGAGGATGTAGATAGACAATTTTCATTTTTAGTTACAAATAGTAGTTTCTATTTTCAATGTAACTCCTTAGTGGAGAGTCTATCTTTTATATTGTTCAAACTTTTTACCATTTAGTGAAGATTTTATGATTATTTCTAGTTATTTGATAAACCATTAATTGTATATAATCATAATGGCCCTTGCCCTTGTTGTCCACCTTAATTGGGAATAACAGGGATGGGGGTCATTACATTTATTATCAGAGTGAGGTTTACCATTTAACCCTGAATAATTATTAAATTGTATGAATTATGTAGAGACCAAAGGAATTATTAGAGTACTTTCCAAAGATGATGGTGTCAAGAAGGGACCAGGATATAGGGGCTAGAAAATTTTCCTCCACATCGCTAGTCATCTTACAAGGACTCCCAAACTTGTGCATCCTGTCTGGACAAAGTTAGTGGATTATACTCAAAATAAAATGCCTCTACGATTTCTCATATATTTTTATTCCTTCTATAACCCTTGCTTCACTCGGTAAACCCTAGGTACATATAACTACTCTCTTTATCCCTTTCTAAATACTAGGGTTATGGATATTGGGGATTAAGGCATCCTCTACCAAATAATAGAATGTATGTAAACAAGATGTCTTGGACATAGTTTTTATGATGTTTTCATACCCTAAGTATGAAATTGAGGTTAATAAAGTTAACTTACATGAAACATCATGGCCCGCATCATGGACACCATCATACATGATGAATACTCCAGACCAAGGCTCTCCTACAAGAAAAGACCCTCCTGAGAGAAGAGAAGGTTCATGGAGGCCGAGCCCTCCAAGAAAAGGAAGAGGGAGGGTGAGGCATCGATAGAGAAAGGCATTGAACCCAAATACATCCCCTTCAACATGCCAATTCTTGAGGATGAGCCTATGATATAAGATGAGCCTAAGGAAGACCCCAGTCATGCAACTAACTCTGGATCGACATAGGGTAGGTGGTGGTCCACACCCATGATGTTCTCTGGCTGGAAAAGCAGAAGAAGTTGACTGAGGCCATTAGTGCCCTGGTCCTTAAGGATGTCGCCAGAGACGAGAATGGTGTACCTCTACATGTCCACCCTTGTCTTGTAGCCACCATTTTGGACTTCATCAAGCTAAATACTAACAAGTTTTGGGGTGTGGATAAAACTAAGGTGGTTGACAAAGCAGGCACCTGGCTCCTAGCAGTGGAAAATGGTTTTCTTATCCTAGAAGTGCAACCAAACAAAAAGGTCCTCTTCGCCGCTCATTTTCTAGAAGGAGCCACAAAGTTAAGGTGGGTACCATATCATGAGCTGAGACCTGAATGAGGAACCTATGGCCTAATTGGATTTTTGTACAATCTTCTCTACAAGGTTCATACCCACCTCTTCCAATAAGGAGAAAGAAAAGCAGTTCATGTTCCTTCTTCAAAATAACATGACCGTGGCAGACTTCACACAGAAATTTCATCTCCTGGAGCAGTTTGGATATATGAGGATTGAAGAGCACTGAGTGGACCATTTTGTGGAGTGTTGGCACTCCCTGATCAAGCATCATGTTATGGCAAGTAAACCCGCAAACTTCACTGAGGCCCTTAACTTCTCCCTAGACATGGAAAAGATGGTCATGCCTACACAGAATCCACCAAGGGGTACCTTCTTCCAATGTCAACAAAAGGGACACATCAAGTCCAACATCCCTTTCCTTAACCCTCCAGGTTTGGGACCAATAGAGGCCCAACCCATGGTGACACAACCTGTAGCTCCATCACCCCAAGGAGCAGCCCCTCCCGTAGGAGAACACAGATTGGCTCGAGTCTTCACCATTGATAATCAAGATGATCAGACTAATAAGAAATGGCTCATAGAAGGTAACCATACCTAGCTTTCCATTACCTATCCTTTACCATGATGTGCATAGTTTGACTATCATAAATACGATGTAGGTATTCTTGATTTCATTGGACAAAATGTGAAAGCATTGTTTCACTCTGGTTCTACTAATACTTTCATTTTCTGAAATCTTGCAACAATGCTCTGTTTGGACTTCTAGGATTTAGGATATATTTTAGATGCCTCTACCCCTAGTAGTCAAATCTTTACACCTCTCTTGAAAACCCTAGTTATACCTAATAAATATATGAATAATGAACTTCATACCGACTTTATCTTGCTTAATATAAATGCTTTTGATGTGACTATAGGAATGGATTGTGTGTATAACTATAATGCAAAGATAGATTATAGGGAAAAGAAAATAATAACTAAGAGACCAGTTCATATACCCTTTACCATTATAGGTAAGAAAGATGCTACCACTAGTATGTATGTGTCGGGAGTGAAAGAGGAACAAATGGTAGCTAAAGATTGTGAAGTGTTCCTAGTGGTGTTCACTGAGCTAGAACCAAAGGTGCGACTCTTAGAGGAAATAGAGGTATTTAGGGAATATGTTGATGTGTTCCCAGATGATTTTCCTAGCATACCTATGGAGAGAGAAGTGGACTTCTCAAAAGAGGTAATTCTCGAGATGAACCCAATTTTCAAGGCACCATATATAATGGCTTCCGCTAAATTGTTTGAGTTGAAGAAGCAACTGCAAGAACTGTTGGATGAGGGTTTCATTTGATCAAGCACATCCCTGTGGGGAGCACCGGTCCTTTTTGTAAAGAAGAAGGATGGATCCCTCTAAATGTGCATAGACTACAGAATGATAAATCAGGCTACCATTAAAAATAAGTACCCTCTACCCCATATAGATGACCTAATTGACCAGGTCAAAACTACTCGAGTCTTTTCAAAGATTGGGCTAACATCTATTTAGCATTAGTTATGAGTTAAGAGTGAGGATAAACCGAAAACTACTTTTTGAATGGACACCATGTGTCTTTGGTTATGCCTTTTGGGTTGTCCAATGCTCCCAAGTGTGTTCATGAACCTCATGAATAGTGTGTTTCAATCCTTTCTCGATACCTTTGTCATAGTGTTTATAGATGACATCCTAGTTTACTCCAATGACCTAGACCAACACCATGGGCACCTAGACAAGGTCCTTCATATCCTGAGAAAGAAGAAATTTTACGAGAAATTCTCAAACTACTAGTTCTAGATTGATCGAGTAATGTTTTTTTAGACACATTATATCTAGAGAAAATTATTTTGTTGGACCCTTCCAAGGTAGCGGACGTACACGAATGGCCAGCTCTGAAGAAGGCATCTGATATTTGTAGCTTCTTGGGATTGGTCGGGTACTACCGATGATTCATCAAGTATTTCTCTAAGAATGCCTTGCCCTTAACCAAGCTCACTTAGAAGGATGAGAAGTTCATCTGGTCTGAATTGTGTGAAGAAGGATTCCAGGATTTGATGGAAAATCTTACCTCTACTCCCATTTGAACCATACCTTTGGGAAATGAAAGCTTTATCATATTCACTAACATATCAAAGATGGGCTTAGGATGCGTACTAGAACAAAATAAGCATTTGGTAACCTTT
The DNA here is from genome assembly GCA_963693085.1 of Alisma plantago-aquatica. NCBI lineage: Eukaryota > Viridiplantae > Streptophyta > Magnoliopsida > Alismatales > Alismataceae > Alisma > Alisma plantago-aquatica. The sequence goes on from OY856410.1 coordinate 159,897,381, forward strand.
GCTTCCATACAGCTCGAGCCCAATGAGTTGAATTATTCAACCCATTATCTGGAGCTTTCAATTTTTGTATTTGTAATAAAAATTTGTTGACACTAACTGTATGGGGTTACCTTCAACATCCTCATCGACCATATTAGCATGAAGTACTTGTTAACTTAGAAGGACTTAATCTTGTGACAAAGACGTCAGATGGAGTACCTGAAAGACTTTGACATAACCATAGCTTACCATCGCAAGGCCAATGTGGTTGTTAATGCTCTCAGTAGAAAACATCTCACTTATGTGGATGGATTGGTTACTAGTGAAAGAAATAAGAAGAGTATGCTCAATGTCCTCCATAGCCTTTGGAAGATAGGATTTGTCTTGCCAATATCCAAATCAAGCATGACTTGTTATTTGAGCTAGTAGTAGCTCAGTTAGCCTGTCTAGAGTTAGAAAAGATGAAGGGTTTTTTGGAGAAACCTCAAACACACCTTTAGGTGGGTGTAGATGGTGGAATATGATACAAGAGTCATATCTCGGTCCCTGAGGATTCATCCTTAAAGACTCATATCTTTCAAGAAGCTCATGAGTCGAAGTATACAGTGTACCTTGGTGCCACTAAGATGTTTAAGGACCAACAATGATACTTGTGGTGGTCAAGAATGAAGAGACACATAGCTTTGTATGTGACTAGTTGTGTCACGTGCTAGATGGTGAAAGCCAAACACTGGCGACCCGTTAGATTATTAAAATTGATTGAGATTCTAGAGTGGAGTTGGGATCCAATCACCATGGATTTTGTGGTAGGTCTTCCCAAGACAAAGAAAGGTCATTATGCAATATGGGTTGTGGTGGATTGCCTAACCAAGTCAGCACACTTCCTTTCCTTAAAGATTACTACCAAAGTGTCAGACCTAGCTAAACTACATGTTCGAGAGATAGTTCATTTACAAGGTGTTACAAGTTCAATTATTTCAAATTGTGGTCCTAAGTTCACTTCAAAGTTGTGGAAGCAAGAGCATGAAGAACTCGGGATGAGATTAAAACATAGTACAGCTTATCACTGCATAACTGATGGACAATTAGAAAGGATGATTTAGACCTTATAAGATCTATTGAGAGTGTGTGTGCTCGATTGGGGTGGATAATGTGAGAAATACATGTTGTTAGCTAAGTTTGCTTATAATAATAGTTACCAAGTCGGTAACAGGATGCCTCGGTATGAAGCTCTTTATGGAAGGCTGTGTTGGTCACCGCTTCATTGGGATGATGTCGATGAGAGATCCTGATGCGATGATTTTGAGTCGCATTTATAGACCTTTTTCATATGTGTTTTGTGCTCTAATTACTCATTTTTATGGATAATATTGCATAATTCACTTATTTCGGTCTTTGCCTTAATATTATGTCAAATCCCCTTTGTTTTACCATTTTGAGCATTATTTATCATAATATTATTATTTGTGTGGATTTACTTGGTCTTGTTGTGAGATTTCAGGAAAAACAAGTATTTGCTTCCGTCGATACCATCGACGGAAGTCAATACCATCGACCAAGCCACAGATTGCCAGACGAGAGGAGCAGCACGGAGTCGATACCATCGACACCCAAGTCGATGGTATCGAGATCCCTTCAGATTGCTGGCGAGGAAACTGTCGATACCATCGACCCAAGTCGATGCCATCGACACATGGAGAGCTACAGCGTCGCTAAACGACAACAACCGACGCTAAAGAGAGTCGATACCATCGACCCAAGTCGATGGTATCGAGATGACCACAGGCGCTCAGACTAAAAGAAAGGAAAGCTGCCGCTAATCCGCTGGGTCGATACCATCGACCCGCGTCGATGGTATCGATGCCGGCAGATATGCGTTGGATCTGTTTTGATCTCGATCAGACGGTTGTTGTTATTTCACGACCTAATTAGGGACTTATACCTAATGACGGCCGCCCAGACGAGAGGGATCTCATATCGCATTGCACGAGTGCCGAGGAAGGAGAGAAAGGAGAACGGAGGCCAGAAGCTCATCCCGGGTGATTCGGACGCTGCCGAAGACGAATTCTACCACCGACAGGAGGGGAAGTTTGTATTCTACGCCAAGGATCTGCCGGTTCTTCTCCGTTCAGGGGTTTTCCCACTTGTTTCACGTTTTTCTTATGAATTCCCCTATTTCTACCATGTATTCGTGTGAGATGAACATGAGAGGCTAAAACCCTCCATCTTTAGGACCGGGAGTAGCCCGGGAATGCATTGTATGACAATTTTATATTGATAATTCACATTTTCTTTCTCAAATCCGTGGTATAGATTCGTTTTCTCCATATATATTGTTATGCTTGATCACCATAATAATAACTTAATGCCCTTAATCACTTCGACAGAAGGATTAACGGTTGAAAAGAGCCGAAACCTACATTAATCAATAAAACCCTTGACAAAGGAGTTGTAAAATTAATGGTGGGAACTGAGAGACCGTTTATAATGCGCTTAGTTTAGGGGAATGATTACTACGACCGTGGAATCAACCTAAACCTAAGTAGTGAATTACACCACGACAGTGGGTAATTCTATTTTCAGGCCACTACCCAGATAGAGAGAGAAGAGTGAGGAATTATATAAAACCTAATACAATGTTGACCCGCGGTGAAACCGCCATCCTAAAGATATCCTTTTGAATTGATTAAACTAACCTTTAATCAATTGTTTTCTTTATTTCGTTTGATTTTCTTTTCATTTCGATAACAACCCTTACTTTGTTATTCGGCCTAGCTGATTGCGATTAGTTAGTAGAAGTCTCCAATAATTCACGTATCCCTGAGTTAGACTCGGGCCTCAAAAAGGCCTATATTACTCGACGTGTATACTTGCGTTTAAGCGCGTAGTAAAATACACGTCAAGTTTTTGGCGCCGTTGCCGGGGATACGGCGAATTATTGGCACTTTGAGTGCTAAGAGCGGCCACTCTAGGCCACATTTTTTTTATTATTTTGAAACAATTTTAAATATTCTTAAATTTCTCTATAATTGTGTTTACTCGTTCAAAGCATAGTACTGAACCCCGATCTTCTTATTTTAGGCACTTTGCATGGTGCATACACGTAGCACAGACTACGCGAATTGCACACCTAAGGTTCCATCTCCGGGACCAGAGGACGAGGACTACTACGAGCAAGATCACCAAAGCGACATAGATTTTGAATCTGAGCAAGAGCAAGTAGAAGAAATGGCCGAACCACAGACGATATGGGAGAAGATCAAAGCGTCTTCTTCATCATCTTCAAAAGGGCCTATAAAGAAACAGGGGCTCAACATTCCAACCTACAAGATCGATCCAGCATTGATTAACTTGGTTAAATCAAACGCATTTCACGGGCTGAAGAATGAGGATCCAGTGGCACACATTAGTCAGTTTGTTGAAAACTGTGATATGGTGAAGATAGATAGGTTCCCACAGGATGTTCTGTACCTCAAGTTATTCCCAAGTTCCCTGGCAGGAATAGCGAGAGAGTGGCTACATAACCTCGATGATGAGTTTGTTGAATCATGGCATCATATGGTAGAGGTTTTCTTCGAGAGGTTTTTCCCTCCTGAGAAGACCAATGACATGATTAGGAAGATTCACAATTTCACCCAACAGGCGGGTGAAACATATTCTGAGACTTGGGAGCAATTCCAGGTCATGTTGAGGAGATGTCCACATCATGGACTGGACAAGGAGACACAGGTGAAGATCTTCTATTTTGCTCTCTCCGAGGATGATAGAAGAAACTTAGACTCAGCCGGTTCAGGATTTTTCTTGAACAACACTGATACGAGATGCTGGGAAATACTGAAGAACATGGCACGGAAGTAATCTTGGGGAGAAAGAGAGAGAGGCCCAGTTGAGCAAGCAAGAGTTGCCAGTGAGTCAAAGGCAATGAGAGAGTTAAATGAGAAGATGGATCTTCTCGCAAAGAAGCTACTAAAGAAGGAAGACAATGAGTCCGAGGAGGAGGCTCAAGTCAAGTACATGAGGCAACAGCAAGGGTACAGGAACAATGACTATTCATGGCGAAAGGACAAGAAATTTTCATGGAAGGATCCAAATAATTTTCTACAGGATCCGGACGCCAAGCCTGCACCAGCCACAGAGGACAAGAGCACGGAGTTGCTCAATCAGGTCATCAAACAAAACCAGGAGTTAATGAACACATTTGGGCAACAAATCAAGCAACAGGGTGAATTCATGAACCAATTTGGGCAGACTTTGCAGAGTCATGGGGCTCAAATGAGAACTATAGAGACTTCCATGGTGCAGATGGCGGCTGAAATTGCAAGTTTGAAGAAGTCGGCGCATCCGGGTTTTCCGGGGAACACCAATGTTCCCGGGGGAAACCAGCAGGCCAAGGCTATCCTACTGAGGAGCGGTAAGAAAGTGTTGAATCCAAGGGCGGATGACACAAGCACACCGCAGGACAAAGTTGAAGATGCAATCATCAAGGAGCAGCCCACACCTGTCACGGGGCAAGGTGAAGACATAGTTGTGGATGGCAATGAAGAACAAGCTACTGAGGAGAAACCGCAGAAATTGACACCCTATGTGCCACCTCATCAAAGGGCACATACTGTTCCGGTCCCCTATCCCAATAGCGCAAAGGCAAGGAAGGTGGATGCACAATTCAAGAAATTTCTGGACAGCTTTAGGAAGTTATTAGTGAATATTCCTTTGTTAGTGGCAATTGAGCAAATCCCATCTTACGGGAAGTTCCTAAAAGATGTCATCACTAAGAAGAGGAAAATACCCGACACTGAGGTCGTGGTGCTGAAGGAGCAAGTAAGTGCTTTCATTATGGGCACTTTGCCACCAAAGAGACAGGATCCCGGATGTTTCAATATTTCTTGCTTTATCGGGAAGTTCAAATTTGGAGAGGCACTTTGTGATTCTGGGGCAAGCATCAATTTGATGCCCCTTTCTACATTCAAGAAGCTTGGATTAAAGGAATCAAGGCCAAGCAACATGACTATCCAACTGGCCAATAATTCTGTGGTGAAACCGTATGGAATCTGCGAGGATGTCTTGGTAAAGGTAGACCGCTTTGTTTTTTCGGCTGATTTCGTGGTTATGGAAATGCAGGACGAGCATGGCAATGAGTTGCTACTTGGACGCCCATTCCAAGCAACAACCGATATGATCTTGGAGATGGGAAGAGGTCGCTTGACCTTGGGCATTGCGGATGATCGCTTTGAGATGGTCATGCCCACTAGCAATGCATCCACTAAAGCAAAAGCACAGTGTAACATGGTGAAACATGTGGAGCACAATATCTCACTTTGTCTTGGGAAGCCATTCTTGGATATGGCTCATGTGATGATCAAGATGGATAGAGGGACCTTAGCTGTAGACATTATAGAGCAAACAAAAGTTGTCTCTTTATGCAAGGCTGTTGGATTTCCAAATGATGAGAATGAGGACATTTCACCTTCTTGGGAGGATGAGGCTATCAGTACTTCAGTTTTTGATGCATATCCAGAATTTTCGTTGGAGGCGTGTTTGCTAAATGTCACTTATGATTGGATGCGGAGTACTTCACTCAAGGAGTGTGCCAAAATGCTTCAGATGCTTCCATGTTTCTACACGAGGCACTATGAAGATTTAGGTACACTTCCCCCACAGCTGCAATCATCTCTTATTTGTCCGCCAGAGTTGGAGTTGAAGCCACTGCCCCCGCATCTTAAGTACATCTTTCTAGCTGAGAAGGACAAGTTACCAGTGATTGTATCTGCATACTTGAGTGCGGATGAGGAGGAGCAACTACTGATAGTGCTCAAGAACCACCGTGGAGCCTTTGGGTGGTCAGTTGCGGACATCAAGGGGATCTCCCCTACACTTTGCCAGCACAAGATTTGGCTCGAGGAGGGAGCCAAACCAGTCATTCAGCCTCAAAGACGTTTGAATCCGAGCATGATGGAGGTCGTGAAGAAGGAAGTCATAAAACTTCTTGCTGCAGGATCATATATGCTATATCAGATTCGACGTGGGAGAGCCCCACACAGGTAGTCCCCAAAAAGGGGGGAATCACTGTCACTAAAAATCTTTTGAATGAACCTGTCACCACCCGATTGGTAACCGGGTGGCATGTTTGCATTGACTACCGCCGATTGAATGCTGCAACTCTTAAAGATCATTTTCCATTGCCATTTATCGATCAGATTTTGGAACGTCTTGCCGGTCGGTCGCATTTTTGTTTTCTAGATGGATATTCGGGGTATAACCAGATTTCTATTGATCCTTTGGATCAAGAGAAGTCTACGTTCACTTGTCCCTACGGGACTTTTGCTTACCGACGGATGCCGTTTGGATTATGTAATGCGCCGGCGACTTTTCAACGCTGCATGCTCGCCATATTTTCTGACATGGTGGAGCATTGTCTTGAAGTTTTCATGGACGACTTCTCGGTTTATGGAGCGTCTTTTGATGAGTGTCTTTATAACTTGGACAAGGTACTGCAGCGGTGCGAGGACACACACTTGGTCCTCAATTGGGAGAAATGTCACATGATGGTGACGGAAGGAATTGTGCTAGGACACAAGGTGTCTAGCAAGGGTCTTGAGGTAGACCCCGTGAAAATTGAGGTGATTTCTAAGCTACCCCCACCAAACTCAGTAAAAGGGGTGAGAAGCTTTTTAGGACACGCTGGGTTTTATCGGCGATTCATCAAGGATTTTTCTAAAATCGCAAAACCTTTATCGGAATTGTTGGAAAAAGATGCAGTTTTTTATTTCAATGAGAAATGTCTTCACACATTCGAGGTTTTGAAAGAAAAGTTGATTTCGGCTCCAGTTGTTCAAATGCCGGATTGGACAAAGCCATTCGAATTGATGTGTGATGCTTCTGATTATGCAGTGGGAGCCGTTTTGGGGCAAAGGGTAGATAATAAGCCCGTTGTGATTTTCTACGCCTCCAAAACACTTAATGATGCTCAATTGAACTATACAACTACAGAAAAAGAGTTACTTGCCGTCGTGTTTGCCTTTGAAAAATTTTGGCAGTACTTAGTGGGCTCTAAAGTAGTTGTGTGGACCGATCACGCTGCGATAAAATATTTGATGGAGAAGAAGGATGCAAAGCCTAGACTCATTAGGTGGATTTTGCTTTTACAAGAGTTTGATATTGAAATCAAGGACAAATCGGGAATTGAAAATGTGGTGGCTTACCACTTGTCTAGGTTAGAAAGGGTAGATGAACAAGGTTTACACATACCCATAACTGAGACGTTCCCCGATGAACAACTTTTGAAAACTAATTCTAAGGAACCATGGTTTGCTAATATTGTTCACTATTTGGCTTGCGGGATCATCCCGGAAGATTGGTCGTATCAAGAGAAAAAGAAATTCTTTCATTCTTTGAGATATTATTTTTGGGATGACCCAATTCTTTTGAGGCAGTGCAGGGATGGCATTCTTCGCAGGTGTGTGCCGGAGGTGGAGTACGAGAGTGTTCTCTACCATTGTCATGTGTCGCCTACGGGAGGACACCATGCTAGGTCACGTACAACAGCCAAAGTGTTGGAGAGCAGCCTCTATTGGCCCACTTTGTTCCGAGATGCCTATAATTTTGTGAGGCAATGTGACCCGTGCCAGCGCGCAGGTAACATTTCAAGGAGACAAGAAATGCCCCTGAATGTATTTCAGGAAGTTGAGGTATTTGATTTATGGGGCATAGACTTTATGGGACCCTTTGTGTCCTCAAATTCAAATTTGTATATCTTGCTTGCTGTTGATTATGTGTCGAAGTGGGTGGAGGCAATCCCCACAAGGACTAATGATTCGAACGTGGTGTGCAGGTTTGTCAAAGAAAACATATTCTGCAGGTTCGGGATACCCCGAATGATCATAAGTGATGGGGGCACACACTTCCGGAACCAAAACTTTTCGACACTTTTGAAGAAATATGGGGTCAAGCACAACATCGGTACCCCATATCATCCACAGACGCAAGGACAAGTGGAGGTTTCAAATCGGGAAATCAAGAAGATTCTAGAAAGGACAGTGGCATCCACAAGGAAAAATTGGAGTGCCCTACTACCGGACGCACTTTGGGCGTATAGAACGGCGTACAAAACACCTATAGGCACCACGCCTTTTAGGTTGGCGTATGGCCGGGCTTGCCACCTTTCGGTGGAGCTGGAGCATAAGGCCCATTGGGCGCTAAGAAGGCTGAACTTGAGCTATGATGAAGCCGGGCGAAAGAGGATGTTCGAATTGAACGAATTAGATGAGTTATGCATGACGGCATATGAGAATGCCCGCATCTACAAGGAGCGCACAAAGCTGATCCACGATCGACATATCGAGACGCGCACGTTCAAGAAGGGAGACAATGTTCTATTGTTTAACTCCCGTCTCAAGATGCATCCCGAGAAGCTGAAGTCCCGGTGGAGTGGACCCTTTGTAGTGGAAGAGGTGAGACCGCACGGTGCGATTCTTGTGCGTGATGGAGATGCCACGTTCTTGGTGAACGGGCAGCGCTTAAAGTTGTATTTTGGTGAAAACTACAAGAGGAAAGTGAATGAGGTCAAACTCATTTCACTTATGAATGAATGAGATGTTGGGAAGACGTCTAGCCTAAGACGCTAAAGAAGGGCGCTTGTTGGGAGGCAACCCAACCATTGGTACATTAGGATAGTTTAGTTGTAGTTATAGATTGCTTTTATTTCGTTTAAATTTTAGTTTAAAGAAGATACCTTGATCCGTTTGTTTAATGTGCAAGCACAGGCAGGGTCGATACCATCGACACACTGGTCGATGGTATCGACATGGGTTCAGGTTGACAGCTGCAAAAATCGCACTGAGTCGATACTATCGACGCCCCCGTCGATGGTATCGACATACCTACAGGCAGGTCGCAACAAAATGTCGATGGTATCGACACGCCAGTCGATACCATCGAGATCTCTGGAGAAGTTCAGACGAATTTTGCTCAGTCAACTCGATACCATCGACGGCCTCATCGATGGTATCGACATGTCACAGGTTGAATGCAACAAAACGGCGGTGTCGCAATAAAAGCAAGTCGATACCATCGACCCTCGTCGATGGTATCAACATCCATGTCACCGATCCGCACCAAGACATCGACGACGATAGCGAGTCCACGTCAGCGATCCGGGTGCTGCGTCGATACTATCGACTTCCGTCGATGGTATCGACATGTCAGCAATCCGGGTTTCTCGATCCAGCAAACGTCAGCCGTCGATACTCGCGAGGGAGGCGGATACCAGCGAGACGCGTCGATACTATCGACCCGCGTCGATGGTATCGACGGGTCAATAGTGGCGCCGGCCAAGTCTATTTATGGAGAATTGCAACGTCATTTGACGTCACACCTTCAGAGCAAACGTCCTCCTTTGCGCCGAGCACTCCCCCGAGCCTTCCAAGACTGAAGAGCAGCGACAACGAGCAGGGATCTTCACCGAGCGGAGAATTACTTCTCCATCTTCCCCGAGCTCTCTTTTTCTAATCCCATCTTCTCGCAACCATGGTGCATGCCGCCGGAGCTTCGTCATCGCGCGCAAATCCCATGGAGATCGAGGAGTTTGTTCCTCCCCCGACCGCTTCTGTTCCTCGGCCACACCTGATTCACCCTTCCATGGAGGCGAGGAAGGTTTATGAGGAGATTATGAAGCAGAAGATTGAGCCGACTCGGTATGTGGACCGGGGCATGCTTCAGGAGCTTGGTTTCGAGGCCAACTTGGCCTATGTGCTTCACGGACAAGCACGCCACACCAGCATAAGGCCAGGCGAGCAGGAGCGCCATGCGGATGGGCAGCCGTTCTTCGGCGAATGGGCCACCTACAAGGAATTGGTGGCGGAGTTTATGGCGTCCCTCGACATCTGCGTCGTGCCCAACGACGTGGTGGCGTCGGATCGTGAGTGGATTAGGGGCCAGGTGTCCTTCCGGTTGTTCAACAACAACTACAACATCACGCTGGTCCAGTTCAACTACATCTTTAACTGGAACCACTCCCAACATGATCACCGATGCCCAGATTCCCGCACCGACTACGACAAGATCTTCGCCGAGCTAGTTACAGTGTCGGCAGGAAAGACTGTGAGCTACCATAATGCAGCGGTAGCAGATTTTGAGCACCCGTTCGTCTGGGTCCTTCATAGGATGTTGAGCTTGACGTTCCTCGCTCGGAGTGATTTGGCGTTGAGCAAGTTTCAGGAGAGTGATCTCTTCTTCCTCTACGCACTCCTGAAGCGACAACCATGCAACTGGGGGGCGTTCTGGCTACAGCGCGTCCTGGCGGTGAAGAGGAGTACAAGGAAGGCTCCGATCCATTTTGGTGGGCTCATCACCAAGTTGGCGTCCTACTTGGGGCTGAATTTTCAGTCCATGACTCCGATTTCCACAAAGCGTAAGGTGAACGTGCAACACTTGCATCGTTCAAACCTTATCCTTCTCCGGGATGGGTTGGTGTACGCACATTGCCACGTCAACCAAGCTTACCAGGAGCGCTCACTGCCGGACGACGTCTTCAACATCGAGGGTGCGCAGCATTTCCGGTGGCCAATCATAGCCATCGAGTCCTCCGAAGAAGAAGGCGGCAACGACGAGCAAGGAGGCGAGGCTGAGGAGGAAGAGGAGGCTTTCACACCTCTTCGAGCACGTGTAGCACCACGGAAGCGTCCTAGGATGCATCTGGGTGCGTCTTCATCATCACAGCCCCCGCCGCCATCACCACAGCCCTCGCAGCCAGCCGAGGATCCCTACTCCATGCAGGGAATGTACACGATGCTGCAGGATATACAGCAGACTCAGCAGCAGCACATGTCTATGTATACCGGTATTCATGATACTATGAGCCGGGTACTTGATAATCAACGGGCTATGTTTGATAACGAGCGTCTCATCCTCGCCAACCAAGAGAAAATACACAACCGGTTGCAAAGGATGGAGATGCAGCAGGAGCCCTTTTATGACCATTACTGGAGTCAGGACTACTTTGGAGGTTATCCACAGCCTCCGTCGAGGACCCAATATGATCCAAGCTTCCAGGGGGAGTATCCGTCTTGGGATCCTACGGCCCCGCAGTACCCGCCTCCGCCTCCACAGGATTGATCAGGGTATCTCTGTTCCACCCTTAGGTTTGTTTTTTACTATGAGGCCATAGTCGGAATCAAGCTTAGGGGGGTAGCTGGAACAGCTCTATCTTTTCTTTTGTTGTTTTTAGTTTTTGCTTTGTTATTTGTTTCTTGCATTTTTAGGTTGTGTTTAGGATCCACATCTATCTAGTGTAACCGTGGAGGTCATAAAAATTGTCATCTCGCTGTTTTCATGGGAAATTTAAGGGAATTTTAAAATTTTTGTGTCTTTTGGATAGCTTGACTTGGTTGTCCTTGGGGAACTTATCCTATGAAAATGATTGATTATGTCAACTTTAAAACAATATGTCACACGTATAATCCCATTGACTCATGAAAAGTGGATAGCAACGGTTGTTTGAGCCTAATCTAATCAAATGGTAATGAGACCTTAATCGGATGTAAGAGAGAGAACCCTCTAAACTACTACACATGTCAGTAAGGAGGGACACATAATATTCTTCTAAGGTTCAGTCATCTAATCTTGTGATCATTCCACTTCGTTTTACATAATTCACTTAAGAATTGGAAGTAAAGTACAATTTTAATTCCTTTTTGTGTGCATAGCATTTAGATAGGAGTTGCATTGATATTTTCCATACCTTTGCATAAAAAGAAAAAAATATATAGGGATTCATGCACATTACCTTTAGGTGCATGCCATGTAGTTGCACTCATGAATCTCATGATTTCCATGCGTAAAGTACACCATGTATCTCAATTTCTCTTAAAAAGTGATCTAAACTGTTCCATACCCTCGAAATAGTACAAAGAGTTCCAATCATGAAGAAAATAGCTTAATACATGTATCTCTAAGCAATTATGGATATGTGGGTCAAAAAAAAAATTCTGGAGATCTGAAAAAAATTGAGAAAAGAAAAAAAAAGAAAGAGAATTTAGAAGAAAATGTAATAAGAGGGAGAAAGGAACATGATATCACTCGCATTACAGGAAAATTGAGTACATGATGTGGCTTAAGTATATTTCCATCTCATTTTGAGGTGGAAGGGTAGTGCATGCATCATTTCACCCAATTTTAGGCATTAGGGCATTTCTAATGTGCATTTGCATCATTTAGGACATTTGTTTTAAGCATATTGAAACTGTGCAATACTTCCAAGTTCTTCCATGAACCACCCATTCCATCCACCCGTTGCTCGGATTGGTAGGCCACCGTGAATTTCTCCTCACTAATTATTATCAGGAGAACTGCTTCCATGTAGATGGTAGTGAGGGCGAGCAATGTAGTGTAGGCGATCACAAGATGCACCAATGCTGAATCGGCGAATTTTATTATGTTAACTGCCTTATGTGATAGTGTTCATCGGTTTTAAGGATAATTTCTCTTATTGATGATTATTGTCGCCTTTAGGGTAATTACTATTCTGTGGTTAGAGAAGGCCGGTTTGAGAACGTTCAGTGGGAGTCACATGGGATGTGGGTTGGTGTGTTGATTTTTAGTTGACATTTGCAATTCTATTCTAAGGATTAGTTGCTCGAGGGCGAGCAATGTTTAAGCTTAGGGGAGTTTGATGCGATGATTTTGAGTCGCATTTATAGACCTTTTTCATATGTGTTTTTTGCTTTAATTACTCATTTTTATGGATAATATTGCATAATTCACTTATTTCGGTCTTTGCCTTCATATTATGTCAAATCCCCTTTGTTTTACCATTTTGAGCATTATTTATCATAATATTATTATTTGTGTGGATTTACTTGGTCTTGTTGTGAGATTTCAGGAAAAACAAGTATTTGCTTCTGTCGATACCATCGACGGAAGTCGATACCATCGACCAAGCCACAGATTGCCAGACGAGAGGAGCAGCACGGAGTCGATACCATCGACACCCAAGTCGATGGTATCGAGATCCCTTCAGATTGCTGGCGAGGAAACTGTCGATACCATCGACCCAAGTCGATGCCATCGACACATGGAGAGCTACAGTGTCGCTAAACGACAACAACCGACGCTAAAGAGAGTCGATACCATCGACCCAAGTCGATGGTATCGAGATGACCACAGGCGCTCAGACTAAAAGAAAGGAAAGTTGCCGCTAATCCGCTGGGTCGATACCATCGACCCGCGTCGATGGTATCGACGCCGGCAGATATGCGTTGGATCTGTTTTGATCTCGATCGGACGGCTGTGGTTATTTGACGACCTAATTAGGGACTTATACCTAATGACGGCCGCCCAGACGAGAGGGATCTCATATCGCATTGCACGAGTGCCGAGGAAGGAGAGAAAGGAGAACGGAGGCCAGAAGCTCATCCCGGGTGATTCGAATGCTGCCGAAGACGAATTCCACCACCGACAGGAGGGGAAGTTCGTATTCTACACCAAGGATCTGCCGGTTCTTCTCCGTTCAGGGGTTTTCCCACTTGTTTCACGTTTTTCTTATGAATTCCCCTATTTCTACCATGTATTCGTGTGAGATGAACATGAGAGGCTAAAACCCTCCATCTTTAGGACCGGGAGTAGCCCGGGAATGCATTGTATGACAATTTTATATTGATAATTCACATTTTCTTTCTCAAATCCGTGGTATAGATTCGTTTTCTCCATATATATTGTTATGCTTGATCACCATAATAATAACTTAATGCCCTTAATCACTTCGACAGAAGGATTAACGGTTGAAAAGAGCCGAAACCTACATTAATCAATAAAACCCTTGACAAAGGAGTTGTAAAATTAATGGTGGGAACTGAGAGACCGTTTATAATGCGCTTAGTTTAGGGGAATGATTACTACGACGGTGGAATCAACCTAAACCTAAGTAGTGAATTACACCACGACAGTGGGTAATTCTGTTTTCAGGCCACTACCCGGATAGAGAGAGAAGAGTGAGGAATTATATAAAACCTAATACAATGTTGACCCGCGGTGAAACCGCCATCCTAAATATATCCTTTTGAATTGATTAAACTAACCTTTAATCAATTGTTTTCTTTATTTTGTTTGATTTTCTTTTAATTTCGACAACAACCCTTACTTTGTTATTCGGCCTAGCTGATTGCGATTAGTTAGTAGAAGTCTCCAATAATTCACGTATCCCTGAATTCGACTCGGGCCTCACAAAGGCCTATATTACTCGACGCGTATACTTGCATTTAAGCGCGTAGTAAAATACACGTCAGATCCTTACTGAGGTCAGAGGAACTATAGTTGTATGTTGACAAGGTTGTTTTGACCAACGAAAGGCTAAAGAGAGCCTAGGATTTACAGAAGTCATATGCCAATGTAAAGTAGACAAATTTGCATTTCACTATAGGCGATCAAGTACTCCTAAAAATGCAACCCTAGGTTGAATTAGGGTAGATTAGGATTTGAGTGCTTAGGGTTAGGCTTACTAATCAATCATTAAATTAAAAAACTTGGTTGGATGATTACTGGTTTAAGTCACATTAGTCACATATGATACATATTCAGGGTTTCATGAGTCAAATTAGGCTTTCTAATAAAACATCATAATAGGGATTCAAATCATGGCTTGAAACCCTAAAATTGAGTTCTTCTTGAAAAATCATTTTGAATGACTATTTATTTGTAACTTTCAGACAAAGTATCAATTTATTACGAATTTCTGAATAACAGACCAATGAAAATTCAGTAAAAATCCACGTGTGTAATTTGAAATTATGTGGGACAATTTTGAGTTGGACCAATCAAGATTGGCCAACTAAGCAGGGAGACTGGTCTCTATGGTTCGGCGGTTAAAGAAATATTAGGAAAGAAACATCCCTAAATTTCCCTTATAAGCTTAATAGTCTAATTAAATGTGCAGGGGTAAACTTGTCTCTTCAACTTAACTATGAAACTCATGAAGAAATGAAATTGAAACTAAAATACCATTGTTGCCCTTGCAACATTCATTGGGCTATGGAAATCCTGAGGGTTTCATGCGCATTCAAGGACCTAGATTGTCCACCTTTGATCGACGGAGGAGAGAAGCAGCCTGCAGACCAACCACGGTCCTCCTTTTCTTATCAATCTACACATGTCCCTCCCCATTGAATTGTAGATTCTATATTTTTTTATATCAAAATGGCATAATCTAGCATAAGGTGTAGCATGCTGCTTGTTAAACAAGGAACAACAAATCCTGAGGGCCCAAACTCCGATTATCGCCACTTGTTGCCATCCACTATCTTACTAACCATTTTGGCGCCACCCCTTCTCCTACCACTTCCATTAAAGTTGATGATTGCCACTATCACTGTTGTCGACACCCTAGTTGGTTGTAGTACCCACCTCCCATTTTCCCCTCTTCCATGTTGCCTCTGCCACAGTTGTGAAGGATGCCTCTGATGAGGTTGATAGGTACATCTGCATTGCTTTCTACCATTATACCTCCTAGTCGAGGTTTCTAGGTTGTAATTGAGGATTCTTGGTCCATATCTTCATACCCTCCTCTCCCACTAACTTGGTGTTTGTTGAAATTTCTTGTTTGGTTCGTTGGTTTAGAACAATATATGCCATTATGTAATGTGCATGGCTATCTAGTTAGATAGGATTCATAGATGTTGAGATGAAATAATGAATATAATAAATATTGTCCAAATCTTGTGTAAATGGAATATTATAAGTATTGGATCTTTCTTATGTAAACCCTAAAAAATATGCAACATATCTTAATGAAATGTGTTATGCAAATTATGGTAAATGTTCCTTTATCAATATATATATTGAGTGATGTGAATGATGTTGGATGAATGATGACAACTAGGACCCACGTTAGTGGGATAGAGACCCCATTGTTGAGGATGGTGGTAAATTTATGGATGAGTTATCAAAGTTAGGAACACACAAAATTGGAATGAAAAAATCTTAGTTAATTTTATATAAAATTTACTAAGAAATATGTTAACCCAAATTTTATATGCATTTGATTATTATACATGTATCATTTGAACTAGAAACTTATACAAGATTTACTCATTAGGAGTAAATTTTGGATAGTGCCTAGTTTGGGACAAATCTTAAACACTTAATATCATCTAGGATGTGAGTGTTGGTATGTATGCCCAGAGAGCCAATCATACGGTGATTGTAATGGGGCATTGGATACCTAATTTTATAATGGTAAAAGTAATTTTGTCTATTATGTTGTCTCTATCATGAGATGATGACACACACATGGTGATAATCAATGACGTGTATTCAGGTTTAGGACTTAGACAATGAGATCATATGTACGATAAGCGTACACACATTCTTGTTATGTCCCTAGCCAGATATTATTGTAGAATTAAAATTGACAACAATAATACATAAGACTTGAGTGTATGTTGACTGATGACAGAGTCTCATTAGTCATGATATGTGATATCAAGTCAAGCACATATGTGCATGTTTGAGAATAGTGTACCGGACAAACCCACCTTGAGAGTGATACATGGATACCATGGAATGGTAGTCATAATCAGATCAGATAATGATAGTGGTGATTGTGGTTCTTAGACCTGAAGTCACTACACTCATGATATGTCATTCAATGTATTTTGACATCATCCAACATGACCTTGAATAAGGGTTACCATAAAGGTAATGCTCGGATAAGTTGTGATACTTGAGGATTGAGTGTGAGTGATGTAGATGGGATTTACCCTCTTATAGGAGATTGATATCCATGCCACTTGATAAGTGAGACTGATAAATGTATGGCACACTCATGTGACTCAATATAAGATATGTGAACTCACATTTATCTCATACAGTCTGCTCTAATTCAAGGAACATGGATTGAACGTTGAGAGGATGGTGATTTCATGCCTCGACTTCAATATGAATATCAAAGACAAAGGAACTATATGAACACTATAACATTAACATCATATTGTAGGTTGAAGTTGTTCTCCAACATTCCAATTACTTGGGTAGCAATGATGTGTTGTCAGATATTGCTCATTACTTGTGATGTCATAAATTAGTTATGGACATATACTACCAACGTAAGTTGGGACCTTTAGGGTCACTCACATAGGATGCACCTGGAATAGGAGTTTATTCAAGAATGATGTTTAAATTCATTCCTAAAATGATTAGGTATTCAATTTAAACAACAATGGCTAGAAATTGACTGATTCAAGTTCTAGTCTTGAACTAGTCAATTCACGTGTCATGTCAATTTAAACTAAATTGGGTGAACTATTCCTGAACCATGGCATGAGCCGAATAGTTCACTTGGTGAAATGACCAGTTCAAGTTGTGAACCGCCCGATTCAATTATCAATTCTATTGGATCAAAGATTGATGATGACATCATGTTGTGTATTAATCGTCTCATGGAAATCCAATATGTTTGTGAATAGGAAACATTGTGAAACGATTTTTTCACATGTGAACTGACCAGTTCAGTTCTGAACCGACCGGTTCAACAGCGAACCTCCTGGTTCAACATTAACATTTTCTAGAAAATTCATAAAATACCGTCTCTTTGACTCCTAGATGAATTGGACACCCTGGCCCTGGTCATCCTATATAAAGGAGAGTAGTCTAGGCTTTCAGAGACATAACAATAAGCTCTGACAATTGTTGTCCTCAATGGTTGTGGTAACCAAGAGAGCCCCAGAAATTCCTACCTATAAAAGGAAGGGATAGCAAGGGAGAGAAAACATGAGAGAGAGAATCAACCCTAACAGGTTGATGTTTGAAGGGGCGGCTTCTTCCTGTTGGCTTTGGTAATGCAACGTGGAGTCCTTGGTGGTTCATGTAGACTATTTATAGGTGAGGAATCCTTTGCCGCCCGCTACGAGGATGTCATCCACCACTATCTGTGGCACAACACCAAATGGACAACATGGATAGTCGTGTAGGTGTAACTTGAAGAAAGATGCATGTTGTAACAAGAGTTGTCAATGGACTTGCTCCAGGACCAGTTATATCTCTTGTTAGATTCTTTCCTAGATACATTGTCATTGACACGATCTACAGGTTAGGGAATCAAGTATTAGATTTTTGTTTCTGTCGTTTGTCTGTTGCCCCAATTTTGTAATAGTGGTATCATCCATGTCAATTAACAATGTATTTGGATTTAAATCAATATTATTGGGTTTATTTTATTACATTCGTGTGAATATTAAAATGATTAATGTGCATATCTGATTAAATACGACATATGATTCCATATATATATATATATATATATATATATATATATATATATATATATATATATATATATATATATATATATATATATATATATATAATACTGTAACATCCCAGACCTGGGTTCAGGGATAACCCTATTTGTTTTGGCTAAGAAAGTTGCTTATAACTTTAATATAATCCTCTAAGGTGTTTTGTTATCATGTGACACACTTATGTTTCAAGTTTGGTCCTGTTTGAATATTGTTTGAGCAATGTTCCTTTGTTTTGGACCAAAGTGCAATTTACCCAAGATAAGGGGTTATATTTCAAAATGACACATGTCGAACGTGCCTTAAGTGCTTTAGCATCATAATAGAGAGAAATATGCTAAGTGGTGGCTTGTTGAAAGCCTAAAATTCCAAGTTTGAGCTTGTTTGAATAATGTTAGTGCCTTGTGTACCAATTTTGGTGCAATTTGCAATTTTCTCAAAACATAGGGTTGATATACAAATTATCACCTCTAGAACGTCCCTACACTCTCAATGTATCATTTAGAGGAGAGAGAATGTTACAACCCCAATTTTTGGATTCTTTTGGTGAGAAATGTAAAGATATTTGAACAAATAATGATAAATTTTGTTTTGAATAGATTGATTTTGTTTATAATAGCCTTGTTGATTGATTCGTGGGCTTTATTGGCTATTGGGCCCAATAACAAGGAAAAGACAAGAGAAACTCCATTATTAATAAGAAATGGATAAAAGAAAGATGTAGAAACCTCTAGAAGGCATAAGTATATAATCCAAAGGTGGATTTCGTGCCTCTTGGGTTCCTTGGGTTCCAAAGAGTCCAAAGTTGCAAAGATAATGCAACAAGAAAAGAAAAGATCAATTAAATATTTCTTTATTAGAAAAGAAATTGAAAATAATGATAAAATGTGGAAAATAAGTGAAAAGAGGTATAATTGAGTTATCCTTGGTGGATTTTCATATCCAAAGGATTCCTAATGTTACAAGGAATGCCAATGAGGAAAATAAAAAGAAAGATAAAGAGAAATCCTTAAAAAGAGATATTTTAATAAGAAATAAACAAGATAATGAGAAATAATGGATATATATGCATCTAGAAGGATAATAAGCATCCTTAAAACAAGGAATTTTGAAATCTTAGAGTTTCTTGGGGTCCAAGGAGCCCCAATGGAGAAGAAAGAAAGAGAAAATACCAATAATGCAAAATAAGAGGATAATATGATACATTATTAATGAATTTTGTGGTATTGTTAAAAAGGAGGTGTTTTCTACTAAAAGAAAATAGAAATTTGTGCTAATGGAGTAAAAGGCAAGTACAAAGAGTATAATAGAGAGGGTTTTCGAATTCCTAATTGCCCCATGAACTTGGTTTATTAAAAGGATAAATAGGAGAGAGAAGGTTGCTTCTCAATAAAGGAATTGGATTCCTATTGGGAAAGGACTATATTTCTTCAAGGGCAAGTGTGTTGGGGCCTGGATACTCTCCCCTATATAAGGGAAGAGCCCATGGTCGAGCCCAAAGGATATCCCACATGTTTCCCTCTCTCTTCCTCATCTTCTTCTTACTTATTTGCATTCGAAACCCTAACAATGGGGGGTACTGCAACCCCGGGGCAACAAGGAGCCATGGGTTGGGATTCGGTGGAGGCACGATGCTCCCATGACACCACAGAGGATCGTGGCCATCTTTCCCGAGCCCTAGTTCTTGCGCGGTGGCCGCAGGAGAGCAATAGTCCGTCCGCGGGTTACAGAGCTAGGAAGCCTGAATTGGCCATCTTGGCAATGACCCAGCAGCATCCTCACATGCCCATAGGCACGATGGAGGTAGGGGAACCTCCCTGGAGGTCATCAGGGTTGGAGAAGAGGAACTGGAGCCGCATCTTGACCTTGATGCGGCGGCAACTAGGTCACACAAGGAGGAAGACGACCAGAAGTGGAGTTGGACGGAAATGCCCCTCTGGGTATTGCTGAGATAGGGAACCGCGTGAGGGTATAAGAGTAAAATCATTATGTTTCCAAACATACAAGTCATGTTGCATGGAAGGGACATGTGGCGCCCTCTGATTAGCTCTAGTAAGTAATATCTTGCAAAACTCGTATTTAAATATTGGTAGCTCGGATGAATATGCATAAAATATGAAAATTGCTCAAAAAAATGAGAGGAATTCATTAAAAATAATTTTAGAGGCTAATTCCTGTTGCTATTTGAAAAGTAGTGTAATTTATTAACTTCAATGAATTAATGAGTAAGAAACCCTATTTTGAAAGAGCCTGTTCCACTCTCATTCCGCTCGTTCCACTCTGGCGATCACGAAGGCAATCTAGGGTTCCGAGCGCTCGACCCTCCAGCTCGGGGAAGGAGGTCGACTGTCGGCATGTGGCCACCCTCTCCCCTTAGGCTTCCGTCGGCGCCTGTCCGCTCTGCAGATCGCGCTCCTCATCCGTCTGGCTTCTCTCCTCTCCATCAACTTCTGCCTTTCCCCTTTCTGGCCGTCGGGGTCGGGTCTCCCGGTCCTCTGATTCGGGAGTTGCAGGGTGAAGGGGCGGTGGCTTCCGAGTGGCAGCTTTGTCTCTGGCGCAGCTTTTTCTTGGTAATAGTGTGGAGGCGGCCGAGTCTACGGAGTCTGGCGTGTACCTGCCGAAGGTTGGCGTGTGCTCCCCTATTTAGTGTTCTTTCTTTTATGTCTGTTTGATTTCCCTTTTGTGTGTGTGTTCTTGGATTCTAGGTAGGTTCTCTGCCTTCTAGTCACCATTCTTCGGTGTTTGTCTGTCCTTTAGGGGGTTGTTTCTCTCTCCTGTCGTGAGAGTATCGTGATCTCTAGCAGGTCTCATTTTGCCTCAGGTTCGTTTGCTACTCAAGCTGTTGACATGGATGGTAGAGATAACAATCGAATGGAATACTGGTTTGGTTCATCCCTTACACCGCTGCCTAATGCTCAAGTTGAAGGCATCTATCATAAAAGCTGCTTAAGTCAGCCTCGAAGAAGAGAGATCTATGCAGAAGTGTTTTATTCTCGTTCCAATATGAGTGGTAGTGGTTCTAAGTCTGTGTACCTGACTGTTGCTTGTTCTTGTAGTTGTTCTTCTCTACTTGTAGATGCCATTTGGCTTGAGTAATGAATGGATCTGTTTACTCTAAAAAAAACCTATTTTGAGATGATTAATGTATTTAGTAGGGTTTAATGGATGATTAAAGTTGATATTAACTTGTTAATTGTAAAAAGGTACATTAAGAGAAAAAAGGATGAACTTTGCATGTAATTAGTTTAATTTAGAAATTCATGTGCATAAATATGCTTTAATGGGCCTTGAAACCCTAATATTAGTGAAAGTGACTCTTAATGGCTTTAATGGATCAATTTCATGATTAAAGTTAAGATATGATAATTCTAAGCTATTTCGAGTATTAAAGTTCCTAATTGTGGATAAATACCCTTAATGCAATAATTAGGGCTTTCTAATGGATAAAACTAGAATTAATGACAAATAGAGTTCATATGTGAGTTAGACCTTAATGAACTATGAATTGATGATCAATGGGCATAATGAAATTGTCATGGATTAAAAAGGATAAAAGTAGTAGTTTTAAAGTAAAAGAGGCATAATGGACTTAATTAATGTTTAATTGTGCCTTTTATCCAAAATTAAGGTAATCTATTGTTAGAAGGTAACCTTAACATCTTTCACGAAGAATAGATGAGATAATTAGGGTTTGCAAATAATTGTATAAAATTAGGGACTAAAAGAGTAAAAATGAAGAGGAACCCTAATTGCAATGGAAACCCTAAAGGTGGACTAGAAACCCTAGAAAGCGATCTAGGTTTAATAGACCATGATGGCATGATTAATGATAAGAAAAATTGGATGCCTATTTTAGGATCAACTTGGTGTGTGCTTGCTTGGTTTCTTAATTGGTTGAATTATTTCTACAATCAAGTCAGCTTGACAGGTATGTGGTTAATTATGGTTAATCCCATTAGTTTCCCAAAGAGTTTCTTGGATGATTCATCACATTGAATGCAACTTATCAGTTGGATGTTCATACTTGCAAATTATAAAGTCACTATGATTACCACAATTGTAAAATAAGTGTGTATTCTCGCACCTACATGCCACCCTGATGGATGATGCAAAAAGGTCAAGCCCAGGAGGGAAGACCAATGGGCACCATGAGAGGTGATCCCAGGCACCAAGCTCGGGATTGAGAAGGTGGCCTATGATATTGCATGAATAAAGGGCACCATGAAGGGTGACCCCAGGCACCAAGCTCGGGATTGAGAAGGTGGCCTTGAGTCAATGGCAAAAGAGAAACCCTTAAGGGGGTATTCTAGGGTTAGGGCAAAAGCAGTGGAGAATGACACATTGAAAATGTAAATTGGCTTGTTAATTACCTTGATTGTGATAATTAGATTGTTAGCCATATTTGTGAGATTTAGGTTGTCCCCACATACCGGCATATTTCGATATGCTGACCGACATTTTGTTTGTCGGCATTTTAGGTGCAAGATTGAAAAGGACAAACAGTAAAGTGGTATATGTGGAATTAAATAAGAATTAAAGTACAAAGGAGGATTAGTTAGAATAGACTCCAGATGTGGATAGCGATAGATATCCAAGTTTTGAAAAAGGTATGCATAGTTTTATTTTATACCCACTTTCAGTTTAGTTGGTAGAATTTTATAATTGTTATTGATTATTTATCGAACCTTTGATCCTGTTAATTGAGATAATGGCTCTGACCTCTTGGTCTCCCTTAATTGGGGGTTACCGGGAGGTGGGCTCATTACAGAGAAAGAAGGAGACACCATGGAGAATCATCTTTGAGTGATGGTACTCTTGGTGATGAAAAGACCAAGAAAAGGTTGTATGTGAAACCCTAAAATGAGTTGTTATGAGTTGTAAAGCTTATATGGGAGTGCCTATTAGTAAAGAAGCCATAGAGGAGGTCCCATGTCGTTTTCTTAACTTATTGGAAGTATTAATATCAGATTAGCACCTCAAGGAGGTGATCCATGATGAGTTATATGCTCCTTGAAAAAAGTTGTATCAGTTAGCATAATTTTTGAGATAAAGATGAGATATCGTATCGAATAAGATAAGGGCTGGCCGAAATATCCTCTCTAGATTATCTTCAAGTGTTTTTCATGTCAATATATATATGTGTACATGCATGGCCATGTGTCAACCATGCATGGCCATGTGTCACCTAGTAGCATATGGTAAAGACACCTCCTATACACTCTCTCATTAACCCCAAGTATATATACCTCTCCTTTCACCTACTAGTGAAAGTTTACAAACCCTACAGCTCTCTTTCTCTGAGATATCATGCATACCCTCTTAGATATTGTGCATATTATCTCAAGGAATAAGGGGAGCTGGAGAACCAAGCTTAAGGTGATTCCATGGTCATCTTCAACCTTGGTTGAAGCATGATTCTCGGGTTATAGTTATTCCTTTCTTTTTCTTCTTCACCAAGTTCCTAACTATGGTGATTCCTTGTATATGGAGGAGTTTTGAACAAGCCTTAGACTTTTGATAAGTCATCCTCAACCTTAGTAACATGAAGCTTTGGAGACTGGAGCTTTGTAGATTGTTCTTGAGGTGGGTTATATAACTTGAACCCAATTATGTTATTATTCACCTTCAATCTTGCTATACTTGTTGATCTACTTTCAATTTTGAAATTTCTTGAAAGTTTGATGATTCTATGAGTTCTAATAGTTTCATGGAACTATTTTCCATGAACTAGAACAATTAGATACGAAGGTCTAGAGCTTAAAGATGATGGTATCACCTTACAAAGTGATATCGGGTTTAAGCACATAAGAAAGCACCTCCAACCCGATAGGGTGATGCACATACACCACTAAAACAATATGGATATCATTTTATACTTCCTTGCACGATATGGTGATGAAATATACACCTTATGCATGATATGGTGTCATACATACACCTCTTTCACAATATGAGGTCAAGAAAAGTCCTCCATGTACGATATAGTGTCAAGTACCCACACCTCTAACCTGATATGGTCATGTACATACATCATTAGCATGATATGCTTATGAGTTTACACCTGATGCATGATATGGTGTTGAAGGATACACCTCATGCATGATATGGTATTTAAGGATACACCTCATGCACGATATGGTGTTGAAGGATACCTCTTGCCTGATATGATGTTGAAACTCTAGATGGTGGTGGTTATACACCACTAGAACGATGTGGTGATAATTATAAACCTTATGCACGATATGGTGACACACACAAATGCCTCAAGAACGATATTGGGTTAAGCATACACCTCTAAACTGACATTGGGTTAAGCATACACCTCTAAACTGATACGGTGTTGAGCACACACCTCTAAAATGATATTGGGTTAAGCATACACCTCTAAACTGATATGGTGTTGAGCACACATCTCTAAAATGATATGGTGGGTAACCCAATACACTAAATTACAAAAGTGGTAAGGTGGTTAATACCCCAGAAAATGTGATGGCCAATACACTAAAGTATGGTGTGGCCAATATCTTTAAGTGAGGTGAGGATGTTACACCCATGTATGGTGAAGGCGATACCTCATATGATTGGTAAGGATGATATCTTGATGGGTAAGGATATGAGGGACATGATGATGCCTCGCTTGATATACACCTAACCCAATACATGTGTTCAACTTGACATACATGATTCAACCCGATACTCCTTGTAAAGGTGAGGGTAAAACACTCTTAGGAGTGATGAGTGAAACACCAAGTAATGGTGTGGCTAATACCTTGATAGGTGAAACACCTAAAGTGGTTGATAATGGTCAACCCTATATCAACAATGCCTTAACCCAAGATGAGTCCACATCACTTGATGATGGTAGGGTAATTCAAATGTGTGACTTATGGACAATAAACTACATGACAAATGTGATAAGTTAGTGCATAAAGTATTAGGATGGGAAGTACCCTAATTCAAGATAAGTTGATGAACTTAAGTAAGTTAAAAATGATGAGGGAAGTGATACACCAAGGCATGATAAATATCAAATCCAGCACCTCAAGGTTGATACACCTTGATGCACCTCAAATCCAATATACCTGGATGAGTAACACATGAAGTAAGTCATGTCAATTATTACATTAAGATGTAATGAGTTTAATGCACTATGATAAGTGTAGGCTAACCTACTTTGAGAAAGGGTTAAGCCAAGTTAATAAAGTATGAGGTAATCAATATCCTAGTGCGGATGAGAGAGAAACTCATACTTTGTGTTGATAATCATTTAATGATAAATGATGAGAATAAATAAGTATGATTGAATACTTATGAGATCAATGTATGCTCCTAGATGTAAGGAGCAACGAATTAGGGTTTGGATTAATAATATGAACTTGAATCCCTATTCGGCTATAAAGGGAAACCCTAACTCTAATAATGGGAAGGTTGTATTTCTCTTATTGCATATGCCTTGTGAAACATGTTAAATACTTGTATAACAAGTATAATGTTTACATGGTCTGATGACCTAAAAGATATTTGTTTCCTAGTGAGAGCTTACAAGATGTTTAATGGACCTTGTGGGCCATGTGAATAGTTGTTACCTAGTGAGAGGTGATGAGATGTTTAATGGGCCTTGTAAGCCATGTGATTAGTTATTTCCTTGTGAGTGGTGACAACATGTTTAAATGGGCCTTGTGAGCCATGTGAAATACTTGTGTAACAAGTGTGATATATACCTGGGTCTGAGTACCTAGAGGTGATGGTTACCTGATAAGAGGTGACATTGTTCAATGATGAACTAAGGGTTGAATACCCAGATAATATAATCATGATGATAATAATGATTAAGGGATAAGAACCCCTAGTAATATGATAAGGGACTGATATCCCAAATGTTATGTATTTAAATGTGTTCCAAAGATTAGAAAAGTGCTTGATAGATGTATTACACCTTTCTTTGTAGCATTTGTTTATGATTGATGCTTATAACTTGTTTGATACTAAAAGAATACTGTAATGCACTTAATATATCATTGGAACCATAAAATGTTGTTGCCCTGGCCATACCTCAATTAGCATCAGAATTTGTTGAAATGTTGAAATGGGTTTTTCCCATGGGATTACCTGGAGTTCATATTTTTAAATATGTGGGGGCATGAGCTTGGATGGCCATATGTGAGCCAATCCCCTTACGTCCACAATCTTGGGGATTGTCTATATGCCATATCCTGGCTCGAGTGTGACTGTGGTTGTAGACTCAGTAATGAGCATGGTGAACTGGCATGTGGCTCAGAGTATGGCTATATGCCATGACTCAATAATTTTATAACCGGGGAAGTTTGTATGTCTGTTTTTTCCTGAAGAGAGTGCATGTTGTGGCTGTAACTCTAAGCGAAGAGGTCATTATACCCTGGAAAGCATTTTTGCAGTTTGGCACGAGATGTCACTGCCAGTTGTCTCGTACTGACCAAGATGGATGAGGTCTTGGCAGTTGGCTCTGTCATTGACCTTGTATGGTACCGACTTGTGAAAAGTATGTGGCCAGTTGGAGCATGAACGGTATACTTCATCTCCTCAGGGCATAAGTGTTATTGTAAATATGTAATCATCTGTGTAGTGTATTTGCTTAAGGATCGAATACAGAAGACATTGGTTGACGTACACTTCATTTATACATCTTAATTGGATAGATGTTTTACATGTTTCTTCATATTCCTTGTAAAGTGAATAGAAGATTTATTGATCTATCATAGATAGCTACATTACTTTAAGAGAAGAGATTACTGTGTTCTACTTATAACAGTGATTAATCTTACCTGTTAATATAAAAGAACCTCTGCTCATTTTCATAATGCTTACCTATGATAATAACATTGTTGGCAGAGAGTTATATCTCTCGCTGGGACAATTGTCTCACCCCATAGGATCCACATTATTTTAGGTGGACGTGCACGAGGGGGTAGAGATTGTACTGTAGAGGAAGAACAATAAAATCAGGGGAAGAAGTAAAAACTTAGGTCGAGTGTATTGTCTATCGTGTCTTGTAGATAGAATTCCTATGTGTCATCTCTGTACTCTCAGGTCCTTGGAGTCAGTATGTAATGGTTTTATGAATGATCTGAGATTTTGGCTTGATTGCCTCGAGGTTTATGTTGATTCAGTATATGTTTTGACAAAGCAACTGGTATATATTATCCTCAAGATGATATGGTACAATGTATGTACAATGTGAACCCCAGATGTATATAAAGTTTTGGGTTGGAAGAGGATCTCTTTGCAAAATGGTTTTAATTTTTAGTGATTTTGTTAATCACTTGTTTATGGTTATTCCGCAATTATTTACTCGTGATGACTTGATTTGATGTTGGGTCATAAAAAAGTTTTGGTATTAGAGCTTAAGGTTCACTGAGTCTATAGAGACATAGGACTAAGGTGTTGAGTCTATTCTAGTGTCCTCCAGTATATCCTATAGTGTCTTCTGCTTATGCAGAAGAAAGGGTGAAGTTTAAAAATAACTACAGAACATGAGGAACACGTTGCTAAGAGCAATGTTGTTGCACCAGGAGAAGTTGTAAGGGATTAAGAAAGAGAAGAATGAGTGTTTGAGAATTCCCATCTTGACCCAATCAGGATAGAGAATCCTACTTTTTATGCTCTTGTTGGGCAGGTTAGGACAATAGTGATGCATATAGTGGACTGGATACTAGCAATACAACCTAGATTACCAGTCCTCAATGCAGAAACCTTGGGTTCTGAAAGGGTTCCTAAATGACATAGTGTCACAGATCTGTTCTTACCCTAATCCCAATCCCACTATCCAAATGGGCAGTGTTAAAGGGATTAGAGAACCCATCCCTGAGTGGCCCGAAAATCACACACAGATAATATGCAAAAATGAAATAACAATCTTCTTTATAAAATGAATCAAAAGGTTTAGTACATAAGGCACGTAGGCAATAAGGAAAGAGAAAAAGATAAGAAACTAGCCAATAACTACATCCCTTTTACAATTAGGTCCCATGTAGAGTCCAGATTTGATGTAGCAATCTTTATTCCAGTTGATAAATGAGTAGATGAGTGTAAATATCTAGTTCATTGCATTACCTAAAATCGAGAAAATCAAGACACAATGTCAATGCAATTGCAGGGTACGCTATATAAAAACAAGTAAAACAAATTATAAGAAAACTAGTATGCTTGGCAGGACATATGTTTCAAAAGCATATCAAACGATCTTCCAAAAACCAAAATGTTGTTCAACAAGAATTTTATTACGAATTTCCCATTATGTTGTAATCGATAAGCATGCTTATATTAGTTCGTGTGACTCTATTACCCCAATACGATGGGGAGGTCACCAAGCTCCTTCTCACCAAAGGAGATAGGAGCTCAATGTACAAAACCCCACCCTTCAATTAAGGGGGTTTTGCTTATATTCAATATCAACATTATCAACTTTTCCAACATCATTATCAACATCAATATACGGGAACTCATAATGGGTATTGCAATTTTGGGTTTCATGTTTTTCAAAATATAGTATAGAAGAAAAATAGAAGACTAATCATAGGGAATAGTAGTTCGTCCAAATAAATAGCCAAGAATTTGGTCAAGAGATACCTTAACGTATCATCATTACAATCAAGGAGGAGCTATATAATAGTGTACCTTTTTATGCTAACCGAGTAAAGGTTCAAGAGTGAAAGGTCAAGGTCTCAAGTAGTTCGTAGATCAATCAAGATGTAGATTTGAGGGTCAAGATCATATTATGCAAGAACCATGTATCGAGTATGCAAGATTAGGGTTTTGCATTCCTATACAACCCTAGGGTAGATCATCCATTTATAATCGACGTTATATCAATATTTCAACATTTAATCAAGCATCAAGCATATATCGAGAATAAATGATCTACTTAGGTGTTTTTAGGAATCAGATTAGATAACCCTAATTATATCATCAATATCTGAGTCATTATTCAAGTTTCGAGATCACAATGATAAGTTTGTGCTTAAACATCAGAGTAATATTGCATGATGGATCAGGAACTAGATTAGGATCATGAAATTAAGAAAGTTGTCCATTTTATACTCAAGAAGGTTATTCAAAGGTACTTGCATCAAAATATAGAACATAGATAAGAAACAGGTTCTGAAACCATTTTATTAGATCGGGCTAATTTTGCTGATGAAAATGGACTATAATTTCGATATATTTGGAGCTAGGAATCTCAAGATATCATTTTTGCAAGTTTGAGTCATTTTCTGGAATTTTGGGCAGAGAGGGAAAATAAATACTCAAAAAGAAAGGCCGAGAAAATTTGATGGTCGTTGGATTCCTCAGTCGCTTTTGATTGGATCGGGATCTGGCGTCTATGAAGTCATCCACTACTGATCAAGAGCACGAGGATGAAGGATCCAGGGAGGACACGACGATCGTCGATCAAGATTTGGATCAGCATGGACTCCGGTCCGAGGGTCACTGTTGATCATCCCAAATAGAAGAACTCGTCTGTGAGCAGGCTTGCTCCATGGCAGTGCAGCGGCCAGAGAAAAAAAAGGAATGGGAGAGAGAGACCATGACGTGGGAAAAGGAGGTGTCGTTCGTGTCCATGGGGGTGGGCCGAAGGCAGTAGGGGGTTTATATAGGAGTTGGGGCTAGGGTTAGGGCTTAGAAAGGGGCGGCGCACCCTATGTAGGTGGCTCGATTTCTTGGCCTTCAAGATGTGATTTCGTAAGACTGAAGCATGAGGAAGCTTCAAGAGAGGGTAAGCGAGCTTTTGGTCATGACATTGGGGTGAAATGGGTTTGAATATCCAGTTAGGTTAGGAGCTAGGGTGGTCGGTCCACCGTGGACTTGCCATATGAGGCGCGAGGTAGGGGATGACCCCAGTTGTTACAACCCCAATTTTTGGGTTTATTTGGTGAGAAATGTAATTTCTCATAATAAGGATATTTGAACAAATAATGATATAATGTATTTGGAATAAATGGATTTTGTTTACAATAGCCTTGATGTTTGTGTTGTGGGCTTTATTGGCTATTGGGCCCAAATAATAAGAAAATTCAATTAGTGAATGAATAATTGAATATTTGAGAAAAGAATGAGATGGAAACCTCTAGAAGGAAAATCCAAAGAAGGATTTCGTGTCTCTTGGGTTCCTTGGGTTCCAAGGAGTCCAAAGTTGCAAAAGGAAAGCAATAAGAAAAGAAAAGATTAATTAAGTAATTCTTTAGTAAGAAAGAAATTGAAAATAATGTTAAAATGTTGGAAATAAGTGGAAAAAGGTATAATTGGGTTATCCTTGGTGGAATTTCGTATCCCAAGGATTCCTAATGATAAAAGGAATACCAATGAGGAGAATAAAAGAGAAATAAAGAGAAATACTCAAAAATAGATATTTTAATAAGAAATACACATGATAATGAGAAATAATGCATTTAGATGCATCTAGAAGGATAATGAGTATCCAATAAAAAGGATTTCGAAATAATAGAGTTTCTTGGGATCCAAGGAGTCCCAATAAAAAGGAAAGAAAGAGAAAATACCAAAATTTCAAAATAAGAGGATAATGTAATGCATTATTAATGAATTTTGTGATATTGATAAAAAGGGAGTATTTTCTACTAAAAGAAAATATAATTTCATGGCCAATGAATTAAAAGGCAAGTCTAAAGAGATTAAGGGGGATGATTTTTGTATTTCTAATTATCAATGGAATAATTTATATCAAAGAAGTTATGAGGAGAGAGACGAATACTTCTCCTTGAAGGAATGTGATTCCTATTAGAAGAGGGACTTCGTTTGTTTAAGGAAAGCCATCCTAGGGCTTCGTTGACTTCCCCTATATAAGGGGTAAGACTTGGGGGTGAATCCAGAGGAATTCCACGCAGCTATATCTCCCTTCTTTATCTTCTTCATCAAAACCCTAACCTTGAGGGTAAGGTTCTATCCTTGGAGAAACGGGGGGTGTTTATGGTTTTGTTTGAAGTAGGAAGCATCCACAGCCAATCACAGAAGGTCAGCCATCCTTCCCAGCCTCCTACCACCTGCGATCATCTACAGCAGTAGCCGCACGGATGCAACACAGCAGTGGGTTGCGGCTCTTCCCCAGCCCAAACCAGCCGCGTTGGTGGTGAGCTAACTGGTGCCCCAAGGGTGGAGAAGGGTGGCGGAGCCATTGTAAGGGTCGGCAGCAACTGTTGGGCCCGGTAGGAGAGAGTGCGCACCTGCAACCTACTGCAGGTCGGCGTTGTTGCTTGTTTTGTGAGGTAGAAGATGACCTCCATGCGTTGGACGGTTCTACCCTCAGCGTAACAAAGGGCATGCTGGTTAAGTGGAGGGCAATCGTGTCTTTTCGTTATATTTCCAAACCCACAACGTTGCATGGACTGAGATGACGTGGCAACTCCTGATTGGCCAAGTAAGTGAAATCTTGCTAAATTCATAATTAAAGATTGGTAACTCCGATTAGGACAAGTAATAAATGAATTTTGATCAAGAGAACGAGAAGAATTCAATAAAAATGATATTAAAGATAGATTCCGTTCCTAATTGCAAAATTACTATAAGTTGATGAAAGTGCATTAAAGTTAAGTTAAAAACCCTTTTTGTGATTAAAGGTTGAATCTAGTATGCTTAATGGGTTAAGTGAAGTATTAATAACATGTTGAATGATAATGTTAGATTCAAACCTGATATAGATGAAATTTGCATGATTTAGGGTTTTTACCCCATATGAGAATGATTAAGTATTTAGAAACCCTAAATTTAGGGTAAAAGAGGATAAGATTGTATATGATTTGAAAATGTGAAAATATGTTGTAAAATTATGGTCCTAAGTTATTTGCACATAAAAGTCCTTAATTCTAGATAAATACCCTATATGTAATTATTAGGGTTTTCTCATGAATAAAAGGTAGATTGATGGTAAAACGAGTTCATATGTTAATTAGACCCTAATGAACTTTGAATTAATGATAGATGTGCATAATGATCTTGTCATGGATTAAAAGGATAAAAATAGTAGCTTTAATGAAAAGAAGCTTGATAAAATTAATTAACGATTAAAGTACCTTTAATATGGAAATAGAGTTATATGTTGTTAAGATAACCTTAATATTGAAGAATAGATGAGATAATTAGGGTTTATGAGTAATGACATAAAATTAGGGTTTAATATGGTAAAAGATGAAGGAAACCCTAATTGTAAAATGAAACCCTAAAATGGATACAAAAACCCTAGAAAGTGAATCCAAGTCAATAAAGTAGATTCTTGATCAAGTGTGTAACAAATATAGTCCATATTCTTTTCAGGAATTATGTGATTATTGAATTGCTTGCTTGGATTGCATTCTCGGTTGGATTTTCCTAATGCTGTGAAATCATCAAATCAGGTATGTGGTTACGCTTATGATTATCCCCACTAGTTTTTTGAGGATTTTATCGATGTTTCCCTCATGACTTGAAATAACTGTTGGATGCTTTTATTTCATGCAACTATAGAGTGACTATGACTATCACTATGAATATACATGTATAACTAGCTAGATCCGGGACCACCTCTGTGGCTTGTCAAGGATAAAAAGGGGTAACCTAGAGTAAGGTCTAGGTTATCGTGGGTTAGAAATTGGGCTACCAAGTGTAGTGCCATGAGACCCATTAGCCTGTCATGAGTTAAGGAATGGGCTACTTACGAGTAGTGCCATGTGACTCAACCCTAGAAATTGGTTCACCTATAGGTGGGACCATGAGGGGTTTAATGGGGATCTACCATAAGGAAGGTAGTATCCAGGTCCACTACAGGGATAGCACAGAGGATAGGGTACTCATGGATCGCGGAGTTATATTTAAAACATAATCTTGGTTGTTAAATGATTAATTGAATGATTATGTTGTTATCATAGTTGCACATTTATTGTTCCCCCACATACCAGCTTCGGCTGACCGACGTTTTGTTTGTCGGCGTTTTAGGTTCAAGCCAAAAGGACAAACAGTAAATCATCATATTGTGAAATACATGAAGTAAAATACAAAGAGGATTAGTTAGAATAGAATCCATAAGTGGATAGAAGTTTAGAGATCCAAGTTTTCAAAAAGGTATGCAAAAGTTTATTTTTCTTACATCTTTTCAGTATAGATTGTTGAAATTTAATAATTGTTCTTGGTTAAGTGTCGAACCTTTGATCCGAAAGTTATGGGTACGGCTTTGACCTCTCGGTCTCCCTTAATTGGAGGTTATCGGGAGGTGGGGTCGTAACATTTGGTATCAGAGCGTAGGTTCCTCACTTAACCATTAATAACTATTAAATTTTACAAACTCCATAGAACCCAAGGGAGTTATTAGAGGATTATCTGAAAGACAGAGGTGTCTCGAAAAGGATCACGACCGGGGGCTGGCAATATTTTCCTCCACACCGCTAGTCGGAATACGAGGACTCCTGGATCTGTGTGACTTCCAGGCTAAAGTCTTAGGGTATGAATCGAAATAAGATAGCTTTAGGACTTTCTCATCTTATTCATCCCTTCTCATCACAAATTCTGTTAAGGACCTTAAGGATTAAGGTTTTCCCTCTTCTCCTCACCCTCTTGAGGTATGGGTAAGATTAATAAGGTTTAAGGAATCCTCCATCAAATTAATGAAAAGCATGTAATTAAGATGTCATGGACATAATCTTAATAGAGTAAGCGTAAACTAAAGAATGGATACATGCTTAGGTCGTATGACATAAGTTGTCATGCCCTCAGGAGAGACCTGAGGATAGACCTCCTTGTTAGGAGGATGAGTAAAGAGAGTTAGTCTTGGAGGTAGAGACCTCCATTAAAAGTAGAGACCTAGCAAATCCTTGAGGATGATGTTAATCCTAACCCTAAGTGAAGGTTAGAGGGAGAGATGACATGATGAGTTACATGTAATGGTAGACCAAGTGTTAGGATGGACATGCCTTGGATGCCATATGAGCCATGAGAGGTTGGATGACCCAGTACCTCTGGCGACCCAACCCTGGAAGGGTCGTGCATGTTTGAGTGAAGGATAGCTCCTTCATTGAAGAGGTTAAAGAAGAACCTAGGGAAACCCCATTAGCTTATATGGGCATAATAGGCACCCAAAATGTATCAGTAGTGCAAGCAGTGGGTTGAAACCCTGGTCGGGAAAGTTTGATGGATGGCTTATGAGATAAGCCTAAGGGGCTATGAATAACCTTGGGCGAACATGAGTTGAGCATAGGCTTCATCCAGGTAGGGGTATGCTTTTGAGGTTGACCCTTCACGAAGAGAGGACCTCTAATGGTGAGGTTGGTTGTAGGGTTAGCTCTAGAAAGAGAGAGTAGGAACCAAGCAAGAAGGTTGGAATCCTAGACTCTAAGATATGAGGAAAAGTAGGGAGTTGAGTATGATGCGACCTAAGTGGATGATAGTGGTTGCCTTATGCTTGACCCCTGGAGGATGATGATATCTTGGTCGCCTCTAGAAGAACCAAACCCTAGAGAGAGGATGGGGATTCTGGTACCTATGTGCCTATGGTATAAGTGTTTACCTTCTGAGAAAGGAAGAAGAAGTTTTGCATACCCTGGAGAGGTTTAGTAACAGGTTATGAGGCCTTGTACCTTGTTGTTTGTCCTCGAGAAAGACTCAACGTTAAAGTGTCGATCGAGGAAAAAGGATGACCCAATACATGTTTGGTTTGTGGTTAAGAGGTTGAACATGCAGTTGGATACCTAAAAGTGAACCTAGGGTTCCTAGGCCTAAGAGGGTAAGTGGTGTGCCTAATGCTCGTAATGAGAGTTGAGTTTCTATAGATGCGGGCATGGAACTTCCAATGTTGAAAGGAAGGGAAAAACCCCTTACGTTTAGGGTATGTTTGGTAAATCCCTCCCAGCTAAGTTGATGACATGAGAACGTATGATCTTGATCTAATGTTGAGGAATGAGAACCCAGATGACCTAGCCTAGTTTAGTGGTCTACTTGTGCCTTAATAGCTTACTAGGGTTAAGCATATGGATGTAAACCCTAGACCTAAGGGCGGTTGTGACCGTGTTGTCTAGAGATAGTTTCCTCCCATCCTGGGAGAGGGACCCTTTTTAAGGGAGTACACCAATTTTTGAGCTAACCTAAAGAGGTCTCATAGGATCTTGAGAAGCTAAGTGAAAAGTACATGGTATGAGGATGAACCTATAGACCCATAGATAACCATCTCTAAGTGCATGTGGATGTGTTACCATGGAGGTAACTGGTATGGGGCCTGACCAAGGTAGGCAGGTCACCATGACCCCTATGAAAGGATGAAAGTCCGCCCTTGAATGCAGAAAGAGATATGATGAAGGCTTGGGTAAGGTTCTAAGTTGGACATGTACTATAATGGAATCCTAAGTCTATCCTAGGGTCAGGTAGGGATAAGACCGATGGAGGTAGGGGTTGCCGAATTCCCTAGTTGCACATGACCATAGGGTCGGGAGGTAACATCTATCATTTTTTGGAGACCATGGGTTAGGATATTGATCACCTTCATGAACTCATGGGACCCAAAGGGCAAATGAGTAGGGCACTCTCTGGATGCATAAGGGAAGAGGGATGACCCCAAAAGTGTCGGCACCCTATAGACCTAGAGGAGATGACCAAGGATTGTGAGGTGACCCAAGTAGGTTCGAAACTAGTTTTCCATGGAGGTAACTTGGATATCAAGATGATTGTAATATAGAAGCATAAATAGCACGTTTCAACTTAGATTTAAAGGTGTACTGGAAAGGTGGGATGCACCATCTCTACTCTTGGAACAGGAAGAACTATGTATTTGGACTGCAGCCAAATGCTTATTTCTTCTTGTTATGGGAGTAAGAGATAGGACAGTATGCATGTCATACACCAAGGATAAAAGATGATGTGAGTTGGAACGTTGCTACGAGGCATGAGGATAGAGAGGATAACATGCCCTAGTAAAGTGAATGATACATGGGTGGTTTGCAAAAGTTAAAGAGAAATGAGGTAGTCACCTTATGAGGATGTTTTTACCATGAAATATGAGTCATACAAGGTAGAGTTTGATCACCATGATGATGAAATTAGAAAGTGTTATTAATGAAGATAGACATAGAGTTTGAGGTAAGACGATAAGTGAAATACATGGAAGTGTATGTCTTCAATGTTACCTAATACCTAAGGACGTGAAGTGGTAATGGATGCTCTGGTTGAGTTACAACTACCTAGTTTGGCTAGAAGAGGTTGTTTGGCTAACCCTAAGTTTGGAAAGGAGAGGTGTTTGGATAACACTCAGATGTAACGAGATACATTGAAAAGTTAAGGGTTGTTTGGTTAGCCAGTCTAGTCCTTGATGCAATGAAAGGATGGTGGTAGAACCTCAGATGCACTTCTTTGGAAAAGAAGGTGATGAAACCCCGATAGAATGGTTTAGGGTTTTTGAGGTATTGATCTTGAAGAATAATGACATACAGGAGATCATGATTTTAAGATCATCATACAATGTACTACAAAGATAATAAGTGACAGTAGTACACTAGATGCCTAAGATGAAGTTGCACGGGGTATGTTGCCATGCATGATAGAAGGTGAAGGATGAACATCAGTAACCCAGTGCATTGATATAGAGGATAAAGAGATCCCGAGCGGGAATGGGAGTTCATCACTATGGATGTAGTGATAAGTCTCCCCTAGACCAAGGAAGGTTAAGATGCAATGCGGGTTATGGTAGATCGCATTACCTAGATGATATAAGAAAGAAAGATTTCTGTCAAGGGACGGATTTGGTTGAACTACCCATGAGAGAGATGGATCAGTTACATCATGATGTGAGTTCAAAGGTTCTTGAGTTTGACCTAAAGGTTCCCTGCCCAAAGGTGGAAGTAGGTACATGAAGAACTCAATGTTAGTACAGTTTATCACCCCTAACTAATGATTAGTATGATCCAGACTAAAGGGTCTGATGAGGGCATATGCGCTCGTTCAGGGTGATGACTAGGGACAGTTCTTGTCCTATGAAAGATGTGAAGATAACCACCGTAGCTAGTATTGGGATTTAAAGAAGCTCTGTAAGAGAGGTTGTATCGGTTACCACTTCAGTAAGGTGATGTTGGTGAAAGGACCATGTGATGGTTAGAAAAGGGCCACAGTGTGTGTAGATGAAGTCGCTTTGATTGTGCAATGGTTGAAAGGAGCCTAGAGACGACAAGAGTCATGAGCAGATGCAAAGTAGACTGACATGCAGTTCACTATGGGAGAATATGTGACATGAAAATCCGACCCCTCTAAGTTATAGCTAAGAGAGATGAGTCCTCGATGCATGGCTTCTTTTGACATGGTTTGGTGGAGAAGGTTAAGTTTGACCTTACCCCTGAGGATAAAGTAATGTGTGATGAGTTCCATGTTCCCAATTTAGAGTTCTATGTGAGGTACCCCGACCATGTGCTAAGCAATGAACCTAGCGAGCCCCAAGGGAGGCTGAAATGGCCTGAGTCACCTGTGCAATTTACAGACGCCAGGATGAAAGAACTCAAAGAAAAGAATATGTGATGATAAAGGTTCTTTGGAAGCGCCATGAGTATGGTAAAGCCACATAGGGGCCAATGATGGACATGGAAAAGTCTTATCTTGAATTGTTTCTTTGCTTGTTAGAATTTTGAGGACAAAATTCCTATAAGAGGGGAAGGATGTTACAACCCCAATTTTTGGGTTTATTTGGTGAGAAATGCAATTTGTCATAATAAGGATATTTGAACAAATAATTATATAATGTATTTGGAATAAATGGATTTTTTTTACAATAGCCTTGATGTTTGTGTTGTGGGCTTTATTGGCTATTGGGCCAAAATGATAAGAAAATTCAATTAGTGAATGAATAATTGAATATTTGAGAAAAGAATGAGATGGAAACCTCTAGAAGGCAAATCCAAAGAAGGATTTCGTGCCTCTTGGATTCCTTGGGTTCCAAGAAGTCCAAAGTTGCAAAAAGAAAGCAATAAGAAAAGAAAAGTTTAAGTAAGTAATTCTTTAGTAAGAAAGAAATTGAAAATAATGTTAAAATGTTGGAAATAAGTGGGAAAAGGTATAATTGGGTTATCCTTGGTGGAATTTCGTATCCCAAGGATTCCTAATGATAAAAGGAATACCAATGAGGAGAATAAAAGAGAAATAAAGAGAAACCCTCAAAAAAAGATATTTTAATAAGAAATACACATGATAATGAGAAATAATGCATTTAGATGCATCTAGAAGGATAATGAGTATCCAATAAAAAGGATTTCGAAATAATAGAGTTTCTTGGGATCCAAGGAGTCCCAATAAAAAGGAACGAAAGAGAAAATACCAAAATTTCAAAATAAGAGGATAATGTAATGCATTATTAATGAATTTTGTGATATTGATAAAAAGGGAGTATTTTCTACTAAAAGAAAATATAATTTCATGGCCAATGAATTAAAAGGAAAGTCTAAAGAGATTGGGGGGGGATTTTCATATTTCTAATTATCAATGGAATAATGTATATCAAAGAAGTTATGAGGAGAGAGAAGAATACTTCTCCTTGAAGGAATGTGATTCCTATTGGAAGAGGGACTCCGTTTCTTTAAGGAAAGCCATCCTAGGGCTTCGTTGACTTCCCCTATATAAGGGGTAAGACTTGGGGGTGAATCCAGAGGAATTCCACGCAGCTATATCTCCCTTCTTCATCTTCTTCACCAAAACCCTAACCTTGAGGGTAAGGTTCTATCCTTGGAGCAAAGGGGGTGTTTATGGTTTTGTTTGAAGCAGGAAGCATCCATGACCAATCACAGAAGGTCGACCATCCTTCCCAGCCTCCTACCACCCACGATCATCTGCAGCAGCAGCCGCATGGCTACAACGCAGCAGTGGGTTGCGGCTCTTCCCCAGCCCAAACCAGCCGCACTGGTGGTGAGCTAACTGGTGCCCCAAGGGTGGAGAAGGGTTGCGGAGCCATTGTAAGGGTCAGCGGCAGCTGTTGGGCCCGGTAGGAGAGAGTGCACACCTGCAACCTACTGCAGGTCGGCGTCGTTGCTTGTTTCGTGAGGTAGAAGATGACCTCCATGCATTGGACGGTTCTACCCTCGGCGTAACAAAGGGTGTGCTGGTTAAGTGGAGGGCAATCATGTCTTTTCATTATATTTCCAAACCCACAACGTTGCATGGACTGAGATGACGTGGCAACTCCCGATTGGCCAAGTAACTGAAATCTTGCTAAATTCATAATTAAAGATTGGTAACTCCGATTAGGACAAGTAATATATGAATTTTGATCAGGAGAATGAGAGGAATTCAATAAAAATGATACTAAAGATTGATTCTATTCCTAATTGCAACAGTACTATAAGTTGATTAAAAGTGCAATAAAGTTAAGTTAAAAACCCTTTTTGTGATTAAATGTTGAATTTAGTATGCTTAATGGGTTAATTGAAGTATCAATAACCTGTTGAATAATAATGTTAGATTTGAACCTGATCTATATGAAATTTGCATGATTTAGGGTTTTTACCCCATATGAGAATGATTAAGTATTTAAAAAACCCTAAATTTAGGGTAAAAGAAGATAAGATCGTATATGATTTGAAAATGTGAAAATATGTTGTAAAATGATGGTCCTAAGTTATTTGCACATAAAAGTCCTTAATTCTGGATAAATACCCTATATGTAATGATTAGGGTTTTCTCATGAATAAAAGGTAGATTGATGGTAAAACGAGTTCATATGTTAATTAGACCCTAATGAACTTTGAATTAATGATAGATGTGCATAATGATCTTGTCATAGATTAAAAGGATAAAAATTGTAGCTTTAATGAAAAGAAGCTTGATGAAATTAATTAATGATTAATGTGCCTTTAATATGGAAATAGAGTTATATGTTGTTAAGATAGCCTTAATATTGAAGAATAGATGAGATAATTAGGTTTATGAGTAATGGCATAAAATTAGGGTTTAATATGGTAAAAGATGAAGGGAAACCCTAATTGCAAAATGAAACCCTAAAATGGATACAAAAACTCTAGAAAGTGAATCCAAATCAATAAAGTAGATTCTTGATAAAGTGTGTAACAAATAGAGTCCATATTCTTTTCAGGAATTATGTTATTATTGAATTGCTTGCATGGATTGCATTCTCGATTGGATTTGCTTAATGTTGTGAAATCATCAAATCATGTATGTGGTTACGCTTATGATTATCCTGACTAGTTTTTCAAGGATTTTATCGACGTTTCCCTCATGGCTTGAAATAACTGTTGGATACTTTATTTCATGCAACTATATAGTGACTATGACTATCACTATGAATATACATGTATAACTGGCTAGATTCGGGACCACCTCTGTGGCTTGTCAAGGCTAAAAAGGGGTAACCTAGAGTAAGGTCTAGGTTATCGTGGGTTATAAATTGGGCTACAAAGTGTAGTGCCATGAGACCCATTAGCCTGCCATGAGTTAAGGAGTGGGCTACATATGAGTAGTGCCATGTGACTCAACCCTAGAAACTGGTTCACCTATAGGTGGGACCATGAGGGGTTTAATGGGGATCTACCATAAGGAAGGTAGTATCCAAGTCCACTACAGAGATAGAATAGAGGATAGGGTACTCATGGATTACGGAGTTAAATTTAAAACGTAATCTTGGTTTTTAAATGATTAATTGAATGATTACGTTGTTATCATAGTTGAACGTTTATTGTTTCCCCCACATACCAGCTTCGGCTGACCGACGTTTTGTTTGTCGACATTTTAGGTTCAAGCCAAAAGGACAAACAGTAAATCGTCATATTGCGAAATACATGAAGTAAAATACAAGGAGGATTAGTTAGAATAGAATTCATAAGTGGATAGAAGTTTAGAGATCCAAGTTTTCAAAAAGGTATGCAAAATTTTATTTTTCTTACAGCTTTTCAGTATAGATTGTTGAAATTTAATAATTGTTCTTGGTTAAGTGTCGAACCTTTGATCCGGAAGTTATGGGTATGGCTTCGACCACTCGGTCTCCCTTAATTGGGGGTTATCGGGAGGTGGGGTCGTAACACCAGTGCCATTGGATTGAGATCCAATGGCTGCTGGGTCGATCAGTGGGGCAGGTCTGGCCCAGTGGCGCCCCAAGGTACAAGATGGGTCGAGCCCAGTAAGGGAAAAGAAGAGAAAAGAAATAAAAAGGGCCAAAAAGAGCTAGGAAAGGGATAGATCTTAGGAAATTCATATAAAATCATAGAAAGGTCCAAGTGGTCTCAAATTTAGATCATAGGTACAACATGAAGTGTAGAATGTTGTGTACAAGTTTGGAGACCAAAATATAAAGTTACCTAGTCAAACTCAAGTATTTGAACAAAGAGGTGTATTAAGCTAGTTAGGTGCCCAAGAGTTCATGAAATTCATAGAAATCAATGGAATTTGATTTTGGGTATCTACATTGATGAAAGAGTCAAAT
This sequence comes from Alisma plantago-aquatica, assembly GCA_963693085.1. Taxonomy (NCBI): domain Eukaryota; kingdom Viridiplantae; phylum Streptophyta; class Magnoliopsida; order Alismatales; family Alismataceae; genus Alisma; species Alisma plantago-aquatica. The sequence continues at coordinate 159,939,054 of OY856410.1, forward strand.
GAGATCATGAATGAACATTATAAAGGTAAAAATATGAATTAAATAATAGAAAAGAGGAAAACTCACATTGTCACATCCTCCCCTCCTCATAAGGAATTTTGTCCCCAAAATTCAAACTTCCTTGAAGAGGTCAGGAAATCTTTCCTCCATATCTGACTTCAACTCCCAGGTAGTGTCATCACTCCCATGGTGCTTCCAAAACTCCTTAACCATATCGATTTTCTTATTTCTGAGTTCCTTGGTGTGAGTATTAAGTATCTTGACTGGAACTTCCTGGTATACAAGGGTGTCTTTCAATTCGATCGGTTCATGATTGAGAACATGGCTAGGGTCTTTGACATATCGCTTCAAATTTGATACGTGAAAAACAGTATGCATCATGTTGCATTGTGGAGGTAAGGCCATCCTATATGCACATTCCCCAATATGATCAAAAATATCAAATGGACCCACGTATCTAGGGCTAAGCTTCCCTTTGTTCTTTGCAATAGCTCAAATCAGTCGAATCTTTAGGAAAACATGATCACCTACTAAGAACTGAGTGTCATTCCTATGTGCATCAGCATAAGAGTTCTGACGATCTTGTGCCCTTTTTAACCTTTTCTTGATTAGGTTGACATTGTCAGAATAGAGTTGTAGTTCCTTAGATTTCAGAATTCGTCTTTCGCCTACTTCATCCCAGTAAAGTGGATATCTACACAGTCTTCCATACAAAGATTCATAGGGAGGCATGCCTATACTGGACTGGTAGCTATTGTTGTAGGAAAATTCAATGAGAAGAAGGTAGTGTTCCCAAGAACCACCCTAATTGAGGACGCATGATCTCAACAAGTCTTCTAGAACTTAGATTGTCCTCTCAGACTATCTGTCAGTTTGTGGCTGATATGCAGTGCTAAAATTGAGTTGAGTTCCCAATTCTTCCTATACTTGTTGCCACAAGTGAGAAGTGAACTTTGCTTCACGATCTGATACAATAGATATAGGAATTTGATGCAGCCTGACTATCTCTCGAACGTACAACTCTGCTAGCTCTGGGATTTTAGTTGTTGTCCTGATCGGATTAAAATGGGCTGACTTAGTTAGGCGATCAACTACAACCCAAATGGCGTCACTCCCTTTCCTGGTCCTGGTTAGACCCACCATGAAATCCATGGTGATGTTTTCCCATTTCCATTTGGGGATAGGTAGGGGTTGTAGAAGAGCTCATGGACATTGATGTTCAGCCTTGATCTATTGGCAGGTCTGACACTTGGAGATGAAAGTATCAATGTCAGTCTTCATATTCCTCCACCAAAAGTGCCTTTGTAGATCCTTGTACATTTTAGTCGATCCAGGATGCACTGTATATTTCGACCCATGAGCTTCTCGTAACACCATTTCTATCATGACTGAATCTTCTGGGACCCATATGTGTTCTTTGTATCGGATTCCACCATCCATACCGACTGTTAGATGAGTTTGGGGCTTCTCTAACAGCTTAGTCATTTCGTCAAGGTTCTTGCTGTTCTTTTGGGCTGATAAGATCTCATACTGGAGGCCTGGTTTTACATGGACATTGGACAATCTAAGAACATTGCCCATACGCCTCGGGGCCCAAGGTGACATGACATCCATGTTCTTCCATTCAGTAGTAAACACAGCAGCACATTTAGCTTGTTTCCTACTGAGTGCATCAGCCACCACATTTGCCTTACCGAGGTGGTAAGCAATGGTGAAGTCATAGTCTTTAAGGTACTCGAGCCAACGCCTCTATCTGAGATTGAGATCCTTCTGTGTCAGGATGTATTTCAGACTCTTGTGGTCAGTGAGGATGTCAAAGGTGGCACCATACAAGTAGTGTCGCCATATCTTCAAAGCATATATGATGGTGTCAAGCTCGAGGTCATGGTTTGGGTAGTTGACCTCGTTTGGCTTCAATTGTAGAGAGGCATAAACAACTACCTTTCTCTCTTGCATGAGGACACAACCCAGACCGAACCTTGATGCCTCGGTGAAGATGACGAACTTATCATTTCCTGAGGGAAGAGTCAAGACAGGTGCAGTTGTCAGCTTTGTCTTTAGCTCTTGAAAACTAGACTCACACTCCTTCGACCAGATAAACTGTTCTCCTTTCCTGGTGATCTTTGTGAGAGGCAAGGCATTTTTGCTGAAGTTTTGAATGAAATGTCGATAATAGCCAGCAAGACCCAGAAAACTTTGAATCTCGGAAACATTCTTCGGGGCTTACCACTCTAGAACAGCCGAGACTTTGGCGGGGTCAACGGAAATTTTTCCACCAGAAATTATGTGGCCTAAGAACATGACTTCAGAAATCCAAAATTCACATTTTGAAAACTTTGCATAGAATTTTTGAGATTGGAGGATGTCAAGAACTTTGCGAAGGTGAATATGGTGTGATTCAGCATTAGTCAAATATATCAATATGTCATCAATGAAGACCACTACAAACTCGTCAAGGAAAGGTTGGAAGACACTATTCATCAAGTTCATAAACACACCAGGGGCATTGGTCAACCCAAATGGCATGACAAGGAATTCATAAGGCCCATATCAGGTTCAAAAGGTTGTTTTAGGGATGTCTTCATCCTTAACTTTGAGTTGGTGGTAACCAGAATGGAGATCAATTTTTGAAAAGGCATGGGCAGAACGGAGTTGATCGAAAAGGTAATCAATTCTGGGCAGCGGATACTTGTTTTTCATAGTAGCTTGATTGATCATACGATAGTCAATACACATGTGAAGGGAACCATCCTTTTTCTTGACAAATAGAGTGAGGGATCCCCAAGGAGAGGCACTAGGGTGGACGAAACCCTTATAAGCATTTCTTGCAACTGCTTTTTCAGCTCAGTCAATTCAGCAGGAGCCATCTGATAGGGTGCCTGAGAAATGGGTGCGGTACCAGGTGCTAATTTGATAGAAAACTCGACATCATGAACTGGTGGTAGCCCAGGGAGTTCCTCAGGAAAGATGCTCAGGTACTCACGCACTATATCAATGTTTTCTAGGGAACTCGTATCAGGATTGACTATGGTTACAGTTTCTAGGTATGTTTTGCACCCTTTAGCTATCAAGTTTTGGGCTTTAATCAGAGAAATAACAACATTTTAATTTTGATCTTTCCTTCCAGGAATTACAAGAATAGGGAGGTTGGGTTTGGAAATAATGACTTTCTTGGCCCGACAATCGATCAAAGCATGATTTTTATGGAGCTAATACATCCCAAAAATAAGATCAAAGTCTTACATGTCTAAGATTATGAAATCTAACTCAAAACTACGTCCAGCATAAGATAGAGGGATTTTTTCGACAATATAGTAGGAAACTTTCATCTTCCCACTTGGGGTAGTTACATCAAGTATGTACCCTAAGTCCCTTATTTCAAGATTCAACATAGAGGCAAGATTCTTAGACATGAAGGTGTTTGTTGACCCAGATTCAAATAGAGTAACAACAAAATGGTCGGAGATTTGCATCATACCTATGTATACATATATATATATATATATTGTAAGGATTTTGTATAAGATAATCATGTATACAATGTTTTGGAAATAATTTTGAATTTAAAAGGTACCTTCTGTGAGTTTGTTTTCATTGGCCTTCACCTCATCTGCATTCACGGCAAAGACATAGGCTTGTCGATGTTCACCTTGCCTGGCCCATGCTAGAGGAGGGTGGGGGCAATTGTCTCTGAAGTGACCCTCTTGTTTGTAGAAATGGTAGACCGGGGACGGATACTTGCACTGGCCAGTGTGGAAGTTACCATAGTTGCGGCAACAAGGAATACTGACGTTCTGGCCTTGACCCCTATTTTTGCTAGGATTCTGGTTTTCTGCAGGACCACGGTTGTAATTCTGGTACTGGCCTTGATTGTAGTTCTGGGCAGGAGGATTTCTCTGGTTCTTCTGTCAGTTCTTGTTCTTATTGCCACCAATATGGGGTTTTCCCTTCTGTTCAGGTTTTGTAGGTACAACCTCAGTCAGGACTAGATAGGCAAGGGTAGGTAATGGTTTCCTATGTCCCATCCCTAGGGTTCTTTCCATGGATAAGGCATGGTCTTAGGCATCTTGAAAATTGGTGGGTTTGGATGAGGATACAAAAGCTTTTATGGTAAGGAAGAGCCCATCAATGTAAAGGTCAAGTTTTTGTTCTTTAGTGAGGTTGGTGACATGCCTCTCCGGAAGGCGGGACTGTCAACTATATTCAACCACTATGTTAGTACCTTGGGTAAGGGTGAGGAATTATTTTTGTTTCTCCTTTATCTCAGATGTGGGTTGGAAACGGTTGGTGAAAATGGGTTTGAAGGCTTCCCAGTTGACAGGAATGACCTATTTTGACTGGATATAATTCTCCCACCACAACTTAGCTGCCCCCTTCAACTGGTAGGTAGAAAAACCAACCTTGTCTTGTTCAGGATACCTCAAAACCCTAAAGGTTTTTTCCATGGACACTAACCAGGCATCAGCTTTGTCTAGGACATCATCTTTGTCTTCCCCATAGAAGGCTTCCGAGCTGAGTTTCAGAAAATCCTGGATAGTGATGGGTTTTGGGTTATGGGTTAGCACATGGGATGTTATACAAACAGCTAGGTCATGGAGGGCATCCATAATGCCCTTCCATAATGCCCTTCTATTTCAACTCCCACTCCCCCATATTGGTGGTCTTATTGGCAGAACCGACAACTTCATCATCATTCATACGGGGCTTCTTCCCCTTGTCTTTAGTACCAGAGGTCCTTTCACCATCCCTATTGTTCCTAGTTTTTGGGGCCATCTGCAAGTGTTCAACTGATATAAGTTTTCTTATTTATAACTTTCAAAGCAAAAAAAAAAATGATACATCATGGAAATATTGCAACAAGTTTTCTCAATTTATTTTCGAATTTTAGTTGTTCCCGTCCTTAAATTACCCAAAATAGAGAGAGAGTACATAGATCAAGTCATGACACCTTAAAGATAATGAGAAGATGAGAAGTCATCCTACTTCCTTCTAATAGGTGGCTTAGGAAATCCTTAAAGAAGAGATAAGATGCTAGAAGACTCTCTAGGGTTATAAGAAGTCCTTCCATCCATTTCTAGATCAACTAAGGCCAGGTGGAGTAGGAGGAACCTCAGCCACCATGAAGACAGATAGGAGGAATTATGCCAGAACCCCCTTTGTACTCTTTCTAGACACCTCAGTTTTCACCATAGTGAATTTTAGGGCTTCCTTGCTTTAGCGATTAAGAACATCATTTCACTAATGCAAATGAAGTGTGTTATGGCTCTGATACCAACTGTCATGGATCCGTTCTTACCCTAATCCCAATCCCACTGTCCAAGTGGGCAGTGTTAAAGGGATTAGAGTGTCCATCCCTGAGTGGCCCTAAAATCACACACAGATAATATGCAAAAATGAAATAACATTCTTCTTTATTAAAAATGAACCAAAAGGTTTAGTACATAAGGTCCGTAGGCAACAAGGAAAGAGAAAAAGATAAGAAACTAGCCAATAACTACATCCCTTTTACAATTAGATCCCATGTAGAGTCAAGATTTGGTGTATCAATCTTTATTCCAGTGGATAAATGAGTAGATGAGTGTAAATATATAGTTCCTTGCATTACCTAAAATTGAGAAAATCAAGATACAATGTCAATGCAATTGCACGGTACGCTATATAAAAATAGGTAAAACAATTTATAAGAAAACTAGTATGCTTGGCGGGACTTATGTTTCAAAAGTATATCGAACAATCTTCCAAAAACCAAAATGTTGTTCAACAAGAATTTTATTATGAATTTCCCATTATGTTGTAATCGAGAAGCATGCTTATATTAGTTTGTGTGACTCTATTACCCCAACGTGATGGGGAGGTCACCAAGCTCCTTCTCACCAAAGGAGATAGGAGGTCAATGTACAAAACCCCCACCCTTCAAATAAAGGGGTTTTTCTTATATTCAATATCAACATTATCAACTTTTCCAACATCATTATCAACATCAATATATGGGCAGTCATAATGGGTATTGCAATTTAGGGTTTCATGTTTTTCAAAATATAGTATAGAAGAAAAATGGAAGACTAATCATAGGGAACTGTAGTTCATCCAAATAAATAGTCAAGCATATGGTCAAGAGATACCTAAAAGTATCATCATTACAATCAAGGAGGAGTTATATAATAGCGTACCTTTTTGGATGCTAATCGAGTAAAGGTTCAAGAGTGAAAGGTCAAGGTCTCAAGTAGTTCCTAGATCAATCAAGATGTAGATTTGAGGGTCAAGATAATATTATGCAAGAACCATGTATCGAGTATGCAAGATTAGGTTTTTTCATTCCTATACAACCCTAGGGTAGATCATCCATTTATAATCGACATTATATTAATATTTTAACATTTAATCAAGCATCAAGCATATATCGAGAATGAATGATCTACTTAGGTGTTTTTAGGAATCATATTAGCTAACCCTAATTATATCATCAATATCTGAGTCATTACTCAAGTTTCTAGATCATAATGATAGGTTTGTGCTTAAACATCAGAGTCAGATTGCATGATGGATCAGGAACTAGATTAGGATCAAGAAATTAAGAAAGTTGTCCATTTTATACTCAAGAAGGTTATTCAAAGGTACTTGCATCAAAATAGATAACATAGATACAAAACATGTTCTGAAACCATTTTTATTATATCAGGCTAATTTTTCTGATGAAAATGGACTATAATTTTGATATATTTGGAGCTAGGAATCTCAAGATATCATTTTTGCAAGTTTGAGTCATTTTCTAGAATTTTGGGTAGAGAGGGAAATAAATACCCAAAAAGAAGGACCGAGAAAATTTGATGGTTGTTGGATTCCTCGGTCACTTTTGATCAGATTGAGATCTAGCAAATGTGAAGTCATCTGCTGCTGATCAAGAGCGCGAGGATGAAGGATCCAGGGAGGGCACGAGGACCGCCGATCTAGATTTGGATCAGCGTGGACTCCAATCCGAGGGTCACTGTTGATCGTCCCAAATAGAAGAACCCCCCCCCACGAGAGGCTTGCTCCATGGCAGTGCAGCAGCCAGAGAAAAAAAGGAACAGGAGAGAGAGACCACAGAGTGGGAAAAAGAGGTGTCGTTCATGTCCGTGGGGGCAGGCCGAAGGTAGTAGGGGGGTTATATAGGAGTTTGGGGCTAGGGTTAGGGCTTAGAAGGGGGCAGCGCACCCTATGGAGGCGGCTCGATTTCTTGGCCTTTGAGATGTGATTTTGTAAGACCGAAGCATGAGGAAGCTTTGAGATAGGGTAAGGGAGCTTTTGGTCATGACATTGGGGGGAAACGGGTTTGAATAGCCGGTTGGGTTAGGAGCTAGGGTGGTCGGTCCACCGTGGACTTGCCATATCAGGCGTGAGGTAGGGGATGACCCCAGCGCCTTTGGATTCAGATCCAATGGCTGCTGGGTCAATCAGTGGGGCAGGTCTGGCCCAACGGCGCCCCAAGGTACAAGATGGGCTGAGCCCAGCAAGGGAAAAGAAGAGAAAAGAAATAAAAATGGCCAAAAAGACCTAGGAAAGGTCTAGATTTTAGGAAATTTTTATAAAATCATAGGAAGGTCCAAACGGTCTCAAATTTGGACCATAGGTACAACATGAAGTGTAGAATATTGTGTACAAGTTTCGAGACTAAAAGATAAAGTTACCTAGTCAAACTCAAGTATTTGAACAAAGAGGTGTATTAAGCTAGTTAAGGTGCCCAAGAGAGCATGAAATTCATAGAAATCAATAGAATTTGATTTTGGGTATCTACATTGATGAAAGAGTCAAATGAGATCATGGATGAACATTATAAAGGTAAAAATATGAATTAAATAATAGAAAAGAGGAAAAAATCACATTATCACACATAGTCATGTTAAAACAGTGGAAAATGTGGGAATGATTATCATATGGCAAGAAAATAGACTCTGCCATGAGTATAGGTAGATAATATATCTGTGATGGCAATGCCCAAGGAGGGGCAATAAGCTGATAATTAAGGAAAGGTCTCTACAATTCTAGAGACATTTTCCTAGTTGTTCTAAAAAGCCAAAGTTATTGGTGCCACCAGTGCAATAAATGCCTAGTGCACCAGGGCAGTAGTCACTAAGCAAAGGTAAAAGTCCTAACTTTTAGCCTATAAGAACTCCTAACTTAGCCTCTACATCGGTAATAAGACCGATAAAACCATGGTACAAGGACAATACATGTTATAGATATGGACATGTTGAGCATACTAAATCCTTTTGTTCAAAAACAAAGGAGGAAATGACCCAACAACTGAGGCAGACTCGGTCGGGCTTACGAAAGTTATAGCCCAATAGTGTAAAAAGGCAAAAGCAACAACATGAAATAGCTAGACTCTATGTTTTGAGTCAACCTGAAGTGGTAGATGACCACGAGGGGTAACAGTCAGATAGAGCTTTTCATTCTGATATGTCTTCTCCTAATTTTATCTGAAAATCATAAGAAGGATTTATGTTGTTGACTTTGCTTTGGTTGTCCTATGGGAACTTGGGGAAGAATTTATGAAGACTAGAATTTATATTATGTCCAGTATTCTTTTAAAAGCTTTGTAATTGCTTTTGTCCATATAAAAGAGGTAGAGATGTAAATGAGATGCCTGAAGAAATCTAGGGATATTAAGTCGTGTGACTTGGATGATATGAAAAGTAAAATATACAATGTAAAACAAGGTGCATACTACCTAATCTAAGTACTTGCATACCTTGGCCAGGTATTCAACTATTGAAGGTAGGGTAAGTATGGAACTCTTAGATTGCTATCTTTTTTATTACTCTGATCAAGTAATCATTTTGAGACAATCTAAAGAGCATAATGGAAGTGAAAGTATGGCATAGATGTTTCCATCACATCCTAAGTGCAATAAAATAGAATCTGAGATTATCTCAGATCAACCTATGAGTCCGATAAAGTACAAAGTACAATTCTCATGATAAGTGAAAGTGTTACCTGACACAGAATTGACCCTATAGTCATTAATGGAAAGAAAATTTGAATATGTGTCTTGTATGACAGATTCTATGATGACCCTGAATGGAAGGACTTTGTACTAGTCAAAGTTCTATGGAATCTCCATGACATCAAGATGTTATGTGGGGGTTTTATGATATGATGCATTAATAATAATTGTCTCCCTTCATCTGGGAATTCGGGGACGAAATCCTTATTAGGGCTTTATAATTGTAACATCCCTAACTGAGGTTCAGGGCTAACCCTATTGGTTTTGGATAAGAAAGTTACTTATAACTTTAATATAATCCTCTAAGGTGTTTTGTTATCATGTGACACACTTATGTTTCAAGTTTGGTTATGTTTGAATATTGTTTGAGCAATGTTCCTTTGTTATGGACCAAAGTGCAATTTACCCAAGATAAGGGGTTATATCACAAAATATCACATGTTGAACGTGCCTTAAGTGTTTTAGAATCATAATAGAGAGAAATATGCTAAGTGGTGGCTTGTGGAAAGCCTAAAATTCCAAGTTTGAGCTTGTTTGAATAATGATAGTGCCTTGGGTACCAATTTTGGTGCAATTTGTAATTTACCCAAAACATAGGGTTGATATGAAAATTATCACCTCTAGAGTGTCCCTACTCCCTATATGTATCATTTAGAGGATAAAGAAATAAGGAGACACCATGGTGAATCATCTTTGAGTGATGGTACTCTTGGTGATGAAAACACCAAGAAAGGGTTGTATGTGAAACCCTAAAATGAGTTGTTATGAGTTGTAAAGCTTATATGGGAGTGCCTATCAGACAACAAGCCATTGAGGAGGTCCCATATCATTTTGTTGACTTCTTGTAAGTATTGATGTTGAATTAGCACCTCAAGGAGGTTATCCATGATGAGTTCGATGCTCCTTGCAAAAAGTTGTATCGGTTTGCATAATTTGTGAGATAAAGATGAGATATCTTATCCAACAAGATAAGGGACGGCCGAAATATAATATGTAGATTATCCTCAAGTGTTTTGCATGTCAATATATATATGTGTGCATGCACGAACATGTGTCAATGATGCATGGCCACGTGTCTCCCTGTAGCATATGGTGAAGACACCTCTTATACACTCTCTCATGAACTCCAAGTATATATACCTCTCCTTTCACCTACTAGTGAAAGTTTACAAACCCTACAACTCTCTTTCTCTAAGATATCATGCATACCCTCTTAGATATCATGCTTAGTATCTCAAGGAGAAAGAAGAGCTCGAGCACCAAGCTTAAGTTGAGGCCAAGGTCATCTTCAACCTTGGTTGAAGCATGATTCTCAAGTTATATTTATTCCTTTCTTTTTCTTCTTCACCAAGTCCCTAACTATGGTGATTCCTTGTATATGGAGGAGTTGTGAACGATCCTTGTGGACTTTTGATAACTCATCTTCAACCTTTGGAACGTGAATCTTTGGATCTTGGAGCTTTGAAGATTGTTCTTGAGGCAGTTTATATAACTTGAACCCAATTATGTTATTATTTACCTTCAATCTTTCTATACTTGTTCATCTACTTTCAATTTCGAATTTTCTTGAAACTTTGATGATTCGATTAGTTCTAATAGTTGCTTGTAACTGTTTTCCATGAACTATAATAGTTATAAACAAAGGTCTAGAGCTTGAAGATGATGGTATCACCTTACAAAGTGATATCGGGTTTAAGCACACAAGCAAGCACCTCCAACCCGATAGGGTGATGCACATACACCACTAAAACAATATGGATATGAGTTTATACTTCCTTGCACGTTGTGGTGATGAAGTATACACCCTATGCATGATATGGTGTCATCCATACACCTCTTGCACTATATGAGGTCAAGCAAAGACCACATGCACGATATAGTGTCAAGTACCCACACCTCTAACCCGATATGGTCATGTACATACATCATTAGCATGATATGCTTATGAGTTTAAACCTCATGCACGATATGGTGTTGAAGGATACACCTCATGCACGATTTGGTGTTGAAGGATGCACCTCATGCATGATATGGTGTTGAAGGATACACATCTTTCCTGATATGATGTTGAAACTCTAGATGGTAATGGTTATACACCACTAGAACGATATGGCGAAAAGAATAAACCTTATGCACGATATTGTGACACACACACACCTCAAGAACGATATTGGGTTAAGTATACACCTCTAAACTGATATTGGGTTATGCATATGCCTCTAAATCGATATGGTGTCGAGCACACACCTCTAAAATGATATTGGGTTAAGCATACACCTCTAAACCGATATGGTGTTGAAAACACAACTCTAAAATGATATGGTGGGTAACCCAATACACTAGATGACAAAAGTGGTAAGGTGGTTAATACCCCAGAACATGTGATGGCCAATAAACTAAAGTATGGTGTGGCCAATATCTTCAAGTGAGGTGAGGATGTTACACCCATGTATGGTGAAGGTGATACCTCATATGATTGGTAAGGATGATATCTTGATGGGGAAGGATATGAGGGATATGATGATGGCTAGCTCGATATACACTTAACCTGATACATGTGTTCAACTTGACATACATGATTCAACCTGATACATCTTGTAAAGGTGAGGGAAAAACACTCTTAGGAGTGATGAGTGAAACACCAAGTAATGGTGTGGATAATACCTTGATAGGTGAAACACCTAAAGTGGTTGATAATGGTCAACCCTAAATCAACAATTCCTTAACCCAAGATGAGTCCATATCACTTGATGATAGTTGGGTAATTCAAATGTGTGACTTATGGCCAATACACTACTAGAAAAATGTGATAAGTTAGTGCATAAAGTACTAGGATGGGAAGTACCCTAATACAAGATAAGTTGATGAACTTAAGTAAGTTAAAAATTATGAAGGAAGTGATACACCAAGGCATGATAAATATCACATCCAGCACCTCAAGGTTGATACACCTTGATGCACCTCAAATCCAATATACATAGATGAGTAACACATGAAGTAAGTCATGTCAATTTTTACATTAAGATGTAATGAGTTTAATGCACTTTGATAAGTGTAGGCTAACCTACCTTGAGAAAGGGTTAAGCCAAGTTAATAAAGTATGAGGTAATCAATATCCTAGTGAGGATGAGAGAGAAACTCATACTTTGTGTTGATAATCATTTAATGATAAATGATGATAATAAATAAGTATGATTGAATACTTATGAGATCAATGTATGCTCCTAGATGTGTGGAGCAATGAATTAGGGTTTGGATTAATAATATGAACTTGAAACCCTATACGGCTATAAAGGGAAACCCTAACTCTAGTAATAGGAAGGTTGTATTTCTCTTATTGCATAAGCCTTGTGAAACATGTTTAATACTTGTATAACAAGTATATTTTTTATGTGGTTTGATGACCTAAAAGATATTTGTTGCCTAGTGAGAGGTTACAAGATGTTTAATGAACCTTGTGAGCCATTTGAATAGTTGTTGCCTAGTGAGAGGTGACAAGATGTTTAATGGGCCTTGTGAGCCATGTTATTAGTTGTTGCCTAGTGAGAGGTGACAAGATATTTAAATGGGCCTTGTGAGCCATGTAAAATACTTGTGTAACAAGTGTGATATATACATGGGTCTGAGGACCTAGAGGTAATGGTAACCTGATAAGAGGTGACATTATTCAGTGATGAACTAAGGGTTGAATACCCAGATCATATAATCAGGATGATAATGAATAAGAGATAAGAATCCTCAGTATTATGATAAGGGACTAAGATCCCAAGTGTTATGTATCTAAATGTGTTTCAAAGATTAGTGAAGTACTTGATAGATGTATTACACCTTTCTTTATAGCATTTGTTTATTATTGATGCTTATAACTTGTTTGATCCTAAAAGAATATTGTAATGCACTTAATATATCATTGGAACCATAAAATGTAGTTACCCTGGCCATAGATCCATCAGCGTCAGAATTTTCTAAAATGGTGAAGCGGGTTTTTCCCATGGGATTAACTGGAGCGCATATTTTTGAATATGCGGGGGCACAAGCTTGGATGGCCATATGTGAGTCGATCCCCTTACGTCCACAATCTTGGGGATTGGCTATATGCCATATCCTGGCTTGAGTGTGATTGCGGTCGTAGACTCAGTAATGAGCATGGTGAACTGGCCCATGGCTCATAGTATGGCTATATGTCATGACTCCATAATTTTATAACCAGGGATGGTTGTAGGTCTATTTTACCCTGAAGAGAGTGCATGTTGCGGATGTAACTCTAAGCAAGAGGCCACCAAACCCTGGAAAGCTTTTTTGCAGTTTGACACGGGATGTCACTGCCAGTTGTTTTGTACTGACCGAGACAAACGAGGTCTTTGTAGCCGATTCTATCATTGACCTTGTATGGTACTGACTTGTGAGAAGTATGTGGTCGGTTGGAGCATGAATGGTATACTTCATCTCCTCAGGGCATAAGTGTGATTGTAAATATGTAATAAGTTGTGTAGAATATTTGCTTAAGGATCGGATGTGGAAGACATTGGTTGATGTACACTTCATTTATACATCTTAATTAGATAGATGTTTCACAAGTTTCTTCATATTCCTTGTAAAGTGAATAGATGATTTATTGCTCTATCATAGATAGTTGCATTACTTTAAGAAAAGAGATTACTACGTTCTTCTTATAACAGTGATTAATCTTACTTGTTAATATAAAAGAACTTCTTCTCAATTTCATACTTCTTACCTGTGATAATAATATTGTTGGTAGAGAGTTATATCTCTCACTGGGACAATTGTCTCACCCTGTGGGATCCAAAAAAAATTTAGGTGGACGTGCACGAGGGGGTAGAGACCGTACTGTAGAGGATGAACAATAGCAGCAGATGCAACTATAATAGCTCAGGTTGAGTGTACTTTCTGTCATGTCTTGTAGATAGAAGTCCTATGTGTTGTCTCTGTACTCTCAAGTCTTTGGATTCAGTACGTAATGGTATATGAATGATCTGATATTTTGGCTTAATTGCCTCAAGGTTTATGTTACTTCAGTATATGTTTTGACAAAGTAACTGTTATATATTATCCTCAAGATGAGATGGTACAATGTATGTACAATGTGAACCCTGATGTATGTAAAGTTTTTAGTTTCCTGGAAGAGGATCTCTTTGCAAAATGGTTTTAATTTTTAGTGATTTTGTTAATCCAATTTTTATGGTTATTCCACAATTATTTACTGGTCATGACTTGATTTGATGTTGGGTCATCACAAAGTTTTGGTATCAAAGCTTAAGGTTTGCTGAGTCTATAGAGACATACGACGAAGGTGTTGAGTCTGTTCTAATGTCCTCCAATATACCCTATAGTGACTTCTGCTTATGCAGAATAAAGGGTGAATTTTAAAAACGACTGGAGAACATGAGGAACATGTTGCTAATAGCAATGTTGTTGCACCAGGAGAAGGTTCAAGGTATCAGGAAAGAGAAGAACGAGTGCCTGAGCATTCCCGTCTTGACCCAATCAGGATAGAGAATCCTGCTTTTTTTGCTCTTGTTGGGTAGGTTAGGACAACAGTGATGCATATAGTGGACTGGATACTAGCAATACAACCTAGGTTACTAGTCCTCAATGAAGAAACTTTGGGTTCTGAAAGGGTTCCTGAATGACATAGTCATGTTAAAATAGTGGAAAATGTGGGAAGGATTAACATATGGCAAGAAAATAGACTCTGCCAGAAGTATAGGCAAATAGTACATCTGTGATGGAAATGCCCAAGGAGGGGCAACAAGATGAGAATCAAAGAAAGGTCTCTACAATTCTAGAGTCATTTGCCTAGTTGTTCTAAAAAGCCAAAGTTATTGGTGTCACCAGTGCAATAAATGCCTAGTGCACCAGGGCAGTAGTCACTAAGTAAAGGCAAAAGTCCTAACTTTCCACCTGTAAGAACTCCTGACTTGGCCTCTACATCAGTAATAAGACCGAGAAGACCACGGAACAAGGATAAGACATGTTATATATATGGAAATGTTGAACATACTAAACCCTTTTGTTCAAAAAGAAAGGAAGAAATGACCCAACAACCGAGGCAGACTCGGCAGGGCTTACGAAAGTTACACCCCAATAGTGTAAAAAGGCTAAAGCAACAACATGAAACAGCTAGATTCTATGTTTTGAGTCAACCTGAAGTGGTAGATGACCACGAGGGGTAACAGACAGATAGAGCTTTTTCATTCTGATATGTCTTCTCCTGATTTTATCTGATAATCATAAGAAGGATTGTTGTTGTTGACTTCCCTTTGGTTGTCCTATGGGAACATGGGGAAGAAATTATGAAGACTAGAATTTATATTTTGTCATGTATTCTTTTAAATGCTTTATAATTGCTTTTTTCCATATAAAAGAGGTAGAGATGTAAATGAGATGCCCAGAGAAATCTAGGGATATTAATTTGTGTGACTTGGATGATATGAAAAGTAAAGTATAAAATGTAAAACAATGTGCATACTACCTAACCTCAATACTTGCATACCCTGGCCAGGTATTCAACTATTGAAGGTAGGGTACGTATGGAACTCTTAGATTGCTATCTTTCTGATTACTCTGATCAAGTAATCATTTTGAGACCATCTAAAGAGCATAATGGAAGTGAAAGTATGGCACAGATGTTTCCATCACATCCTAAGTGCAATAAAATAGAATCTGAGATTATCTCAGATCAACCTGTGAGTATGAGAAAGTACAAAGTACAATTCTCATGGTAAGTGAAAGGGAACAAATAAGATGATCCATGTTCAAATAAAGAATATGTGAAGGATAATGATCTCTTCCTTAATGAGAGAATGAGAAATGTGATAAAATCAAGAAATGTTCATGAACATGTTAGACAATAACAAAGAAAGGAGTGATGACATGTAATCATCATTATAATTCTTATGCTGATGACAAGGAACCTAGGATGAAACAAGAGTAAATGACTCATGAATAGTTGAAAATTCATGCAATAATCAAAAGAGATTATAATCTCTTCTCTTTGATAAACAACCCTGGGTAATGATGGGGTGATAAGAGGAGTATGTTTCTTTGTGTTCTTTCCTTTCAGGGACATGGCAATCAAGTGAGTCTTATGACACTTGATGTGCATGAGTTAGAAGTTTTCTATTGATGGATACTTGGAAAAGTATCAGTTCATCTTGGACTTTGGTTCCAATATAAAGATATGTGTTATAAGTAATGTCCCAATATGAAAGAAAGATCCTTTTATATGTTCGGCTTTGGTAATAACAACAGAGAGATGGAAATGATGAGCATGTGATGTGTTTTTGGCACATGTGACAGATACCAAGGTAAGTAATTCTGGTATCCAAGAACTTTCAATGATATGAGAAAATGAGAACATGACTCCTGATAAGATGAATAATGTTTGGTTACCTAGAAGGGCCAACTTTGAGATTAGTCTAGTTACATACTATAGTATGGATATCATATGTTAGGGGTTTATGCTATACACAAACATAATATCAATAAGGATGTATTAATTAAATGAATAATTGTAGAATCATCTTGGAAAAATCTTATCAAGCTGAATATAATTCCTTAGAATATCCCTACCTAGACCTGTTCAGGCATCTTCTACATATAACATCTAGAGATATCTTTGAGATAGTTCTTCTTTGATAAGTAGCCTCTCCTTATGTCAAGAAAATAAATAGCTAATGGGATAGTTGGTACAAGTCATAAGTAAGTTTAGTATTGTGTCAATAGATTAGAGTGGCACAACAGAAGCATGATAAGACTTGTAGTCCCAAATGGGTGACAGAATGAAACTCTAGTCTTTCCTTGGAAGAGAAATGCTAAATTAAGTGTGGAGTATGAAAGACTCCCAAGGTCAAGAATCTTATCACATAAAAGACGTAAGATGAGAAGGTAACAAGTCATTAAGGTTTGACACTAAATTATTCGAAGTATGAATAGTACTTCTTTGACTTAGAAAGTGTTACCTAACACAGAATTGACCCTACAGTCATTAATGGAAAGGACAGTTGAATGTGTGTCATGTATGACAGATTCTATGATGACCCTAAATGGAAGGACTTTGTACTGGTAAAAGTTCTATAATATCTCCATGACATCAAGATGTTATGTGGAGGTTTGATGATGTGATGCATGAATAATAATTGTCTCTCTTCATCTGTGATTTCGAGGACGAAATCCTAGTTAGGGGTTTAAAATTGTAACATCCCTGACTTGGGTTCAGGGCTAACACTAATTGTTTTGGCTGAGAAAGTTTCTTAGAACTCTAATATAATCCTCTAACATGTTTTGTTATCATGTGACACACTTATGTTTCAAGTTTGGTCCTGTTTGAATATTGTTTGAGCAATGTTCCTTTATTTTAGACCAAAGTGCAATTTACCCAAGATAAGGGGTTATATTGCAAAATGTCAGATGTTGAACGTGCCTTAAGTTATTTATCATCACAATAGAGAGAAATATGCTAAGTGGTGGCTTGTGGAAAGCATAAAATTCCAAGTATGAGCTTGTTTGAATAATGCTAGTGCCTTGTGTACCAATTTTGGTGCAATTTGTAATTTACCCAAAACATACAGTTGATATGCAAATTATCACCTCTAGAGTGTCCCTGCTCCCTCTATGTATCATTTTGCGGAGAGAGAAATAAGGAGACACCATGGTGAATCATCTTTGAGTGATGGTACTCTTGGTGATGAAAAGACCAAGAAAGGGTTGTATGTGAAACCCTAAAATGAGTTGTTATGAGTTGTAAAGCTTATATGGGAGTGCCTATCGGACAAGAAGCCATAGAGGAGGTCCCATATCATTTTGTTAACTTCATGCAAGTATTCATGTCGGATTATCACCTCAAGGAGGTGATCCATGATGAGTTAGATGCTCCTTGCAAAAAGTTGTATTAGTTTGTATAATTTGTGAGATAAAGATGAGATATCTTATCCAACAAGATAAGGGACGGCCGAAATATCATCTCTAGATTATCCTCAAGTGTTTTGAATGTCAAGATATATATGTTTTCATGCATAAACATGTGTCAACCATGCATGGCCACGTGTCACCTAGTAGGATATGGTGAAGACATCTCTTATACACTCTCTCATGAACCCCAAGTATATATACCTCTCCTTTCACCAACTCGTGAAAGTTTACAAACCCTATGACTCTCTTTCTCTGAGATATCATGCATACCCTCTTAGATATCATGCATATTATCTCAAGGAGAAAGGGGAGATCGAGCACCAAGCTTAAGGTGAGGCCATGGTCATCTTCAACCTTGGTTGAGGCATGATTCTCAGGTTATATTTATTCCTTTCTTTTTCTTCTTCATCAAGTTCCTAACTATGGTGATTCCTTGTATATGGAGGAGTTTTTAATGAGCCTTGGAATTTTGATAAGTCATATTAAACCTTATGAATGTGAATCTTTGGAGCTTGGAGCTTTGAAGATTGTTCTTGAGGCGGTTTATATAACTTGAACCCAATTATGTTATTATTTACCTTCAATCTTTCTATACTTGTTGATCTACTTTCAATTTCGAATTTTCTTGAGAGGTTGATGATTCGATGAGTTATAATACTTACATGGAACTATTTTCCATGAACAAGAATAGTTCGAAACGAAGGTATAGAGCTTGAAGATGATGGTATCACCTTACAAAGTGATATCGGGTTTAAGCACACAAGCAAGCACCTCCAACCCGATAGGGTGATGCTCATACACCACTAAAACATTATGGATATGAGTTTATAATTCCTTGTATGATATGGTGATGAAGTATACACCCTATGCATGATATGGTGTCATCCATACACCTCTTGCACTATATGAGGTTAAGCAAAGACCCCACGAACGATATAGTGTCAAGTACCCACACCTCTAACCCAATATGGTCATGTACATACATCATTAGCATGATATGCTTATGCGTTTACACCTCATTCATGATATGGTGTTGAAGGATACACCTCATGCACGATATGGTGTTGAGGGATACACCTCATGCACGATATGGTGTTGAAGGATACACCTCTTGCCCGATATGATGTTGAAACTCTAGATGGTGATGGTTATAAACCACTACAACGATATGGTGAGAAAATAAACCTTATGCATGATATGATGACACACACACATACCTCAAGAATGATATTGGGTTAAGCATACACCTCTAAACTGATATTGGGAAAAGCATACACCTCTAAACCGATATGGTGTTGAGTACACACCTCTAAAGCGATATTGGGTTAAACATACACATCTAAACTGATATGGTGTTGAGAACACACCTCTAAAACAATATGGTGGGTAACACAATACACTAGATGACAAAAGTGGTAAGGTGGTTAATACTCCAGAACATGTGATGGCCAATACACTAAAGTATGGTGTGGCCAATATCTTCAAGTGAGGTGAGGATGTTACACCCATGTATGGTGAAGGTGATACACCATATGATTGGTAAGGATGATATCTTGATGGGGAATGATATGAGGGATATGATGATGCCTAGCTCGATATACACCCAACCCAATACATGTGTTCAACTTGACGTACATGATTCAACCTGATACACCTTGTAAAGGTGAGGGAAAAATACTCTTAGCAGTGATGAGTGAAACACCAAGTAATGGTGTGGATGGATAATACCTTGATAGGTGAAACACCTAAAGTGGTTGATAATGGTCAACTCTATATCAACAATACCTTAACCCAAGATGAGTCCATATCACTTGATGATAGTTGGGTAATTCAAGTGTGTAACTTGTGGCCAATACACTACAAGACAAATGTGATAAGTTAGCGCATAAAATATTAGGATGGGAAGTACCCTAATACAAGATAAGTTGATGAACTTAAGTAAGTTAAAAATGATGAGGGAAGTGATACACCAAGGCATTATAAATATCACATCCAGCACCTCAAGGTTGATACACCTTGATGCACCTCAAATACAATATACCTGGATGAGTAACACATGAAGTAAGTCATGTCAATTGTTACATTAAGATGTAATGAGTTTAATGCACTTTGATAAGTGTAGGCTAACCTACCTTAAGAAAGGGTTAAGCCAAGTTAATAAAGTATGAGATAATAAATATCCTAGTGAGGATGAGAGAGAAACTCATACTTTGTGTTGATAATCATTTAATGATAAATGATGAGAATAAATAAGTATGATTGAATAGTTATGAGATCAATGTATGCTCCTAGACGTATGGAGCAATGAATTAGGGTTTGGATTAATAATATGAACTTGAAACCCTATTCGGCTATAAAGGGAAACACTAACTCTAATAATGGGAAGGATGTATTTTTCTTATTGCATAAGCCTTGTGAAGCATGTTAAATACTTGTATAACAAGTATCATGTTTAGGTGGTTTGATGACCTAAAAGATATGTGTTGCCTAGTGAGAGGTGACAAAATGTTTAATGAACCTTGTGAGCCATGTGAATAGTTGTTTCCTAGTGAGAGGTGGCGAGATGTTTAATGGTCCTTGTGAGCCATGTGATTAGTTGTTGCCTAGTGAGAGGTGACAAGATGTTTAAATGGGCCTTGTGAGCCATGTGAAATATTTGTGTAACAAGTGTGATATATACTTGGGTCTGAGGACCTAGAGGTAATGGTTACCTGATAAGAGGTGACACTGTTCAGTGATGAACTAAGGGCTGAATGCCCAAAAAATATAATCATGATGATGATAATGATTAAGAGATAAGAATCCCCAACATTATGATAAGGGACGGAGATCTTGAGTGTTACGTATCTAAATGTGTTCCAAAGATTAGAAAAGTACTTGATAGATGATTACACCTTTCTTTGTAGCATTTGTTTATGATTGATGCTTATAACTTGTTTGATGCTAAAAGAATACTATAATACACTTAATATATCATTGGAACCATGAAATGTAGTTGCTCTGGCCATAGATCCATCAGTGTCAGAATTTGTTCAAATGGTGAAATAGGTTTTTCCCATGGGATTACCTGGAGCGCATATTTTTGAATATGCACAGGCATGAGCTTGGACAGCTATATGTGAGTCGATCCCCTTACATCCACAACCTTGGGGATTGGCTATATGCCATATCCTGGCTCAAGTGTGACTACGGTCGTAGACTCAGTAATGAGCACGGTGAACTGGCTCGTGGCTCAGAGTATGGCTATATGCCATGACTCAATAATTTTATATTTGGGGAAGGTTCTAGGTCTGTTTTTCCCTGATGAGAGTGCATGTTGTGGTTGTAACTCTAAGCAAAGAGGCCACTATACCCTGGCATGCTTTTTTGCAGTTTGACACGGGATGTCACTACCAGTTGTCTCGTACTGACTGAGATGAATGAGGTCTTGGTAGCCAGCTCTATTATTGACCTTGTATGGTACCGACTTGTGAGAAGTATGTGGTCGGTTAGAGCATAAACGGTATACTTCATCACCTCAGGGCATAAGTGTGATTGTAAATATGTAATCAGTTGTGTAGAATATTTGTTTAAGGATCGAATATGGAAGACATTGGTTGATGTACACTTCTTTTATACACCTTAATTGCATATATGTTTTACATGTTTCTTCATATTCCTTGTAAAGTGAATAGATGATTTATTGCCCTATCATAGATAGTTGGATTACTTTAAGAGAAGAGATTACTCTGTTCTTCTAATAACAGTGATTAGTCTTACTTGTTAATATAAAAGAACCTCTTCTCAATTTCATACTGCTTACTTGTGATAATAATATTGTTGGTGGAGAGTTATATCTCTCATTGGGACAATTGTCTCACCCCGTGGGATCCACATTTTGTTTCGGTGGGCGTGTACGAGGGGGTTGAGATCGTACTACAGAGGATGAACAATAGCAACATGGGTAGTAGTAACAGCTCAGGTTGAGTGTACTTTCTGTCGTGTCTTATAGATAGAAGTCCTATGTGTCGTCTTTATACTCTCAGGTCCTTGGAGTTAGTATGTAATGGTTTATGAATGATTTGATATTTTGGCTTGATTGCCTCGAGGTTTATGTTACTTCAGTATATGTTTTGACAAAGCAACTGTTATATATTATCCTCGACATTAGATGTTACAACCCCAATTTTTGGGTTCTTTTGGTGAGAAATGTAATTTCTCCTATTAAAGATATTTGAACAAATAATGATATGATTTGATTGAATGCATGAAATTCGTTTGTAAATAGCCTTGCTTGGTTGTTTCGTGGGCCTTATTGGCTATTGGGCCCAATAATAAGGAAAAGAAAAAGGAAATTCAATTAGTAAATGAATAATTAAGAAATGGAGAAAAGAAAGATGTAGAAACCTCTAGAAGGCAAAGGAATATTCCCCAAAGGTGTATTTCATGCCTTTTGGGTTCCTTAGGTTCCAAGGAGTCGAATTTTCAAAGATAATGCAACAAGAAAGATAAAAGATCAATTAAATATTACTTTATTAAGAAGGAAATTAGAGATAATGATAAAATATGGAATATAAGTGGAAAGATGTTTGATTGAGTCATCATCGGTGGATTTTCGTATCCACAAGGTTTGTAATGGTAAAATGAATCCAAATAAAGAAAATAGAAAGATAAGAGAGAGAAAATATGTTTAATATATGTCTTATTATTAGATAACTTGCATGAGAAGAAAATACCTCTTTCCTTTTGAGTTTGAGTCCCAAATTTGGAATATAAGTAGAATAAGTATTTATACACTTTCCTTTAAATTTTGGATTTAAAAAGATAAACAGATTGAGAGATATGATTTTTGGAATTTTTCCTAAAGTAATGAGGATAATAGTAAATGTCACAACTTTAATTGAATTAGAATTTCTTTTATCTGGGCGCGTGCAATGTGGATCGTTGGATCTGAGATTCAACGGCGCACAGTCATCTTCTTCCTTCTATCATATAAGGAAAGAGTCTATAGTAACTGGAATCTTCCATGACTCAGTTCTCACTCTTCGTTTCTCCTTTTTTATCGATTCTTTTCCCTTTGGATTCAGGAGTACAAATCAGACCTGATGATCCCTAGATGTTCCTATTTTGGTGTAAGGGTTGGAGTTTCCCCAAAGTTCCTCCAGAATTGTACTACATTAGGGATTGGCCACACAATAACACCTATAATAAGCCCTTAGCACCCATTTGAAAGATCTATAGTGCGTCGGGGAGTCGCAATACTCAAACAACCCTCTCCATGAGATCCAAGGATTGCTCACGAGAGACAGTTCTTTCCCCCTTCTTCTCTGTTCTGTTTCATGGAACCGCCGTAAGAAGCTATGCCATAGTCTTCCTTGGAGTCCCTAGAGGATAGGAATGTGTCACGAGGAAGCTTCAAGTTCGGCGGAGGCCCGAGGATCTCTTCTCGGAACTAACATGCCCATCTCCCCTTGGCCCGGACGGAGCAGCAAGGTGCTCTGTTCTTCTGTGGAAACAGAGACCGCTCGCGCGAGCGACTATGAAGAAGGTGAGAGGGGAAGTGTGATCAGTTGGGGTGACCAGGTCAGGTGGGAACCAGATCCAGGGAAAGGATCCGTGAGCCAATAAAGCAGAAAGGAAAAAAAAGATATACACGGCTGATGTGGCGATCTTCTATTGGCCCAAAAGGTAATTATCTTGTAAAATTCATATCTAATGACTGGTAGCTCGGATTAAGACAAACAATATATGAATTTTGATCAGAAAAGGGTGCAGAATCAAATAAAAATATTATTAGAATCTAAGTATGCTTCTAGTTTTAAAGAAGTATAAAGTTATCATCTTTAATGGTTTAATCAATGAAAAGCCCTAGTTTTAGATGATTAATGTTTTAGGAAGGGTTATATGGATATTTACAGTGGTAATTAACTCATTGTTAATAAAGGGATGTTTTAGATATAAAAGAATGATCTTTATACATAATTGGCTCAGTATGGGGTTCCATGTACATAAATATGCTCAAAAACCCTAATTTAGGAGAATATGTCTTTTAATGATTTTAATTGTGCAAATCCAATTAATGTGGATAATTGGTAATTAGGGTTTCCCTGTGTACAAAGGTGCAATCAATGTTAAATTAGGATTTGCTCACCTAAAAGATGTGAAAAATAGTAATCAGGGTACAATTGTGAATTGAACTATAATCATTGATGAAATATGAGTCGTCAATTCAAAAGAAATCGAAGATGATAATTGTCCTTAATGATCGTACCATTACTTAAAAGGATAAAGATGGTAGTTTTAGTGTAAAAGGGATATATTAGACTTAATTGATAGTCAAGTATACCTATGATGTTGAAATTAGGGTTTGTGATCTAAAAGGGGAATTAAAAGTGATAAATGCATAGTGGAGGCTAAAACTCTAATAAAACCCTAAAGTTGTCCTAGAAATCCTAAGGTGGAATTAAATTCAATCTTGAGAATGTTTTGGATAAAACAGTAACACATGGGTGTTATGCATTAATTTCAGGACATTGTTGATTGCTTAATTGATTGTTCTTGATTATTCTGGCTTGGACATCAAGTTACTCTGGATCAGGTATGTGGTTATGCTTATGGTTAGATCTCTTTGGTTTCACGGTGATTCCCGAATGTTTTATCAATTTCCTGAAAATAACTGCTTGGATGACTTTTATTTGATGCAACTACAAAGTGACTATGATTATCACCATAAATATGTATACATGACTAGCTCAGATCTTGGTCCTCCTCTGTGGCTTTGCTAATGATGAAAAGGGTAACCTAATACATGGTCTACTTGATAGGTAGGACCATCAAGTTATCATGAGTCAGTGATTGGCCTACCTATGGGTAGTGCCATGCGACTCTTCTAATGAGTTAGTGATTGGGATACCTATGGGTAGTGCCATGCGATTCTTCAACCCTAGATATTGATCTACCTATTAGGTAGGATCATTCAGGGTCGTGGTCAGAGTAGGCAGTAGAAACAAAAAATTTACTTGACCATAAACCCATAACCAATAGATTGCATCAATAGCTATGTAATGGGATGGATAGTTTTAGCGAAATATACCTGGTCATGAGGCTTGCTCAGCAACTATACCTCACAGCAAGTGCGGTCTTCAACCACCTATCTTTGATGACATCTGTGTAGCTCCTGGTCTTGAGCCGGACTGCGATTGACTGTCGTCCTCCTAAGCGGCAGAAGTCTCCCACCTCTATAGATAGTCCACACAAATTATCGGGAACTCTAGTCATACTGAAGAACGAACTAGAAGGATTTGTCCCCTTTTGTCACCGTACTAGTCACCAACACACTCTCCCACAACTAATCACTTTTATATAGTTGTCTTTCCCTCGTTGTTCCTCCCTAGATGGGTAGAACTTGCTTGGGCTCTCTCAGTTACCACAACCAGAGAGGACATCAACTTTACAGAGCAACTGATGTTCTAAGTTGTGTGTCTGGATAATCCCCATGTACCCCTCTATTTATAGTAGAGAGCAGGGTCAGGGTTCCCAATCTGTGTGGGAGTAGAAGGATCTAGAATTTTCATAAATAATTTACAATGCAGTAGGTGAAACGGTCATTTAGAAAGGTGAGCCGATTGGTACACTAGCGAATCGGTCAGTTGGGAGTGTGAACTAGTCAGTTCATTTAGTAAACCTATCATTTCACTTCCCAGACTTTCCAAAATTGACTTTCCTTGTTCGTTTATAATTAACACAAATATTAATTCTTGTCCAAATCATTTGAACAAGTGAAATGAAAAAACCTTTTCTCACAAACTAAGAAAATCCAATACTACTTGTTTGGACAAATGAACCGATCGATTCACCAAAGTGAACCGGTCATCTCACTGGCCATGAACCGATTAGTTCACCCAGTGAACTAGTCATTTGATGTACTAGGTTGTGTAGAACACAGTCAATTTGGTTCAAAATCAATCTGACTCTAATCAGTTGGTTCAACACTTGAACTTGATAATTTTGAGTCAAGTCTATTGATTGAATGTATGATTGAGTACCTAAACACTTTCATAATTCCAAACATCATTCATGGATAAAATCCTCTTCTAGGTTAATCCTTTATGTGTGATCCTATAGGTCCCATTTCACGTTGGCAGTGAATGTCCATAACTAGCTTATGACATCACAAGCAAAGAGTGGTATCTAGTTGTACATCATTTCTACCCAAGTGAAAAGGAAATTTAGAGAACAACTTTCAATCATATAGTCTGTGATTGGTGTTCCAGTGAATGTATAATTCCTTTGTCATTGATATCCTAAATGAACTCAAGGCATGGAGTTGTCATCCTTTCAATGTTCATTCATGTTTCTTGAACTATAGTAGGTTGTCTAAGATATATGTGACATCAATATCATATATTGATTCACATGTGCATGTGCATGCCTTTCTCAGACTCTCTTATCAAGTGGCCTGGACATCATATTCCCTTAGGAGGAAAAAATCCATATCTATCACTCACAATCTATCTCATGCATCAAAGACACTCAATCATCACCGTTATAACAACCCATGTTTTAGGGTTGTGTTTGATGATGTCAAAGTGTACCCAATCACATTCGATGAGTGTAATGACTTTAGGTCTAAGAATCACAATCACCACCATCACTATGAGAGATGACTCTGACTACCATGTCATGGTTCAATGTGTCACTCTCATGGTGGGTTTGTCCGAGACACTATTCTCTAACATGTATCTATGTGCTTGGTTTGATATCATATATCATGACTAATGAGACACTGTCATCAACCAACACACACTCTAGTCTTGATGTGTCATTGTTGTTTATCAACCTTCCACAATGACATATGACTAGGGACATAACAAATATTTACATACTCTTAGCATATGTATGATCTCGTTGTTCAGGTCCTCAACCTGAAGACATACGTCATTGAGTATTTTCATTCTTTAGACATTCATTTTGCTCCATCATTTATCTCATAATTGATTGAGCTAGAATAAATGTAAGCTTGACTTTGATATTTATCAAATCAATTAGAACATATGCCAATCCAATCATCATATTATTAGATCTCTGTGCATAAATACCAACAGACTCCCACTTGCACTTAGAGCCAATCACCTTTGAATCATATTCCCAGTGATCTCTAAACATGTCCCACATGTTTCTACTGCACTAGTGCTAATCCAATGAGTTAGAAATACTTTGCTTTAGTCGGTATATTGCATGTTTCACATCTCCTCACTGTATGACATTTCGTATGAGATGGAGTTGCCATAATATGCTATCTGATATTCCTTTGCCTAACAATTAGCTCCATAGTTTGACTTAGTATTTCTACTTTGTCATCAATGGTTGGAATATCTATAAGTTCATATGTATGAACTTCTAGATCCATATAGTATCCTCTGTTATTCATAACACAAGGAAACTCGACATTCCTTTTACAATTAAATGGATTTTAATTTTACTTGGAACATTTTCATTAAACAACATATATTCACTTTTATATCTTGAATATAACTTTTATATTTTGCATTTTGTGATCATTTTTATGTCATTTTGGAAGCTTGCATCAATGTAACTCATTTACACTCAACTCTTCCTTTTATTACTATAGAACAAATCATTTAATACTTCATAAGTACTTAAATGAGTTCTTTATGGTATTCCAGCGACTCTCACTAGAAGTAGACAAACATCCACTCGTCATGTCTATTACATACGAGATAACTGGATGAGCATATCATATTGTCATGACCAATACATACAAGATGATGAATGCATATTATTTTCTTATCATGTCTGATACATACAAGATAATGGGATGATTACATACATGATAGATCCAATTGTGAATGCACAAGGCATCTATCAATTTGTTCCTATTCTTCATAAGAATTTGGGACACTAGGCATCTGAGAGACTAACTCCATGTAATATGGAAAAGTTTTCTCCCACTGAATCTTTGCATACTAAACCCTTCAGCACAGACTACCAATGTATGCTCTATCTTTATTAGGTCAAGAGACTTATGAGAAGTATCTTAATAGATATTTATTCCTATCACATAGGACATTTCTCTTTATTCCCTTAAAGAAAGTATTTCCACACCAGTTTCATTTTATTCCCCATCATCATGTGGAATATGAATACACTCCCACTAAATCTTTGTAATCACAGATCCCTTCTTTATTTCGATATATCATTCAAACCTTTTGACTATATAATCAAAGTAAACACTCCAATTCTGAGGTGCTTGTATTTAATCAATCACATTGATTAATCTCTTATAACTTATAGACTACATTTGCATTAATAGAATTATAAAACCCTTCAGGTTGTGTCACGTACACAACCTCATGTTATTCCTACTAGGAATGCAGTTTTAATATCCATATGCCAAATTTCATATTCTTCTAGTTCCAATAGCAAGCATGATCATGTATGGCCTATAGAAACTGCAATTGGTTAAATAAAATCATCAGGTTCAACACCTTGAACTCACTTGAATTTATCTCAACCAATCAGCTCTTCAAATGTCATCCATGTCAATATTAACTCTTAAGACCCAATTGCACTTATGGGTTTTATCCCTATAAGTGCTACCATTAAGGTCATACCTTATTTGGTTCTCATGGAAGTCATTTTGGATCTTATGGCTTCAAGCCAAAACTCAAAATCTGGTTCCTCAACATCATCTAGATAGATTATTGGTTCATCATCATATGACCAATTAATCACCTTTGAGTTTGAAGGACATCATTTCCCATCAAGATCAAGGTGTTTTCTACTAGATATATGAGGTGTATTTGTTACATAAGGAATTTGAGATTCCATAACACTTGTGATTCTTAATCTCCTTTTGTGTATTTATTTAGTGTAAAGCATGTTCTTTAGAAGAATTATAGAAGATTAGTTATTTTTTTGATGATCATGCTCTTAATATATGGAGTATGATTCATTATTTGATTTATACATCATTATGCCTTAATCATGAGTTCTCTATGATACACTATCATAGTTACTCAAAGGTCCTCAAACATTTTGTTTAAGTATCTCGTTCATTGATCATATCAAAGAATTAATACCTTTACCAAGTTTGTTCTTCATTTATGATATTCTTAAAAAAATTCAAAATATTCATACTGGTATTTCATTAAATACCATATCTAAAGTATTAGCATTTATTCCAATAGGTATGTATATACATCAATATGTATTACACCTAATAGAATAGTCATTCTCCCACTACATCTAGTGAAGATTGACTTGTCATCATGCCCAATAAACAAGACATTCATCTCTCTTAATGGCTCATTAACCAAGAGAGTCTAGTTTATCCATAAACATGGATCCTAGAGGTGAATTTCGAATTCATTTGTTTAGATGATAATGTTAATTTATTGTTTGAGTCAGCAATAACTTTTAGGTATTATTTATTTTATCTCATGCATATCAAGTACCAAAAGATAAATAAGGCATTGCCATAAAATATCATATCTTTGAAATTGAAACATGAATCTTTATTGATAGACATAGTCATTACAAGATGCAGAAATAAAATGTTTCTATTTATTGGCAAAATGAAATAACAGTTCATAATGCTATTACATTCCATTTGGGATGAAATAAACTAAAAGGTACTACTATCTATGGCAGTAACACTTGCTCCAATGTTGATGAGTGTTCCTTCTAGGTCATTTCATAAAGGCCATCACTTCTTTTCAGATCTTGCACATCATATGTGTCAGATCTATATCTTGGTATCATATACCTAAGATAAAGAATTATTTAAAGTTTATTTCATGATACCTGAGGTGGATACTTCCATCCCCTCCTTCTTCTTCTTTAGTCCATCTATGTAGAGAGGGCAATTTCTCTTCCAATGTCCTGGCTCATGACAATGGTGACATTTGCCTCCCTTGTTCACCCCTCCCTTGGCTTTGAGAGTTGAAGATAACTTGGGTTGTTGGCTAGCATCAGAACCTTTCTTTGCTTTGTCCTTTCCCTTGCCTTTAGACTTTTCCTTATTTCTACTAATCATCATCATATATTTGGGTTTGTCTTTCTTTATTTGTGCCTCGGCTGTCCTCAACATGCCCAATAACTCTATCAGTGACCTGTCAAAGTTGTTCATATTGTAGTTCATCACAAACTGACTGTAAGATTCTGACAATGATTGTAGTATCACATCAGTAGCCAACTCTTAGCTCATAGGGAATCCTAGTTGAGTTAGGTTCTCCACATACCTAATCATCTTGAGTGTGTAAGAGCCTACTAGATCTCCTTCTGTCATGATGCACTTGAATAATGCCTTAGAGATATCATATCTCTCTTGTCATGCTTGGTCTTGATACATGTTCTTGAGATGTTGAACCATCTCAATGACGTCCATGTTCTCATGTTGTCTCTACAACTCATAGTTCATTGAGCATAACATCAAGCACTTCACATCAATGGCATCGTTAGAATTCTTCTTATAAGCATCTCTTTCGTCCCTTGGTGCGATGGTAGTGGGTTCTTCTGGCTCTGGTGTATTTAGGACATGGAGCTTTCTCTCTTGAGTGAGAACAATTCTCAACATCCTAAACCAGTCATGGAAGTTGTTCCCATTTAGCTTGTCCTTCTCAAGGACCAATCGCAATGAAAAGTGATTATTGTTGGTAGCCATTTATTCTACAAAAAGGAAATTTGCAATTTTAATCCAAAATTCTTTTGATTTGATTTGATTTGAAAATTGACGATATTAATTATGTCTTTAATTAATTATCACTCCCACTATTTTGATCAAACTGATAGCCATCACCATCAATTTAGAAGATTGCAGCGTACAACCTTCTAGTGAGCCAAGATCCAAAACAATTGAGTTATTACCCGACCAACACCAGCGTCCATAATCAATTATTAAGGTAGGTAACATTTACCAATTGTATTATATGCAATTCTTAGATAGGTGATATGCACAACTCTTTGTCATAGTCATCTGCATGCCTTTAAGTGCTTAATCTCATTAAGACTACTTAGTTAAGCCTGAGCCAAAAGCCAACATGATAGGAGTGCATCTTGCTTGGCAGGCCCACACAACTACCATCACACTTCTATGAGATAGATAGCACACCACCCTTGGGATGCCCATGCTTGTCGATCAAGATTTTCATTTGTGCTACTTATGGAAGGCATCTAAGACTTAATATTATATGGAGGGGTTTTAATATGCTTATATATGCATATATGTATCCAATCATCACATATATAGTATGTATCATATACGTGCTATATCCCACAAATGAAAACATGCAATAACGATAACGAGATGATTATGTCCATCTTATTGTAGTTCCTTGGATCCACAAGGAACTACGATCATCTAAGGTCTACATCACATGCAACTTGTTATTGATGAAGATCTATGCTTGCCAATCCGGGTTGACTAGTTCAACCTTTGAATCGGTCGACTCACCTCTTGGCCGATCGGTTGGTCTCCTCCAGATGGTCAGCTAGTGCGGTCATCTGGGCTTCTCGTTGGTCCACCAACTGCTCCTCATTCGGTCGTCTCGGCCCATCAAGCGGTCATCTTCAGTCTTCTTCATAGTAATAAATAAATCTACTCCTATTTTACATAATCTTTGTGAAACCCCGAGTTACATTCGAGGGGAACAAAGGTAGAAGAGAATCTCAAGTTATCTTGAGTTACATTCAAAATAGAAGAAGAGGGCTCTGTGCACAGACTGAGATGCAAACAACCATAACCAACCACACACATGCACATAGGGTTTATAGGCCATATTCATGCTACACATCCACCATCAAAATTGTTTTAGGGTGACGTGTATCGATTGCATATATATACAATATCATATATGTATATATTAGTTTGGTATCATGTGGTATTAATTGGATATTCACATTAGTCATTTAAATATTTTCATCGCATGAAATATATATAAGATGGTAAAACCAAAATCCGATCATATTCATTATCCCAAAACATAGAGTATTGACCTGGATCTGATACCACTGTTGGGTTTTATGTGGTCAGAGTAGGCAGTGGAAACAAAAATTTTACTTGACCATAAACCCATAACCAACAGATCACATCAATAGCTATATAATGGGATGGATGGTTTTAGTGAGATATACATGGTCCTGAGGCTTGCTTAGTGACTAGACCTCACAACAAGTGCGGTTTTCAACCACCTATCTTCGATGGCATCTATGCAGCTCCTGGTCTTGACCCAGACTACGGTTGACTATCATCCTCCTAAGCGGCAGAAGTCTCCCGCCTCTATAGATAGTCCACACGGACTACCGAGAACTCTAGTCATCCTGAAGAACGAACTAGAAGGAGTTGTCCCCTTCTATCGGTGTACTGGTCACCAAGACATGAGCAAGATCCTGACTTCCTCTAAGTTATGGACCAGTGAGGGTTGTCACCCACAACTAGATTCTTTCAGGTAGGCAACTTTTTCCTGTCCGATACACTATTCTCTAACATGTATCTATGTGCTTGGTTTGATATCATATATCATGATTAATGAGGCACTATCATCAACCAACACACACTCTAGTCTTAATGTGTCATTGTTGTCTATCAACCTTCTACAATGACATCCGACTAGGGACATAATAAGAATGTACATACTCTTAGCATATGTATTATCTTATTGTTCAGGTCCTCAACCTAAAGACATACGTCATTGAGTATTGTCATTCTTTAGACATTCATTCTGCTCCATCATTTATCTCATAATCGATTGAGCTAGAATAAATTGGAAGCTTGCCATTAATATTTATCAAATCAATTAGATGATATGAAAATCCAATCATCATATGATTGGCTCTCTGGGCATATATACCAACAATGACATCTTCAGTCCATGATTCATTCCTAAAAATTGTGAGTGGATGGGTAAGCCTACTCGCTCAGTGAATGTGTACTTCAAAGAAACAATCTAAAGCACTGATATAATTACAGATATACTTTTGAGCAAGATATCAATTATAACAGCAGTAAGCATTAAAGAGACTAATCATTCACAAACATAAATATGTCAAGATACTCTAGATATCAACAAGAGTGAAACAATATATGAACATGCTTGATTGATCACAAAGAGAACTAATAATTCAAAAACATACAAAGAATAATTGAATAACTACACACACTTGTTTAACCTCTCATTCATCTTATTATGCTCTGAACCCACGTGAGGTGTACCACAACATGTGAAAGAATGGAAGCAAGCTACGATATCACTGTACAAGGCTTAGAAGCATGTCCGGGTTCCTAAGCCTATCTTTCAAGTAAGACCCAGTCTGCAGCGGGCCTCAGCACATCTACCTCTCGATGGCTAATGGGAGTGGCCAAATATCTCAGACTCCACCTCTGAACCTGGTTACTCAGGCGATGAGTCAAAGCCCTCAGGCTTGTTGTGCATCAGTGGACCCACTGACCACTAATTACTACAACATGTAGCACAGGTACCACTGGCATCCCCGATTGGTGTTGGGTATCACACAACTGTAAGGAGTCTACCCTACTGGTTAAGACCCCTGCATCCTACTGGTGCCCTCCAACTTACCTCGATCTAGACTACCTTTAGTCAGGAAACTATTTCCTCCCCATAGCGTAGGCCTCATTCTGTGAGGATTCTACAGTGTTCAACACATCTAAATGTCCAATTCACTCTTTAAATTCACAATTCAATCATCACATCAACATATCTTAGTTTAGCTTTGTAAAATGTTCATTTCATAAACCATCTGAAACATTTACCACAACTAAACTGTTAAGCATAATCACATCTCATATTGAGAAACATCGATATAACAATACTTGATTCACTAAACACCCTATCCTTAGGGTTTCATTTTCCTCATTCACTTATCACATGAATTGCATAAGAAGTTAATGTGTCATAAACATTCACTAAATAAAGATTGCTTTCAACAAGTCATATACAATCAACATATGTATGAAATCTTAGAATTGAGCTAAATTAGGGTTTCCATGCCATTCATTGAGATATCATAAATCAATAATAATATTGAATAGATAAAATCTATGATGTCAAGAAAAGCACTTCAAATGGATTTCACAATATTTATTAGCAAATTTCCAACTTTCCACTCATCTAGGGCTTCGCCCTCTTTACTAAGATATCAAGCAAACACTATTCACATCACATGAAATCCAAGATAGTATCTGAAATATATGAACTACACATTCAAATAAACAATCATTCATAATCCATGAGATTCATATAGACAAATTTCTCTATCTAATTATACAACAATTTTAGTTATAGCTAAAAACCCTAAAATTTAGTTTACTCTTATAACCTTTGCAAATACTTAGGAAAATCTAATTCAGATGGATTGTATCCATTTATAATATGATTTTATCATCTGAAATTCATTAAAATAAAGGAATAATCCATTTCGTATCATTTTGGAAAAGCTAGATCAAAAAGGCAATTTAGGGTTTGTACATGCATACTAAGAAATTGAAGATTATTGATGATTCGACTCATTTTTGTTCAATCTACTATTTAAAGGAAGTTCCCACTCACCCTAAGGTGTGAAAACACCTTTAGAACACAACCCATCTCTGAAAATCTCAAACTCATATCAAAACCCTAGCAAATCATCAGATTCTTCTTCCTTTCAACTCGAAAACCCTAGAAATGGGGGATTATGAAGAAAGAGTGAGAAAAAGGAGAGATTTGATATCATTTAGGATCATATTTGGGGAGGGATGGAATATTGACATGTGAGAGAAGATTCACCATGAAAGGCTATGTAAAGAAGCTAAACTTACTAGATTTCATTATATCTAGGATAGAGAAACCCTAGATCAGTAATTCCACCACTTTCTCCTCTCAAACCCTAACTCTCCCTGTCTCTCTAGGATTTCATTTCTCTGGAATGAATCATGCATTATGAGATATCCTAGTGTGTTAGGTTTACCATATAGAGTAATTGAGTTGCTTGGGTCAATTGCACATTGACCCCTCACTATACTTTCTCTTATTTTAGTTCAACTTTCTATCAGAAAAATATTACTATAATTCATTTATTTCAAAGGTCAAACCTTCTCTAAAAATTATGAAAATTTACTATGGTGTTTATAATTGAGTTAAAAAAATTAAGTTAAAATTTTAGATAATTCTCAACTATGATTAAATAATTAAAATTTTAATAGTGCACTGCTACGCAAAAATCTACATAATAGTCGGTTGAAGAGAAAATTCCCCAGAACGGACGTGCAAGCTACCACAACCATTCTAAGATGGACCCAGAATGGCCGTGTTGCCTACCACGACTGTGGTGTGTTGGTTTCATCATATTTGAGTACAAAAGTTGGTCAACAGTTCATTTCTTTCAAAATATTCATGCGGCCTAGAATGTTCGTGCCACCAACGACCTAATACGGTTGTGCTACCCACCACAACCGTGATATCTAAGCCTCCAACTACTATTTTCATTGTCCTTTGCCTAACTCTCTCACTCCTTCCCAACATGAGTCTATTTGGTGAAAACCCTAATATCAGTCGTT
Organism: Alisma plantago-aquatica; assembly: GCA_963693085.1. NCBI lineage: Eukaryota > Viridiplantae > Streptophyta > Magnoliopsida > Alismatales > Alismataceae > Alisma > Alisma plantago-aquatica. The sequence continues at coordinate 159,974,522 of OY856410.1, forward strand.
TAGGGTTTATATTTTCTCAAACCCTAATTATACATAGTGACAACATACTTGGGGTTCTCATTAGGTTTAACACATCATAATTGAGATATCATCATTAATCATGTTTAAGCAATGATCAATCTAATCAAGCATGTAATCATCCACATAAACCCTAACTTAACAGTTAAGCTCAGATACAGTCATAATACATATTTCGTTTTATTCTTATATCAAAATCATATAAAGTATTTAATATTTGGGGTAACTTGCATCAAAGTCTAAAATTTGAAATCTATATCCGAAATTTTGCAATTAAGACCTTATACTTATTTTCTTTAAAATTTGAGATGTTACAGGAGGTGTCATACTTTATTTTGGTAGGCAACATGAATTACATGAGCATGGATCTTCTAGCTTTACCTTATGAGGAAGGAGGCTTGAACCTAAAGATAGTGGATGACATGGTTAGATGCACTTTGTTGTTTTGCCTAGTTCATTTCTACATAGCATCTAACTCAATCTAGACTTCTTAGCTTAGGTGGCTTTAGGTCACCCACTTCTGGTGATAAAAAGATATGATATTTTGGATTATACAATTTTTTGAATCATATGGGAAGGACCTTTGAAGATCTCAACAGTCGTTTCCATATTTCCCGAACAGGCAAGCTGTCTTTGACTGAGTCAAATTTGAACATGTGGTAAGTTGTATGACCCCATGGACAACCCTACCATGTTGGCCCACCGAATTGGTCAAACACGGTGACCCATATATGAAGTTGCACCATCTATCATGATGTGCACAACTCTCTACCCACTAGTGTGAGGTTGGGAGTGTGGTTCCCAACCCAATGCAGTTGTTGCCTCTTTTGTCCTAGAATTGAGAATATGGAGCACATGTTCTTCAAATTCTCTTTCTTCTTTGTGATTTGGAAATGTATCTCTAGCGTTTGTGTTCTATCGATCACAAGGGAGATGAGAATGAGTCCCGTGGTGGACATCATCCTCAATAAATAGAATAGGGAGTGGAGGGATCTATGCATAGTAGCATGGACTTATGCATCCTACTTTATATGGAAACAACAAAATGAGTAGAAACATGAGGAGCAGTGGCTTCAACACAGTGACACCACAAGGATAGTAGAATAGGCAATCTGCATGGTAGCAAAGGAAAATAAATGGGGTCCCTAACTTCCATGAAAAATCTCCACACAACATGAAGACTCTCACTTAACTTGTAATTTGTGGCAAAGGAACAACATTACATTCCTTTATCTATATGACTCCCTACTTTTGTTTGGGGTGATTAGGTTTGTATGAACCCACACGTGGGTTGGAATGACTCCCCTTTCTTGAAAAGGATTGAGATTAGGGTGCTCCCTACACCACTATAGGATACTATGTATCTTTGGAGCTTTAATCTCTCATCTAATTTACCCAAAAATCTAGATGATGCATCCACACACTAAGCATACATAGCGTGTTTACCACTGTATAGAGAGAAAGATGTCCTTGGATATATCATCACCAAGTTTGTAGGACCAAAAGACCAGCTGGAAAATCTTTTCACAAAAGCCACTACCAAATAAGTTTTCAAACATCTTACACTCAAGCTGGGCATTAGATTTTATAACACACAGCTCATGGGATGTGTTAACATAGGAGCCTAGAGCTTAGCATTTTACTTCTATTTTATGTGTTATTTATCTATAATGAGTCTTCTATCTAAAGTTGTGTATTGCCATTCAATTGATAAGTCAGATAACATGATCCAATTGTGAATCTAGGCTTGTAAATTGGATTTTGCAAACTATTGTCTATATACTAATGCATATTCGTTGATAATAGTACATGAATAGCCTCGATTCTATTTGTTCCCTATTTCATTCCTCCTCTAGTTTAAAATATAATCTATCTATCATACATAGAAAATGAGATTTGTGGAATTGCATGGATTCATCATTAAGACATTTGTTCAAGTCCAAAATTCATCATAGAAAACAAGCTTTATGCCAATAAAAATGAAGATCCCTACACTACCACCACTGAGATCCCAAGAGGAGAGAAAAATGGATTTTCTGTTATAGTTGGGGCACATTGACGACTAACTTAGAGCCCCTATATATTCATTATATGTTTGAGTGAGATAAGAAAACATGTTAGGGTGATAGCCTTTGGTGGACGTTATTTACTGATGATATTGTGTTGGTTGATAAAATTTGTGTCAAAATGAGTTACACAAATAGTGAATCGGATAAATTTTTTGTAAGACGAAGATTCTAAGATCATTAAAATCCCAATTGAATACATGTATTGCAATTTTATCCGGTCCTTAAAACTACATAGTATGTGTTCTGGAATTGGATAAAGTGGAGTGCCATGATGTGATAAGCTTTTTTACTTAGATTTTATTACCCATTCTCATGGGAATGTTGAATATGATATGTCTGATAGGATAAGTACAAGACGACTAAAATATGATGAGTACAATGTATTTATATGTAACTAAAAGATCCCAGACAGTTTTAAAAGTGAGCTTTACATAATAATCATATAGCCAAGCTTATGTTGCATGGAAGTAAACATTGAGTTGTGGAAGATATAGTGGTGCCAACAAGATGAATGTGGTAGAAATGATAATGTTAACAAGGATCAGTGGCTAGACAAAAACGGTCTTCTTGTGATACATTGATTCGGGTGAGGAATAAAGCAGGTGGAAATAAGTATTATGGACAGAGTTAGTAAAGATTGCCTCATATAATATGGGCATGTGAAAAGTAGAGATAAGTGCATACATTTGACGTTAGTGGATGTTCAGCGGAGCAAAAAAGAGATAGGGAAATAAATATACACAACTAACTTGGGAAGAGCTAACAAAGAGAGACATGAATCCTTTCATTTTAACTAGACTATGAATCCAGAACAATAGTTGAACAAAAAAATAAAAATGCATCATGTTGTTGTCGGTAACATTTATGGGATCGAGACTCGTACAATCACGAGATAGCTACCTAAATGATTTAATTGTAAAACACATAAAAGAATGATGGTTGTGTTGTATAGATTCAGCATTGGCATTGATCTATGTGTGCACATAAAATAATGATGGTTGCGTTGTATAGCTTCCAGTATTATTTAGAACCGAATATGCGGTTTGTGTTAGGATAGAAACCTAAATCAAAAGAGATTTCCTATTTTTTAGCTATAGGAACCCCTTTTGTACCCATTTACCGTATGTACACATTAAGTATAAAATACACGTACACAACATCAAAAACATTTTTCAAAATAATATTCCAACTCAACTCATCAACCGTTGTTCTCATTAAATAAAAAAATCAGAATATGCGCAGAACATAGCACGACAGAGGTAAAAGAATCATTTCGATCCAACAAACACGGAATCCCCCAAGTGGCCCCTACTATATGGCTTCAACATCTTTCTTCGAAACAAGTTTGCCAAACTCATTTATGTTGAACAACCTCTACACCAACTCATTCCAACTACCACCATCCGCGTGCTGGGGCTCCCCACCATCCGGCTGTACCCGACTATCACTGACCTTTTGACCCGATTCATGTTCCAGCTCGTCATCAGTTTTTGGTATATATATAAACATGAATATGAAAAAAGGGAATGTTATTTGTGTTCTTAATGGAAGACTAAAGCGGTGGAGAGTAGAGAAGAAAGAAAAATGGTATTGTCAAACTATATAAGAAGACACTAGGACCTTTGGGTCTCATATTAAACCATGTTAAACAATATTATCTCTTATATAAAAATAATGACCATTGATGTTTGTGCGGGATAAAAAGGGCACGCACGTCCCTCCACAAAAAATATGTGGTGGTTGAATAAAGAAATGTAATAAAGCTAGAATTTTATATTTATATGAGCTAACACAAATCTGGAGACAATACAATCTTCTAGTGATACAAGTGAGCAAAGAAGGGAGCTTGTAAGTAGTTCAAGAAGCCATGCCTAGAAACTTAGAGCATGTAGATATAACAAGTTATAAACTAGATATTGAGAATATGATGTTTATTATACTTGTTGGGGATGTTGTACCGATACAGTCCTGAATGTGACGAAAAGTTGTCACGGAAGCGCTACCAACAAGCGTATAAAACCCAAAGAAGAAAAATACCAGATTTAACGTGGAAAACTCTCCCCTCAATAAGGAGAGAAAAACCACGGGGCAATCCCGCTAATAAGCACTATGTAATAAAATTACAACTCACACCTCCCAGATTTAATTACCCCTAAATCCGGGTAGCAACTGCCAACCGCTACTTTGCTTCAAGGCAAAGTCACTGGCCCTCTCTTATAAACCAAGAGAGCTTCTCTACCAGTTGTTCTTGTTCTCTGGCACCCTCTACCACAGAAAGCACCAACAAGAAACTAGAGAACTCACACCTCAACCGGTGGATAATCCAAAGGCCTCCCCAGGGGCCTCTATTTATAGGCCTCCATGCATGTGATTGCAACCAGGAATTCTAGTCCTAGTTCGAATCCTAGTCCAACTGCATGTTGCACATAGGAAGTCATATTCCTACTATTCAAGATTTAACTCCTATTAGGATTGGTAGCACAAACCAACCCTCCCAAGTCTAAATTCCACTAAGACATGGGCTGGATTATATTCCTAATCCCAACAATCTCCCCCTCCAGCCCATGAGGGAGATGTGGTCTTCAGCGATCATCATTGGGAATGTACACCGCAGAGCTTCTTACAAAGCTCTAGCTTGTCTCGTGTCACCACCTTGGTCATCATATCAGAAGCATTCTTCTCAGTATGGATCTTTTTCAGAGTCAACAACTTCTTCTCTATAACATCACGAAGCCAGTGATATCTCACATCAATGTGCTTTGTCCGTGCATGATGCATTGTGCTCTTGCTCAAGTCAATGGCACTCTGACTATCACAGAAAATAGTCTGGTCAATCTGAATCATCCCCATCTCCCTTAGAAATCTCACCACCCAGAGAATTTCTTTTCCTGCTTCCGCTGCTGCAATGTATTCTGCCTCTGTAGTTGAAAGTGCAACACACTTCTGCAACCTAGACTGCCAAGATATGGCCCCCCTGCAAAAGTGAAGATATACCCAGAAGTAGATTTCCTGTGATCTATATCACCTGCCATGTCAGCATCAACGAAGCCCTTTAGAACTGGTTCCGAACCACCAAACATCAAACACGTGTTGCTCGTGCCTCGTAAGTATCTGAAGATCCACTTGACCGCCTCCCAGTGATCTTTTCCAGGATTTGAGAGAAACCTACTCACAACGCCAACTGCATGAGAAATATCAGGATGGGTACACACCATTGTGTACATCAAACTCCCTACAGCAGAAGAATAGGGAATCCTTGCCATCTCCTCCTTTTCCTCATCAGTAGATGGGCATGACTTCTTACTCATCTTGAAGTGACCTGAAAGTGGAGTCCCCACGACTTTGTCTTTGCCCATGTTAAACCGCTCAAGTACCCGTTCAACATAACTCTGTTGTGACAACCACAACTTGCGCTGTGTCCTGTCACGTGTGATCTGCATCCCCAAAATCTGTCGTGATGGTCCCAAATCCTTCATCTCAAAGGCTTTGGAAAGCTCTGTCTTCAATTTTCTGATCAAACCGAGATCCTGACCCACTATCAACATGTCATCCACATAGAGTGGTAGAATAATGAACCTGTCATTGGGAAACCTCCTGATGTAGACACATGGATCTGCACTTGTCTTCTGGTACTCGTGACTCTGCATGAAAGAATCAAACTTCTTGTACCACTGTCTAGGAGCCTGTTTCAACCCGTACAAACTCTTCTTTAATTTGCAGACTAAGTGGTCTTTCCCCTTGACTTTAAAACCTTCTGGCTGCTCCATGTAGATATCCTCTGTAAGGTCACCGTGAAGGAAAGTTGTCTTCACATCCATCTGCTCAAGCTCCAGATCTAGACTAGCAACTAAGCCTAGAACCAATCTGATAGAACTCATCTTTACAACCGGAGAAAATATCTCATCAAAATGCACTCCTGGTCTTTAACCAAAGCCCTTGACAACAAGTCTGGCTTTGTATCTAATATCACTACCAGTGCCGTCATTCTTCATCCTATAGACCCACTTGTTCTTTAGTGCTCTCCGACTCTTGGGAAGTGCCACAATCTCATAGGTGTCATTATTCTGCAAAGAATTCATCTCCTCCTGCATCACCTGATGCCACTGTACTCTGTCTCTATGAGTTTGTGCCTCCTGAAAAGTCTCTGACTCCCCCTGATCAGTAAGCAAGATATACTGAGATGCCGGATATCTGGATGAAGGATGACGTACTCTGTCAGACCTCCTCAGCTGCTGCTCTGAGGACTCTGCCTGGTCCTGATCCTTCTCCCCCTGCCCAGAAGTCTCTTCCTGTGAAGTTGAATCACTCGTTTGTGCGTCTGGAACTGGACCACTTGATGTGCTATCACTCTACTGCTCATGGTGATTATGTTGCTCTTCTTCATCATCAGAAGACTGCACATGTGAAGAAGCTGAATCATCCTCATACTCATCGTCTGAAGAACTGTCACCTGATCCTGCAGCCTCTGCATCATCAACCTCAGGCTCTGTCACTGTCTGACTCTCACAGAAAGTCACATCTCTGTGTCTGGTCATGGTCTTTTTCACTGGATCCCATAACCTATACCCAAACTGTTGATCTCCATAGCCAAGAAAGATACATGGCACCGCTTTATCATCCAGCTTTTGCCCCTTTTCCTTGGGAACATGAGCATATGCCTTGCATCCAAATACTCAAAGATGTGAGTAGGATGCATCCTTACCTGTCCATACATGCTCAGGTATATCAAACCCCAAAGGAACTGATGGAGATCGATTTATCAGATAGTATGCAGTTCTCACTGCCTCACCCCAAAATGTCTTTGGCAACTTTGCAGTCTTCAACATGCATCTGACTTTCTCGACAATAGTACGGTTCATCCTTTTAGCTGTACCATTGTGTTGTGGTGTGTCGGGCTCTGTCCTCTCATGCCGTAGGCCATGCTGCGTGCAGTACGCCTGGAACTCCCTGGAGGTGTACTCTCCTCCATTGTCCGTTCGGAGACACTTTAATTTTTCACCGGTCTCCCGCTCTACCATGGCATAGAACTTTTGGAAACATTGAAAAACCTGATCCTTGGTCTTCAGCAAGTAGACCCACACCTTCCTAGATGCATCATCAATGAATGTGACAAAATACTTATTGCCTCCCAGTGAATCCATCTCAAACGGACCGCAGACATCCGAATGAACCAACTGTAGAAGCTTTGACTTCACCGCAGACCTTGTCTTGAAAGAAACTCGTCATTTCTTTCCTGTCTGACATGCATCACATGAACTGAGACCACTATCCTTGCCACAAGGAATCAACCTCTTCTTGGATAGAAGATTCAAGCCCTTCTCACTCATGTGTCCTAACTGTTTGTGCCATAGATCTGTCTGGTTATCCTCAACTGCATGTATACTGCCGTCTCTAAGTACTTTGAGCTTGGTCTTGTATAATGTGCGAGACAGTTTGCCACGTATAATAACTAAAGCCCCCTTGGTGATCTTGCATTTGCCGCCACCAAAATCAAGATGACAACCTTCTCTATCAAAGAAAGAACCAGAGATCAAACTCAGCCGCAAATCTGGAACGTGACGAACATCCTTCAGCGTGAGCGTGCAACCAACACTTGTCTGAACACAAATGTCACCAATCCTGACAATTCTAGAGAAGCTGGAATTTCCCATGTTCACCCTCCCAAAGTCTCCCCTCCTGTATGAAGTGAAGAACTCCTTACTTGGTGAAGCATGATAAGAAGCTGCAGTATCCACCACCCACTCAGAATCATCCTCATCAGCATGCAAACACTGTTCTTGGACTGTTAAGACCACATCGTCATCATCGCACCTATCATCTGAGATCGTCGCTGTAGTATTCTTGTCGTCATCTTGCTTGTCTTTGGCTTCAGACCCATGTTTCTTTTTCCAAATCTTGCAATCTCTTTTGAAGTGACCTGGCTTGCCGCAATGGAAGCACCCTCTACCATTCTTTGACTTGGATCTACCATGAGACTTCTCGCGGTCTTGGGATTCACCGCGGCTCTTAGATCTACCACGGTCTCTCACTCTATCAACGCATCTGCCCTCTGTGAAGTGCACCTCTGATCCACTGTCACCTGAGGCTCGTCGTCAAGTCTCTTCATTCAGTACACTGCTCTTCACCTGGTCAAGTGTCAACTTGCCCTCCTGTGCAGAATTGCTGACTGTCACTACGAGTGTCTCCCAATTGTCCGGTAGCGATCCTAGAAGAAGTAGAGCCTGAAGTTCATCATCAAGAACCATCTTTATGGACCCCAACTGATTTACAAGGCTTTGGAATTCATTCATATGCTCGGCGACGTTTGTACCATCCCAGTACTTGAGGTTCGCCAACTTTCGGATCAAGAAATCTTTATTTGTGGCAGTCTTCCGCTCATATAACTTCTTGAGCTTTTCCCACAGATCTTTGGCATTGGTCTCTTCTGAGACGTGATGGAATACGGAGATGTCGAGCCACTTCCGCACTGTTCCGACGGTTTTCCTGTTTAGCTTCTTCCAATCTGCATCAGATGTAGTCTCTGGCTTTTGTCCCTCTATCGGATCGTATAGATCTTTGCAATAGAGAATATCCTCCATCTTGGGTTTCCAAATCTGCCAATTTGTGCTTGTCAACTTTATCATCGTCGTATCTTCATCTTTCCCCATCTGGACTTATATCTGCAACCTCGCTCTGATACCACTTGTTGGGGATGTTGTACCGATACAGTCCCGGATGTGATGAAAAGTTGTCACGGAAGCGCTACCAACAAGCGTATAAAACCCAAAGAAGAAAAACACCAGATTTAACGTGGAAAACTCTCCCCTCAATAAGGAGAGAAAAACCACGGGGCAATCCCGCTAATAAGCACTATGTAATAAAATTACAACTCACACCTCCCAGATTTAATTACCCCTAAATCCGGGTAGCAACCGCCAACCGCTACTTTGCTTCAAGGCAAAGTCGCTGGCCCTCTCTTATAAACCAAGAGAGCTTCTCTACCAGTTGTTTTTGTTCTCTGGCACCCTCTACCACAGAAGGCACCAACAAGCAACTGGAGAACTCACACCTCAACCGGTGGATAATCCAAAGGCCTCCCCAGGGGCCTCTATTTATAGGCCTCCATGCATGTGATTGCAACCAGGAATTCTAGTCCTAGTTCGAATCCTAGTCCAGCTGCATGTTGCACATAGGAAGTCATATTCCTACTATTCAAGATTTGACTCCTATTAGGATTGGTAGCACAAACCAACCCTCCCAAGTCTAAATCCCACTAAGACATGGGCTGGATTATATTCCTAATCCCAACAATACTGACTCATATAAGAGAAAGAAATGGATGAGAGATGGTCCAAGTGAATTTGCATCCAATGTAAAGATTGTATAGTGTTTGTAAAACGTTGTGCTTCCTTATGATTTTTTTATTGAGTATACTACTCCAAAGACATGTTGCATGTATACAAGAGTTGTAACATGTACACGACAAATCACATAATCTCCAATTAAAAAATGTGTGATGGTCAGGTGTATAGAGAAAAAATAACACCTATAATGATGTATGGTAAAGGAACAACATATTTGGTATAAAGATTATGAAGACAAAAAGAATGACACATGAGTGGATAATTAGTATTGTAGCCCCGTCAACAAAATGAAAGAAAGATGCCCAAAATTGTGTAATCTTTATTGGTATTATGTTAATGACTCACAATACGAACTTTTAAGAGAAGATTCTAGTCAAAAGACCTCGACTCACAATGAATATACTAGACACCCATATTAGTTTTGTGTAGGGGAGATATACTAAGGATGCAAACATCCTAGTAAGGGGCTTAATAAAAAGTACTATAGAGATATATAGATATGCTTGGTTGATTCTCATCGATTTGGACATGTCTTTTGATCAATTGTGGAGGGTTGGGTGGGGAAAGGGGTACTCGGAATGGTTCAACGGAAGTTGAAATAAGTAGATTTTTGCTTTTGGAGGACCTAGGACTCACTAATAAGCTTATAATATAGTAGCTAGTAAAGTAGCCTAATCAAAAGACACATTCTATGTTTAGCTATAGGATCCCCTTTTCTCATTTATAATATGTGCACAGTAAGTATAAATTACATATACACAATATCAAGCTTTTTCAGAGTAGTATTTCCTCCTAACTCATCAATCGATGCTCTCACTGTAGAAAAAAAAATCGAATATGCGCAGAACATAGCACACCAGAGAGAAAAGAATCATTGTTTCCAACAGACACGGAATCATGACCACTACTTAATTAATGGCTTGAATATGTTTCTTCAGGACGAGTTTACCAGACTCATTACTGTTGAACAACCTCTGCACCAGCTCATCCCAACTACCACCGTCCGCGTGCTGGGGCTCCCCACCATCCGGCTGTACCCCGACATTTTGACCGGTCGATTCATGTTCCACCTCGTCATCGTCCTCTGGTAACTTGAAGGTCGATACCCTCTCCAGAGCATCCTGGTGCTCCTTCTTCATGGTTTGCATCCTATCCATCTTCTGCTTCGGAGGAGGACAGCTGGCACCTCCCGCACCCACTGAATCCTCCAGTGCCTTGTGATTCATATACTCCACTGCCTTTCTCGCCTCTTTCTCAATCCAGACAATGGCGTGATCCTTGGTGGCATTACATGACAGGACGATGTGTTCGAACCTACCTTCTACAGGAACAGCCGTCCTGACCTCCGGCGGGAATCTGCCACACCTGCAGAACCTCCTCTCAACGATATGGTACATGCGTCCTGGAGCGTAGAGCCGTCTAGGATCACTGAGCTTCTTATGCTCCGGGATAAACGTATCCCTCAAGCACACGAAGAACATTAAGCAAGGCAAGCAGAATATGGACCCAAAGATATGCTGCAGAGGCGTAGCTGTCCTGGGGAGAAAATCATCCTGGAGGACGACGGATTGGATGACGTCGGCGTATTTCACGGCGAGATTCAGCGACATGCACCTGGCCGGAGCGATGGCGTAGCACCGGACTTGGCTTCTTGGGATCCCGCCGAACTTGTCGAGGTTGTTGACGACCAAGACGGCGATTAACGCCGCGACGCCGGAACCTAACGAGTGGCCGGTGAATACGAGCTTGTAGTCCGGACCCAGTTTGAGCCATGTGTCACGGAGTGTCGTCGCCTCGCGGTTGAGTAGCCAGGTCGCGGCCTTGAGGAGGCCGTGGTGGACGTACCCGCCGTCGAACATCTGGCGGCCGAGCCTGTTGTCGAGGAGGAGCTTGTAGTCGCTCTCCTTGATTAGGTTGAGGCCGCGTATGGCGAGTACGAGCTCCTTGTTGTCGTGGTCGGCGTAGATTAGGTACGGCGGGCAGTGGCCTTTTTCGTCGGAGTAGGTCACGCGCTTTATGACCCAGTCCGGGTTGAACTTGAAGTAGAGAGGGTCGACGGTGGAAGGCTGCTGCTGATGCCGCTGGTCGGCGCCGGCACCGGAGGCGTCTTTGGCGTCGTCGACTTTCTTGGACGAGTCGTCGCATGGTTGGAGCTTTGGGTGCTGGATGTCGTCCTCGTAGTTGGCAAGGATGAGTCGGCAGAGGCGAGGCACGGGGGCGAGTTCCTCAGGGGAGGCTGGAGGCCACGACTCGCTGTCGTAGGCGCCGATGTAGGTGCATCGCTTCCACAACCAGGTCGTGCAGCCCACGCAGAGCACGCACTCCACAACGCCCGACATGGCTGATGTGGGTAATCAGCGGCCGGCCGGTGCGGCGCGCAGAGGATTGGCCTCAGAAGACAGGGAAAGAGATGGAGCGAAGACGGATGGTCTCAAAAGGAGTCGAGTCGAGATGGACAGACCACCAATGAGGAGCCGAGTCGAGATGGACAGACTACCAATGAGGAGCCGTGTATTATTTGGTCCGCTTCAAGTTCCATCCATCTTCCTCGGCTTTTGTCGGGCTCAGGCGTCGCACGGAACGAAGGAACCTGTTCCGGGGCCCGCAGTTCTACACACTGTGAATTGAATTCCAATTGGGCGGCAGCACCTGCCAAGCGGGCGAATGTTTCGCGGAAAGTAATTATTGCAATGCAAGAGTCGCGTGCGGGACATGGTGACCGAAGCACCACGTCTGCGCAGCAGGTGATCCAGCAAAGTCGCATTTTACGCGTGTTTCTGTCAAATTGCATGTCCTAAAAACACGAGCAGTAATTACCCACATCGACTCGTATATATCTGGTTGTTGGAAATTAGGAAACTGATAATTGTGTGCATGAGTGTGCGTAGAGATTTATTTCATGTAATAGTATGCATAGGGATTTTTTTTTTATGAATGTGAGATAGTGCATAATCACATAGAAAAATTTAACGACAACAACTTGATGTCGTAGAGAGAGAGAGAGAGAGAAGAACATGTATTATTTACTCTAGGTTATGTTACAGTTAATTTTATGTGTATATTATACAATACTTTGGTGTACATAATACTAACAATGTGTATTATTTTATATATTTTGATACATTTTTTTTTTTGTGGTACTGGAATAACTAGGCATAAACCCGTGCTACGCACGGATGCCTTAGTAAGCTGCAATAAGTATTTCTAGGTTAAACTTTAAGAAAATAAGATGCAATAAATATGTACAATACATATCTTAATAAGTTTTCTCATACACACAGGGACCAATATGTAATCCTAAAAAATAATGGAGAAAATTACATCCAACCATTTTTGTGGGCTTTGTTATATAGTATATATGAGTCTCCTAATATAATATATAATTTAAGAAATTTAAGACAAAAATGTGGTGTACAACCATGGACCGATACATAATTTTAAAAAATAATGGAGAAAATTTCATCCAATGCCCTCCATGGGCTTTCTTACATAGTATAGATGATTCTCCTAATATATATCTCAAAAACTAATAAAGAAAATTGCATCCAACCCCCTCTGGGGCTTTCTTATATAGTATAGATGAGCCTCCTACTACAATATTTAATTTTAAAAATTAAAGACAAAAGTGTGACGTACACACATAGGGACCAGTATGTAGTTTCAAAAACTAATGGAGAAAATTGCATCCGACCCCTCTGCAAAATTTTTTAGATACTATAAAAGTGTGGTGTACACATACAGGGACCAGAATGTAATTTCAAAATATAATGGGGAAAATTGCATCGAACTCCCTATGAGGGCTTTCTTATATTGTAAATATGAATTCTCTAATATAATATATAATTTAAAAAATTAAATACAAAAATGTGGTATGCACACACAAGAACCAATATTTTATTTGAAAAAAACATGGAGAAAAATGCAACCAACCCGCTCTACAAACATTCTTATATAGTATAGATGAGCGTTCTAATGTAATTTATAATTTTAAAAATTTAAGTCAAAAGTTTGGTATACACACACATGGACCAATATGTAATTTCAAAAATATAGTAGTACATTGCATCCAACCCCTCTGAGGCTTTCTTATGTAATATAGATGATCATCGCACTATAATATATAAGCTGAAAAATTAAAGATAAAAGTGTGGTGTACACATATAGGGTCCAATATATAATTTCAAAAAATAATGGAGAAAATTGCATCCAACCCCCTCTGGAACTTTCTTATATAGTACAAATGAGCCTCCTACTACAATATATAATTTTAAAAATTAAAGACAAAAGTGTGATGTTGACACACAAGGACCAATATGTAATTTCAAAAAATATTGGAGAAAATTGCATCCAACCCCCAATGTGGGCTTTCTTATATAGTATAGATGAGCCTCCTACTACAATATATAATTTACAAAATTAAAGATAAAGTGTGATGTTGACACATAAAGACCAATATATAATTTCAAAAAATACCCGAGAAAATTACATCCGACCCACACTTGGGCTTTCTTATATAGTATAGATGAGCCTCTTACTACAATATATAATTTAAGAAATTAAAGACAAAAGTATAATGTACACACATAGGGACCGATATGTAATTTCAAAAAATAATGGAGAAACATCCATCCAACCCACTCCATAGAGTTTGTTGTATAGTATAGATGAGTTTCCTAATATAAGATATTATTAAAAAATTAAAGACAAAAGAGTGGAGTACACACACGGACCAATATATAATTTTTTAAAAAATGGAAAAAATTGCATCCAACCCCTTCCACTGATTTTCTTATGTAGTATATATATGAGTCTCCTAATATAATATATAATTTAAAAAATTAAAGAAAAAAGTGTGGTGTACACACATGAACTAGTATGTAATTCAAAAATAACAGAGAAAATTTGCAACCAACCCTCCACGAGATTTCTTATATAGTATACACAAGTTTCTTAATACAATATATAATTTGAAAAATTAAAGACAAAAGTGTGGTGTACGCACATAGGGACCAACTTGTAATTTCAAAAAATAATGGAAGAAATTACATCAACATATTAGTATATATGTGCCTCCTAATATAATATATAATTTAAAAAATTAAAGACAAAAGTTCGTTATAAACACAAAGAATCCAATATGTAATTTAAAAAAATAATGAAGAAAATTGCATCCAACCCCCTATGTGGGACTGTCTTAGGTAAAAATTACACATTTATAATTTATAAAAATCTTGGAAAATATTGCATGATTCATCCAAAATGACATGTTTTATATAGTATAGATAGATGAGTCTCCTAATATGATATATAATTTAAAATTTTATAGAAAAAAGTTATGTTGTACACACAAAGGGATCAATATATAATTTTAAAATATAATGTAGAAAATTGCATCCAACTCCTTCGATAGAGTTTCTAATATAGTACAAACGAATCTCCTAATATAATATATAATTCAAAAATTTATAGAGAAAAGTTTGGTATACATATAGGGACCAGTATGCAATTTCAAAAAAAAATAGAGAACACTTACATGGCTTACTTTGAGTCTCTTAACATAATATATAATTTAAAATACTAAAGATAAAAGTGTAATGTACACACATAGGGACCAATATGTAATTTCAAAAAATAATAGAGGAATAACACAATATATAAATAAAAAAAGTAAAGATAATTGAAAAATGGAGAAAATTGCATCCAAACCCCTCTAGGGGGCTTTCTTTGATACAAAGGATGTGTTTGTAATTTATAAAATTGTTGGAAAAAATTAAAGATAAAAGTGTTGTGTCAACACAAAGGGAACAATATGTAATTTCAAAAAGTTATGGAGAAAATTGCAACCAACCCCCACTGGGGGGCTTTCTTAGATACAAAGGATGTGTTCGTAATTTATAAAAATGTTGGAAAAAATTGCATGACTAATCCAAAATGGCTTGTTTTATATATTATAGATAGATAGATGAGCCTCCTAATATAATATATAATCTAAAATTTTAAATAAAAAAGTTGAATATATATATATAATATAATTTTAAAATATAATGTAAAAATTGCATCCAACTCCTTCCGTGAAGTTTCTTATATGGTATAGATGAGTCTCCCAATATAATATATAATTTAAAAAACTAAAGAGAAAAGTTTGGTATACATATAGGGACCAGTATGCAATTTTCAAAAACAATAGAGAAAACTTACATGTCATGCTTTGAGTCTCTTAACACAATATATAATTTAAAACACTAAAGACAAAAGTGTGGTGTACACACATAGGGACCAATATATAATTTCAAAAAATAATGAAGGAATAACACAATATATAATTTAAAAAATTAAAGATAAAAGTGTGGTGTAAACATATAGGGACCAATATGTAATTTTTAAAAAATAGATAAAATTGATTCCAACCCCCTCTGGTGGGCTTTTTTAGATACAAAGGACGCGCTTGAAATTTATAAAAATGTTGGGAAAAAATAAAGATAAAAGTATAGTGTAAACACAAAGGGGTCAATTTGTAATTTTAAAAAGTTATGAAGAAAATTGCAACCAACCCCCTATGGGGGACTTTCTTAGATACAAAGGACGTGTTCGTAATTTAAAAAACTATTGGAAAAAATTGCATGTCTACCAAAATGGCTTGTTTTATATAGTATAGATTATACATGTTGTATCACTTATTGTGTGTAATGTATCGATCGTCTTTGGATATTATATTTTATGTATTCTTTATAATCATGCGTGCTATTTTATGAATCTTTGTATTTTTTTCCATATTTTTTGATGTACTCTTGTTAATTTGAGTATTAATACGTATGGCGTTACTTATTGTGCTTATTGTATTAAGTGTATTTACATATATTCTCGATGTGTACTTATTATATGTATATCGTTTTATGCATCTTTGTACATTTTCCATATCTTTTGTCATATTGTCGTTTATGTATCTTTACATACTAACATTGTGTATTGTATTAATCTCCTTGTATTCTTATAATGTGATCTTTTTTTCCTAAATTCGTCAAAAATCATTTAATTAAAATGTTAAACATCTTTCTGCGTTGATTATCTTTCCTCGTCTTTATTTATCTCCATTTCCGTTAAAAGTTTTGAGGGCTTAAATACTTTACGTTACCAATAGATTAATTGTTGGTGCCACATACCAAAGATTTTGGGTTCGGGTTTGAATGGGATTGATGGTAGTCATTTCTTTTGGTACCGGGACATGCAACGACCATTAAATTCAGCCATTTGTGCATGTTGCTGAGGGTACACACTCATGCAGTGCTAAATGAAAATAAAAATAAGTATAGCGTGAAGATTCAAATAGACAGCCACGCCTACAAAATCCACCAGTTATAACCTCAACTTTCTAAAATAATGAAATGAGATGTATAATTCTCTTTTAATGATAAATGAAATCTATGATTGATTTCTTTGTTTTAATTGGTGGATTTCGTGTACAATGGCCATGATTGTTCGTTAATGGGCTTAGTTCGCCATTGAGCCCAATTGAAAAGAAAAGAGAAATAAAAAGAAAAAGGATTTGCCGAATAAAAGGAAAAATATAAGAAAATGATAAATATAAAAGCAAAAGGTAAAAGGATGCTTCTCAATGGGATATTTCGTACCTTTAGGGTTCCTTGAGGACCAAGGGACTCGAGATAATAAGATAATTGCAAAGGAAAAAGAAATATTAATTAAAATTGGTTTAAGTGATGGATAACTTGGGAGGGAAGGAAACCTTCTTGTCCGTTGGATTTCGACTCTCAAATTTAATATACAGTTAGATAATGCCAAGATGGAGTTTCTCCTAAAATTTGAGAGGAAAATACTAATCGAGGAGAGAGAAACGATTTTTCCAAGATATCATGTTATTTTAATCAATTTTTGGGATAATAGGATTTCGGGGGGAGATGACGGTCGTTGGATGACACGTGTGGTCCAGGGGAACACAAATCCAAGGGTAGTCATGCATCATCTACCCTGAGTCACAGAGGGATTGGGAGACAAACTGGGAATCCAATTTCTCATTATCAGAGAAGATAATCCGAGGAATTAGGCAGTGCATCGACTTTGGGAGATTGTTCTGAAGCATCTAGACCCCGGTTTCTAACGAAGCCGTCGACGAGGGAAGAAGTCCCCAATTCGTGGGACTCCCAAACCTAGCCCTATATAAGGGAGGGTACTCGGGAGTACCGAAAAACATAGAAATGATCCCAATCGTTGTGGAGCACGACGACGAGTTGAGAGACGACTTCAATTGCCAATTCTAACCTAACCTACCCCCTCTGCAACCTGCGAGCCACGGTGGAGTTCCGGCGACTCATTCCCGGTGAAGGTTGGGGTGGATTGGGCAATTGAGTGGTGCATCAAGTTTGGACGACGATGACGAAGCTTCCTAGCACCTTCAATTCTCTGTTGGTGGCCTAGAGCTCGAAGTCAACCGAAGAGTTGACCATAGCCTGTCGATCAGTCAGAGGAAGACGACGATCGACAGTTGTCCGATCGCGGTCCATCATGATCCGGAGCGTGGATCCAACGAGCGAGAGCGAGAGTGGCTATTTTTGGCATGCACGACAGAGACTGTCTGATCTAGAGAGTGGATCACCAGTCCACTGATCTCACGACCGACGTTTTTTGGGATCAACTTGTGTGCTTGATTGATTATTATATTTCTTGCTTGATTGGATTATTTCTGTACTCAAATCAGCCTGACATGTATGTGGGTATTTATGGTTAACCCCTTTAGTTTCCTGAAGGTTTCCCGGATGATTGATCGCATTGAATGCAACCAATCTGTTTGGATGTTCATACATGCAAATTATAAAGACACTATGATTATCACAATTATGATTTAATGTGTAATCTCGCACCTACATGCCACCCTGATGTAAGAGGCAATGAGGTCAAGCCTAAGAGGAAAGAGCCATGGGCACTATGAGAGGTGACCCCAGGCACCAAGCTCAGGATAGAGAAGGTGGCCTTTATTGCATGACTATTGGGCACCATGAGAGGTGACCCCAGGCACCAAGCTCAGGATGGAGAAGGTAGCCTTAAGTCAATGGTAAAAGAGAAACCCAAAAGGGGGTATTCCAAGGTTAGGGCAAAATCGATGGAGTTGACACATTAAAATCGTAAAGTGAATTGCTAATTAACTTGAATGTGATAATTAGGTTATTAGCCTTATGTGTGATATTTTGGTTGTCCCCACATACCGACATATTCATATATGTTGACCGACGTTTTGTTTGTCGGCGTTTTAGGTACAACTCTGAAAAGAACAAATAGTAAAGTGACACACTATGAAAATAAGAAATAAAGTGCAAGGAGGATTAGATAGAGTAGATTCAAGCTGTGGATAGAAGTAGATATGCAAAGTTTTTAAAAGGTATGCACAGAATTTTATTCCAGCTTTCAGTATAGTTTGGTAGAATTCTATAATTATTATTGATTATTTGTCAAACATTTGATCTTGTTTATTGGGATAATGACTCTGACCTCTTGGTCTCCCTTAATTGGGGGTTATCGGGAGGCAGGGTCGTTACAATTTGGTATCAGAGCATTGGTTCCTCATTTAGTCTTTAGTAATTATTAAATTTTACAAACTCTGTAGAACCCAAGGGAGTTATTAAAAGATTTTCCAAAAGATAGAGGTGTCTAGAAAAGGATCACGTTTGGGGGCTGGCAATATTTTCCTCCGCCCCGCTAGTTGGAATATGAGGACTCCTGGATCTGTGTGACTGCCTGGCCAATGTCTCAGGATCTGAATCAAAATAAGATACCATTAGGACTCTCTCATCTATTTTCATCCCTTCTCAACCCTAATTCAATTAAGATTCCAAGGTTTAGGGTTTTCTCTCTCCTCCTCACCCTCTTGAAGTAAGGGAAGTATGATGGCTTCGTATGCAAGGAAGTGAGGGGGATAAGTGGCACCAATTTAGGG
Organism: Alisma plantago-aquatica; assembly: GCA_963693085.1. Taxonomy (NCBI): domain Eukaryota; kingdom Viridiplantae; phylum Streptophyta; class Magnoliopsida; order Alismatales; family Alismataceae; genus Alisma; species Alisma plantago-aquatica. The sequence goes on from OY856410.1 coordinate 159,993,895, forward strand.
AATTGAAGGATTTTTATAACACTTTCTCTCTCTTGAATTTCCCTTATATACACTCCATTCTTTCACCCACATGAAAGGCTTTTTCAATCGAATCTTCTTTCTTTCCTTGCTTTGGCCAAACACAAGGGACCTTAGGAGCAACAGGAGGACGTACCCCAACCTGTAGGTGAGCTCCTTAATAATTTTCAACCATGATTTCATGGTGGAAATCGAAATTCAATGCTTATTTTCTTCTTTTGTCCATTCAATCTTCAACTTTAGCCATTCTTTTCACTCAAAGACTTGAGGACAGACCATAGGAAGTTGATAAAGCTTCGTTCACCATTAAAGACGTGAAGCTTGAAGCTTGGATTCAACTTTGAAGGCGGGTTATATAACTTGAACCCTTAAATATCATTATTGATTTCATTTCTTCATCATATGTTGATTCCTTTTTCTTTCCCGAATTTCCTTTTGATTAATTGTTGAAATCACCACAAAGATCAAAGAAAATTTCGAAGGTTAGAAGCTTGAAGATGATGATGAATCTTAGCACACACCTCAAGAAATATCAGGTCCAAACGGTTTCAACTTGAGACCAGTCGGTCTCAAGACCGATTGAAACCAAATGGTCTCAAGAACGTTTGGAGATACTTGTTGATGTAGTTGGATGTTGATCCAATGGTTCTAATTGATTGACTCATAATAGGTTCAATGATGGATAATCTGACAAACTCTAATCAAGTTGAAATGTTGAAACCCTAATTGAATTGAATCAATTTCATGGTTGATGGTCCAAACGGTTTCAAAACCGTTTGGAGGCCAAACGGTCTCAAGACCGTTTGGAGGCCAAACAGTCTCAACAACTGTGATGGATGGTTGGAGATCCAAGGGTTATAATTTGATGTACTCTCAATGGTCCAATTAATGAATGATTCAATGAAACAAACCCTAATTGAAGTTCAATCGATTTCAATTCTGATTTGACCAAACAGTTTCAAACCTTTTGAGGACTAAACGATCTCAAACCATTTAGGGTTAATTAATATTTAAATCAATTGAGGATCAAACGGTCTCAAACCGTTTAGGGTTAACCAATCATCAAACCATTTGAGGTGTTAAGGATCAAGACCATTTAGGGATTTTGAGACCTAGACCGTTTGATGGTCTAACGGTCTTAAGACCGTTTGAAGGTGTAGATCAAGACCGTTTGAGGGATTAACGGTCTTCAAAACCATTTGGTGAGTAAAGGGTTCAAGACCGTTTGAGGGTCTAATGGTCTTCAAACCGTTTGAGGTTTTAGACCAAGATCGTTTGAAGGTCAAGTTACTTCAAGACCGTTTGGAGGTCAACTAACTTCAAGACCGTTTGAAGGTGTAATTGGTCCAAGACCGTTTGAAGGTTCATTTGGTTCAAAACTGTTTGAAGGTCCAATTGATTCAAATGATGCAAGTACTAATAACCCCATAAGTGGTTGAAGAGTATTTCAAGGATGATTCCAATGAAAATACCTTTAAAGTACTTAGGTTTGGGTATAATTAGAATGATTAATACTCAATGCCTATGAAAGTACTAAATTCAATACACCATAATAAGTGTAGGTGTATGTACTTAGTGAAATGATAAGTCAATTAAATATTGTATAATGGTTATGTGTGTTCCTAGTACATGGAACAATGATAAGTATGATTTAATACTTTAATAATGTTATGCGCTCCAAGATATGTGAAAGCACTGACTTAGGGTTTGGAATAATGAGGTAATCATAAAACCCTAATCAATGGAGATGAGAAACCCTAACCCTAATTTTGGGCCAAGGGTTGAAAAACCCTAATTTCAGGTAATGGGATGTGAAACCCTAATACATGGTGATGTTATGTGAAAACCTAATATAGGGTGATGTAATGTGAAACCCCAACATAGGGTGATGATATGTGAAACCCTAATATAGGGTGATGTTATGTAAAACCCTAATTGATAAAGAGGGGAAACCTTATTCCTAATAATGGAATAGTGAATAATATATTGGTAGGTGAAACACCGAAAGTGGTTGATAATGGATAACCTTATATCAATAATTCCTTATCCCGAGATGAGTCCATATTATTGATAATGGTTGAATAATTCAAATGAGTGACCTATGACCAATACATTACATGATAAATGTGATGAACTGGTGCATAAAGTATTAGGATGGGAAATACCCTAATACAAGATAAGTTGATGAACTTAAGTAAGTTACAAGTAATGAGGGAAGTAATACATCAAGACATGATAGATATCACATTCAGCACCTCAAGGTTGATACACCTTGATGTACCCTAAATCCAATATACTTGGATGAGTAACACATGAAGTGTGTCATGACAATTGTTGCATTGAGATGTAATGCAATTCGATCAGTGTAGGCTAACATACCTTAAGAAAAGGTTAAGCCAAATTAATAAAATATGATGTAATCATATTCTGGTAAAGATGAGAGAGGAACTCATATCTTGTGTTGATAATTCATTTAATGACAAATGATAAGAATAAATAAGTAGGATTGAATACTTATGATATCAATGTTGTCTCCTAGATGTGTGGAGCAATGAATTAGGGTTTTATCATTAATAAATATGATCTTAAAAACCTAAATGGTTAATAATGGAAAACCCTAACCCTAATGAAGGGTGATGATATGTAAGAGAAACCATAATCGATAAGAAAGGGAAACCCTAACCCTAATGTAGGGTGATGTTATGTGAAACCCTAATATGGGGTGATGTTATGTGAAACCCTAATCCTATTGTAGGGTGATGTTATGTGAAACCCTAATAAAGGGTGATGTAATGAGAAATCCTAAATGATAAAGATGAGAAACTCTAACCCTAATAAGGGAATAGTGATGTTATCCTTTTATTTCATGATATTGATGTGTAATTGATATGGTTGTTATCAAGCATACTAACCATGTGGGTATCATGAGATCATGATCATAACCAAGTATGAGTCATGATGTTAATAGGCCCTGTGAACCATTGTTTTATTTGTTTCCTAGTAAGGGGTGACAAGAAGTTGAATATGCCTGGTGAACTATGTGAGATGCTTGTGCAACAAGTATCATGAATACCTTGGTCAGATGACCTGGAGGTAATAGTTACCTGATAGTAGTAACCATGTTCAGTGATGAACTAAGGGTTTGAATACCCAAATCCAGCAAATATGATGATGGTGATGTTGAGGGATGTGAATTCCCAACAACGAGACAAGGGATTGAGATCCCAATGCTTTATAAAGTTTTGAAAAGTACTTGAAAGGAGTATTGTTTCTTTGTAGCATTTGTCATAATAATTCTTGTTTGAAAACTTAACTGATGTTAAAAGAATATGGTAATGTACTTAAATAATCAAGTGGAATCTTATCATGTAGAGCCCTGACCATAGATCCATCAGCGTCAGAATTTGCTGAATGGTGAAACGGGTTGCTCCGCAACATAATCCGGAATACATACTTTTGAGTATGTGGGGGTAATGGGTGAATATATCCTTACGCCTCATAGGAATGACTGTGGGCCATATCCTATACACAGGAATGGTTATGGACCATATCCCAATAAGAGTATGGCTACGGGCCATAACTCCACAATACCAGGCATTGGCTAAGGGCCATATCCTAAAAAGAGTATATGCTACTGGCTATAACTCTATAGCGAAGTTACCAGTATACCCTAGAAAGCTATTTTAGCAAGAGACCCAAGATGTCATGCATGTAATCTTGCACTGACCGAGACAGATGAGGTCATGGAGTATGGCTCTTCCATTGACCTAGGTATGGAACTGATGCTTTACGCCGTCGTGGTCGGTTGGAGTATGAGTGGTATACCTCATCTCCTCAGGGTATAAGTGTGATTGTAAAAGGTAATTAGCCATACAGCATGTTTGCTTAAGGATTGGATATGGAAATCATCGGCAGATGTTACATTTCTTTTATGCATCCTTAGTGGATAGATGTTATTTCTGTTTTTTTAGATTTCTTGCAAAGTAGATAGATGATCTATAAACTCTACCATGGGTAGATGAAATGTTCTCCTTAAGAGAGGAGATTATCTTATTTAGTTCATACAATGATTAATACTGCCTATTAATATAAAAGAACCCCTGCTCAATTTTATAATGTTTATCAACAATAATAATGTTTCTGGCGGAGAGTTATATCTCTCACTGGGATAATTTCATTTGTCCCACCCCGTGGGATCTAACATTTTTAGATGGACGCAGACAAGGAGGTAGAAATCATATAGCAGGGAAAGGACAACACCATCAGTGACAACAGTAACATCTCAGGTGGAGCTACTTACTGTCTTATCTTGTAGATATGAGTCATATGTGTCGTCTCTGTACTCTTAGGTCCTAAGAGTTAGTAGTAAGTGCTTTTATAATCGATATGAGATTTTGGATTGAATGCCTCGAGGTTTTGTGTTTCTCATGTGTGGACTTAACTAAGCAATTGATGTATATAATCCTCGAGAAGAGATGGTACAAGGTATGTACTTGTGGACCAGAATGTACATGTAATACTTTGGTTCTTATTGTTAAGAGTTTCCTGGAATTGGATCTCTTTGCAAAAGGTTTTAATTTTTAGTGATTTTTTTTAATCCGCTGCTAATGTTTTCTTTCGCATTAATCATTATCCGATGATTGGGTTCTGTCATCACAATTTAGTGGTATCAGGGCTTAAGGTTCGTTGAGTCTACAGATACATAGGACTAAGGTGTTGAGTCTATTCTAGTATCTTCTAGTATATCTTATAGTGACTTCTGCTCATGCATAAGATAGAATAAAGCTTAAAGATGTCTGGAGAATCCATGGAGTATATGGGTGAAAGCCAGGTTGCCGCACCAACAAGAGGTGCAGGGGACCAGGCAAGAGAAGAACGATTGCCTAAGAACCCCCAAGATGATCCAACTATGATAAGGAATCCTTCTTTTGACATCACTGTTGGGCAAGTTAGGACAGTAAGGATGCGTATAGTGGACCATGTATTAGCAATACAATCCAGATTACCAGCCCCCAATGATGAAGTTTTAGACTCCAATAGGATTCTTAATCAACATCAACATGTCAAAGTAATAGAAAATGTGAAAACAAATAGGTTACAACCCAAAATCAAGGTTTGCTATGGCTGTAGGCAGCCTGGGCATATCAGAAGAGATTGTCCAGAAAAGGATAATGAGGAAAGAATTAAGAAAAGGCCTAACCAAACTCGGGAACAGAGGCCTAGTGGGTTCAAAAAGGGGAAGTTTTTGGTACCCCCGATACAACTAGTGTCTAGTACACTAGGGAAATGGCTACCCAGAAAGGGTAAGGGACCTTTTAGACCAAATCAAGAGAATAGAACTTGTCACCAGTGTAGTCAGGTAGGACATCTAGCAAGGGATTTTCCATCTGGAAACACAATGGTAACCCAACCACCGAGGCAGAGACATCAGGGTCATTAGAGAAAATAGTTTTCTAGTGGCACTCGAGGACGTGGACAGACATCCCAGGCAGGATCAACTGTATTAAATAACAAAGCACAAAGTCAACATCAGGAAACAACAAGATTCTATAAAAAGAATCAGCCTGAGGCAGTAAACAAACTGCGAGATGAGGCAGGTTATATGAAACAGTTTCATTCTAATATATTATTTCATGATTTCATGTGTTAAATATAAGAAAGTACTTTTTTTTTAGATTCCTTTGACTAGTCATATGAGGACACAAGGAAGATGAGGACTTATATTTTACTCAGTATTCCTTTAAATGCTTTATAATTTCCCTTATGTATGTGAAAAACGATGAGATATAGAAGTGATGCCTGGAGAAAATCCAGGAATGTTAAATCTTGTATTTATAATGATATGAAAAGTAAGGAACATGATAGTAAATAAAGTGCATACTACCTAATCTCACTACTTGTATACCCTAGCCAGGTATATAATTATTGGAGATAGGGCAAGTATGGAACTCTTAGATTTATGATTACTCTGATCAAGTAGTCATTCTGAGACAATCTAGAGAGTATAATGAAACTAGAAAAATGGTATGGACATTTGTATCACATACTAAGTGCATTAAATGAAATATGAGATGATCTCAGATCAATCTTTACATATGAGGAAATGAAAAGTATAATCCTCATGATAAGAGAATGAGGACAAGGGAGATGATCCCTGTCTGACAAAGCATGTGTGTATAGTAAAGATCTTTTCCCATGATGTGAAAATGGGAAATGTGATAAAATCACAAAATGTTCATAAACATGTTAGACAATAACTCCTTTCAAAAAAAAATGTTAGACAATAACAAAGAAATGAGTAATGACATGTAATCATCCTTATAATTCCTATGTTGATAGCAAGGAACCTAGGATGAAACAAGAGTAAATGACTCATGAATAGTTGAAAGTTCATGCTATAATTAGAGGAGACGATAATCCCTTCTCTTTGATAAACAACCCTGGGTGGTAATGAGGTGATAATATGAATATGTTTCTTTGTGTTCTCTCCTTCTAGGTACATGGAAATCAAGTGAGTACTATGACACTTGACGTGCATGGATTGGAAATAATCTAATGATGGACACTTAGAAAAGTATCAGTTTGTCTTGGACTTTGGTTCCACAATAAAGATATGTGTAATAAATAATGTTCCAAAGATGAAAGAAAGATCCTTTTATATGTGTGACTTTGGTAATAACAACAGAGAGATGGAAATGATGAGGATATGATGTGTTTTTAACACATGTGATGGATACCAAAGTAAGGAATTCTGGTATCTAAGAAGTATCAGGTGATATGGAAAAGTAAAAACATAACTCCTAATTAAGATGATTAATGTTGGTTACCTAGAATGTCCAACTGTGAAATTAGTCTAATTACATAAAATAGTATGAACATCGCATGTTAGGGGTTTATGTTCTGCATAAACATAACATTGACAATAATGTGCTAATTGAAGGAACAGTTGTAAAATCATTGTGGAAAAAGCTTATCAAGCTAAAAATAATTCCTCAGAATACCCCTATCCATATCTGTTAAGGAAACTTATACATAAAATCTAAAGATACCTCTAAAATAAGTTCTTAATTAATAAGTAACCCCCCCCTTATGAAAAGAGTATGCACAACTAATGAGATAGTTGGTACAAGTAGTAAGAAAGTTTAGTGGCGTGTCAGTAGATTGGATGACACAACAGTTGTATGATAATACTTGTAGTCCTAAGTGGGTGACAGAATGTAACTCTGGTCTTTCCTTGAAAGTGAAATGCTAAACTAAATGAGGAGTATGGGAGACTCCCCAGAATCAAGAATCATGTCACATAAAGTTGTAAGTTGAGAAAGGTGACAAATCAATGAGGTTTGACACCTGAATTAAATAAGGTATGTATAATGTTTCTCTGACTAAGAAAAGTGTTACCTGACATAGAGTTGACTCTATAGTCAATAATGAAAAGAAACAGTAGAGTATGTGTCATGTATGACAGGTTCTATGATAACCCTGTATGGAAGGACTTTGTGTTGATCAAAGTTCTATGGAATCTCCATGACATTAAGTTGTTAGGTGAAGGTTTGATGATATGATGAATAAATAATATATGTCTTCCTTTACCTGGGATTTCGGGGACGAAATCCTTGTTAGGGGTTTATAACTTGTAACGCCCCTGACCTGGGTTATGAGGTAACCCTATTTGTTTTGGGTAAATAAGTTTCTTAGAACTTTAATATAATCCTCTAAGGCATTTTTTATCATGTGACACACTTATGTTCCAAGTTTGGTCCTGATTGAATGTTGTTTGAGCAACGTTCCTTTATTTTGGACCAAAGTGCAATTTACCCAAGTTGAGGGGTTATATTACAATATGTCATATGTTGAACATGGCTCATGTGTTCTAGAATCATAATAATGAAAATGATGCAGAGGTATGGCTTGTGGAAGCCTGAGCACCAAGAAAGAGCTTATTAAGCAATGTTTGTGCATTAAAACCTAGTTTTGCTGTAATGTACAATTTACCCAAAACCTAGGGTTCAATATGCATAATACCACTTCATAGAGTCCCTAATGTTTCTTGGTATCAATTAAAGACAAGAAAATCATAAGGTCATCTAATTTGAATCTCTTTGGGGGAGAGAGAATCTTGATATTAAAATAATTAAGATTTAAGTATAATTCAAACCCAAATTCAATTTAATGCACAAATAAATATATTAATGGAAGTGCCTTTCAACCAAAAATGTGATGGTTGAATTTATACAAGTATGTACGTCCTTGTGCCTTGCAATGACACCGAAATATCTAAAGTGAGTGGAGAGCCCACTCACATTAGTTAAAGAAAAAGTAATATCCACTAATTTTTTGATATTATTATTAAATTGATTAAGGTGCTTAATTGTTTTCTTTTAATTCATGGATAAAGAAGAGGATTTCAAAGGGAAGGATGATGTCTTCATATGCAAGGAATTGAGGGGGATAAGTGACACCAATTCAGGGAATTGAAGGATTTTTATAACACTTTCTCTCTCTTAAATTTCCCTTATATACACTCCATTCTTTCACCCACATGAAAGGCTTTTTCGACTCTTCTTTCTTTCCTTGCTTTGGCCGTACACCAGGGAGTTTAGGAGCAATAGTAGGACGTACCCCAACCTGTAGGTGAGCTCCTTAATTATCTTCAACCTTGATTTCATGGTGGAAATCGAAATTCAATGCTTATCATCTTCTTTTCTCCATTCAATCTTCAACTTTAGCCATTCTTTTCACTCAAAGACTTGAGGACGGACCTTAGGAATTTGAGAATACTTCATTCACCATTAAAGACGTGAAGCTTGAAGGTTGTATTCAACTTTGAAGGCGGTTTATATAACTTGAACCCTTAAATATAATTATTGATTTCATTTCTTCATCATATGTTGATTCCTTTTTCTTTCCCGAATTTCCTTTTGATAAATTGTTGAAATCACCACAAAGATCACAGAAAATTTTGAAGGTTTGAAGCTTGAATATTATGATTTCATCTTAGCACACACCTCAAGAAATATCAGGTCCAAATGGTTTCAACTTGAGACCAATCGGTCTCATGACCGATTGAAACCAAACGGTCTCAAGATCGTTTGGGTGCAAATGGTCTCAAGACCGTTTGGGATCAAAAATTCTCAAGAATGTTTGGAGATACTTGCTGATGTAATTGGATGTTGATACAATGGTTCTAATTGATTGACTCATAATAGGTTCAGTGATGGATAATCCACTAATTACAAACTCTAATTGGGTTGAAATGTTGAAACCCTAATTGAATTGAATCAATTTCATGGTTGATGGTCCAAACAGTTTCAAAATTGTTTGGAGGCCAAATGGTCTCAAGACCGTTTGGAGGTCAAGGGATGTGATGGATGGTTGGAGATCCAAGGGTTATAATTTGATGTACTCTAAATGGTCCAATTGATGAATGATTTAATGAAACAAACCCTAATTGAAATTCAATCGATTTCAATTCTGATTTGACCAAACGGTTTCAAACCATTTGAGGACTAAACGATCTCAAACTGTATGAGGATCAAATGGTCTCAAACCATTTAGGGTTAATTAATATTTAAATCAATTGAGGATCAAACGGTCTGAAACTGTTTAGGGTTAACCAATCATCAAACCATTTGAGGTGTTAAGGATCAAGACCGATTAGGGATTTTGAGACCTAGACCGTTTGATGGTCTAACGGTCTTAAGACCGTTTGAAGGTGTAGATCAAGACCGTTTGAGGGACTAACGGTCTTCAAAACCATTTGGTGAGTAAAGGGTTCAAGACCGTTTGAGGGTCTAACGGTCTTCAAACCGTTTGAGGTTTTAGACCAAGATTGTTTAAGGTCAAACGGTCTTCAAGACCGTTTGAAGGTCAAGTTACTTCAAGACTGTTTGGAGGTTAAGTAACTTCAAGACTGTTTGAAGGTGCAATTAGTCCAAGACCGTTTGAAGGTTCATTTGGTTCAAAACCATTTGAAGGTCCAATTGATTCAAATTATGCAAGTACTAATAACCCCATAAGTGGTTGAAGAGTATTTCAAGGATGATTCCAATGAAAATACCTTTAAAGAACTTAGGTTCAGGTATAATTAGAATGATTAATACTCAATGTCTATGAAAGTACTAAATTCAATACACCATAAGAAGTGTAGGCGTATGTACTTAGTGAAAGGATAAGTCAATTAAATATTGTATGATGGTGATGTGTGTTCCAAGTACATGGAACAATGATAAGTATGATTTAATACTTTAATAATGTTATGTGCCCAAGATATGTGAAAGCACTGACTTAGGGTTTGGACTAATGAGGTAATCATAAAACCCTAATCAATGGAGATGAGAAACCCTAACCCTAATTTTGGGCCATGGGTTGAAAAACCCTAATTTCAGGTAATGGGTTGTGAAACCCTAATACAGGGTGATGTTATGTGAAAACCTAATATAGGGAGATGTAATGTGAAACCCCAACATAGGGTGATGATATGTGAAACCCTAATATAGGGTGATGTTATGTAAAACCCTATTTGATAAAGAGGAAAAACCCTATTTCTAATAATGGACTAGTGAATAATATATTGGTAGGTGAAACACCTAAAGTGCTTGATAATGGATAACCTTATATCAATAATGCCTTATCCCGAGATGAGTCCATATTATTGATAATGGTTGAATGATTCAAATGAGTGACTTATGACCAATACATTACATGATAAATGTGATGAACTGGTGCATAAAGTATTAGGATGGAAAATACCCTAATACGAGATAAGTTGATGAACTTAAGTAAGTTACAAGTGATTAGGGAAGTAATACATCAAGACATGATAGATATCACATTCAGCACCTCAAGGTTGATACACCTTGATGTACTCTAAATCCAATATACTTGGATGAGTAACACATGAAGTGTGTCATGACAATTGTTGCATTGAGATGTAATGCACTTTGATAAGTGTAGGCTAACATACCTTAAGAAAAGGTTAAGCCAAGTTAATAAAATATGATGTAATCATATTCTGGTAAAGATGAGAGAGGAACTCATATCTTGTGTTGATAATTCATTTAATGATAAATGATAAGAATAAATAAGTATGATTTAATACTTATAATATCAATGTTGGCTCCTAGATGTGTGGAGCAATGAATTAGGGTTTGATCATTAATAAATATGATCTTAAAAACCTAAATGGTTAATAATGGAAAACCCTAACCCTAATGAAGATTGATGATATGTAAGAGAAACCCTAATCGATAAGAAAGGGAAATACTAACCCTAATGTAGGGTGATGTTATGTGAAACCGTAATATGGGGTGATGTTATGTGAAACCCTAATCCTATTGTAGGGTGATGTTATGTGAAACCCTAATAAAGGGTGATGTAATGAGAAATCCTAAATGATAAAGATGAGAAACTCTAACCCTAATAAGGGAATAGTGATGTTATCCTTTTATTTCATGATATTGATGTGTAATTGATATGGTTGTTATCAAGCATACTAACCGTGCGGGTATCATGAGATGATGAGCATAACCAGGTATGAGTAATGATGTTAATAGGCCCTGTGAACCATTGTTTTATTTGTTGCCTAGTAAGGGGTGACAAGAAGTTGAATATGCCTGGTGAACTATGTGAGATGCTTGTGCAACAAGTATCATGAATACCTTGGTCAGATGACCTGGAGGTAATAGTTACTTGATAGTGGTAACCATGTTCAGTGATGAACTAAGGGCTTGAATACCCAGATCCAGCAAATATGATGATGGTGATGTTGAGGGATGTGAATTCCCAACAATGAGACAAGGGATTGAGATCCCAATGCTTTATAAAGTTTTGAAAAGTACTTGAAAGGAGTATTGTTTATTTGTAGCATTTGTTATAATAATTCTTGTTTGAAACTTGACTGATGCTAAAAGAATATGGTAATGTACTTAAATAATCAAGTGGAATCTTATCATGTAGAGCCCTGACCATAGATCCATCAGCATCAGAATTTGCTGAATGGTGAAATGGGTTGCTCTGCGGTATAACCCAGAATGCAATTTTTTGAGTATGTGGGGGTAATGGGCAAATATATCCTTACGCCTCATAGGAATGACTGTGGGCCATATCCTGTGCACAGGAATGGTTATGGACCATATCCCAATAAGAGTATGGCTACATGCCATAACTCCACAATACCAGGCATTGGCTACGAGTCATATCTTGAAAATAGTATATGCTATGGGCTATAACTCTATTGAGAAGTTACTAGTATACCCTGGAAAGCTATTTTAGTAAGAGACACAAGATGTCCTTCATGTAGTCTCACACAGACCGAGACAGATGAGGTCATGGAGTCTGGCTCTTCCATTGACCTAGGTATGGAACTGATGCTTTACGCCGTCGTGGTTGGTTGGAGTATGAGCGGTATACCTCATCTCCTCAAGGCATAAGTGTGATTATAATTAGCCATATAGCATGTTTGCTTAAGGATTGAATACATAAATCATCGACAGATGTTACATTTCTTTTATGCATCCTTAGTGGATAGATGTTATTTATGTTTCTTTACATTCCTTGCAAAGTAGATAGATGATCTATAAACTCTACCATGGGTAGATGCAATGTTCTCCTAAAGAGAGGAGATTATCTTGTTCAGTTCATGCAATGACTAATACTGCCTGTTAATATAAAAGAACCCATGCTCAGTTTTATAATGTTTATCTGCAATAATAATGTTTTTGGCGGAGAGTTATATCTCTCACTGGGATAATTTCAATTGGCTCACCCCCATGGGATCCAACATTTTTAGGTGGACGTGGATGAGGAGGTAGAAATCATATAGTAGGAAAAGGACAGCATCATCAGGGATAGCAGTAACATCTCAGGTGGAGATATTGACTGTCGTGTCTTGTAGATATGAGTCATATGTGTCGTCTCTGTACTCTCGAGTCCTAGGAGCTAGTAGTTAGTGCTTTTATAATCGATATGAGATTTTGGTTTGAATGCCTCAAGGTTTTGTGTTGCTCATGTATAGACTTAACAGAGAAATTGATGTATATAATCCTTGAGAAGAGATAGTACATGGTATGTACTTGTGAACCAGAATGTACATGTAATACTTTGGTTCTTGTTGTTAAGAGTTTCCTAGAATTGGATCTCTTTGCAAAAGGTTTTAATTTTTGGTGATTTTTGTTAATCTGCTGCTAATGTTTTCTTCCGCGTTAATCATTTTCTGATGACTGGGGTATGTCATCACAGTATACACCTTGAGTACATCAGTAGTACTAGTAGTAGTTCAAAACTCAGGCCAGAAGGGCATGTTGGATAGCTTATGAGATAAGCATAAAGAGCTATGGATAATTCTGAGTGAACGTAGGTTTCACCCATGTAGGTGTATGCATGTGAGATTGATCCACCTTCGAGAGAGAACCTATGGTGGTAAGGTTGTTTGTAGGGTTAAGCTCTAGAGAGAGAGAGTGAGACTCGAGCAAGAAGGTTGGAAGCTTGGACTCTGGGATATAAGGAACCCTGAGAAGTCGGGTATGTACAACCTAAGTGGATGGTTACGATTGTCTCGTGCATGATCCTTGGAGGCTTGTGGTATCTAGGTTTCCTTTAGAGGAACCAAATCCTAGAAAGGGGAAGAGACTGCTTGAATCAATCTATGGAAGTAGTGGGTGCCTACCTACCTTCTAAGGATAGGAAGAAGAGTTCCCTAGACCTTAAGAAGGTATAGTACCAAGTTGGAAGGTCTCACACCTAGTTGTTTGTCCTTGAGGAGGGCTCAACTCTGAGGTGTTGTTCAAGTGGAAGGATTATAGGACGTGCATGATATACCTTGTACATGTTTGGTTCATGGTTGGAAAGCTCAGCATGCAGTTAGATGGTTGATGCATAAAAGTGAACCTAGGGTTCCTAGACCTATAAGAGGGGAAGTAGTAGTACCTGGTGCACCTGATGCTCATGAAGAGATTTGAGTTTTTATAGATTCGAGCATGGTACTCCTCATGTTTAGAGGAAAAGGAGATCCCTGAGACTAAGGTCTATGTTTGATGAACCTCCTACATATAGGTTGATGACATGGGCATGTATGATGATGGTCCAATGTTGAGGAATGGGGATAAGTATGACCTACCATGGAGACCCAGTATCGTTTACTAGTGGCCAGTTTGTTAGCAATATGCCTCAGTAGCTTTCTAAGGCTAAGCATGCTCATGTGGATGTAAACCCTAGACATAAGGACGTTTATGACCTTTGTTGCTATCAAGAGATAGTTTCCTCCCATCCTGGGAGAGGGACCCTTTTGTAGGGTATGGATCAGCTTTTGTTGGGTTTGAGGTAACCTTAAGAGGTCTCATAGAGTCTTGAGAATATATGTGGAGAGAGTACATAGTATGAGAATGAACCTACAGACCCATAGATAATAATCTCTAAGTGCATGTGGATGGGGCCTGACCGAGACAGGTAGGTTGCCATGATTCCTATGAAAGGATGTAAGTCAGACCACGAATGCTGAGAGAGATGATGGAGACTTGGGAAAGGTTTTAAGTTGAATATGTACTATGTTAGAATCCTAAGTCTATCCTAGGGTCAGGTAGGGATGAGACTGATGGGAGTAGGAGTTGCCTAATTCCCTAGTTGCACATGACCATAGGGTTGGGAGGTAACAACTATCATTGTCTGAGGGCCATGGGTTAGGAGATTGATCACCTTCATGAACTCATGGGACTCAAAGGGAAAACAAAGAGGGCACTCTCTAATGCATAAGGGAAGAGGGATGACCCCAAAAGTACCGGCACCCTACAGACCTACAGGAGATGACCAAGGATGGTATGATGACCCAAGTGGGTTCGAGACCAGTTTTCCATGGAAGTAACCCTGATATCGATTTGTTCATGATGTAGATTCATGTGATGCACGTTTCAACCTAGATTTGAATGTGTACTGGCAATGTGGGATGTACCATCTCTACTCTTGGAATGGGAAAAACTATGTATTTATACTGTAGCCAAATGCTTATTTCCTCTTATTATGGGAGTGATAGATAGGGCAATATGCATTCCATACACCAAGGATAAAGATGATGTGAGTGGAAACGTTGCTATGATGTATGAATAGAAACAGTAGCGTACCCTTGTGGAGAGTACGATATGTGGATGGTTTACCAACACCAAGAGAACTAAGGTAGTTGTCTCATAAGGATGTTCGTATCATAAGCTGTATGGAATTCATGAGTTATACAAGGTTGAGTTAAATAACCAAGAGGATGAGCCCAGAAGATAGATTCTGAGATGAGATAATAAGTGGAATACATGGAGGTGTATGTCTTCAACATTACCTAACACATAAAGATGAAAGGTGGTAATGGATTCTCTTGTTGAGATGCAGCTTCCTAGTCAGGTAGTTAGGTCCTAAGTGGTGAGATATTTTTGGGTAACACTTGGATGTAACGAGATCCATTGATCGAGTTAGTGGTTGCTTGGTTAGCCAGCCAAGGGCTTGTTGTGATAGGAGGATGGTTGTAGAACCTCAGATGCCCTTCTCTGGAAGAGAAGGTGATGAAACCCATGACTAGAGTGTTTTAGGGTTTTTGAGGAATCAACCTACAGGAGATCATGATTTTAAGTTCATCATACACTATGGTACTACTAAGATAGTAATTTGTAGTAGTACTTTGGATGCCTAAGATGAAGTTGCATTTGGCTTGTCGCCATGCATTTCAGGAGGTGAAGGACGAATACCAGTAATCTCGTGAGTTGATATAGAGGATAAAAGTCCCTGAGAGGGAATGGGGGTTCATCACTATAGTTGTGGTGGTAAGTCTCCCCTGGACCAATGAAGGTCAGGATGCATTATGGGTTATGGTAGATCGCCTTACCTAGATGGCATAATCTAAGAGAAAGAGGGAATACTGTCAAGGGACAGATCTGATTGAACTACATATAAGACAGATGATTCAGCTACACCATGATGTGAGTTCAAAAGTTCTTGAGTGTGACCTAAAGTTTCACTTACATGCGGTGGAAGTAGGTGCATGAAGAACTTGATGTTAGTACAACTCATCACCCCTAACTGATGGTTAGTATGATCCAGACTAGAGGGTCTGATGAGAGCATGTGTGCTCATTCAGGGTGATATATGGAGTCATTTCTTGTCCTATAAAAGATGCAATGATAGCCACCAAAGCCAGTATCGGGATGTAAGAAGCTCTGAAGGGAGGTTGTGTCGGTCACCGCTTCACTATGATGTTGTCAGTGAGAGGATCTTGTGAAGGTCAGAGAAACCACAGTGTGTGCAGATGAAGTCGCTTTGATCATGCGATGGTTGAGAAAGTCGAGGGGCGACATGATTTGTGAGCTGATGCGAAGCAGACTGACATGCAGTTCACTGTGGGAGAATATGTGATATGAAAATTTGACCCCTCTAAGATATAGTTGAGAAATTTGAGTCCCCAATACATGTGTCCATTTGGGATGGATTAGTGGAGATGCATATATTTAGCCTTACCCCTCAGGATAACGTAATGTATGATGTGTTCCTCGAGTCCGATCTAGAGCACTATGCGAGGTACCCATGCCATGTTCTAAGCCATGAACCTATTTAGCTTTGAGAGAAGAAGAAATGTCCTGAGTCACCTATGAGGGTACAAGATACCAAGGTGAGAGAGAGCTCAGACGTAAGAATATGAGATGATGAAGGTTCTTGTGAAGCATCATGGAGAGGATGAGGCAACATGGGAGTTGAAGACAGACATGGAGAAAGCATATCCTGACTAGTTTGTTTGATTGTGGAATTTTGAGGACAAAATTCTTATAAGGAGGGGAGGATGTTATAACCTCAATTTTCTAAAATAATGTAATTAGATGTATAATTCTCTTTTAATGATAAATGAAATCTATGATTGATTTGTTTGTTTTAATTGGTGGATTTCATGTACAATGGCCTTGATTATTCGTTGATGGGCTTAGTTGGCCATTGATCCCAATTGAAAAGAAAAGAGAAATAAAAAGAAAAAGGATTTGCCTAATAAAAGGAGAAATATAAGAAAAGGATAAATATAAAAGGAAAAGGGTAAAAGGATGCTTCCCAATGGGATATTTCATACCTTTAGGATTCCTTGAGGACCAAGGGACTCGAGATAATAAGATAATGGCAAAGGAAAAAGAAATATTAATTAAAATTGGTTTAAGTGATGGATAACTTGGGAGGGAAGGAAAGCTTCTCATCCATTGGATTTTGACTCTCAAATTTAATATACAATTAGATAATTCCAAGATGGAGTTTCCCCTAAAATTTGAGAGGAAAATACTAATCAAGGAGAGAGAAATGATTTTTCCAAGTTATCATGTTAAAACCCCTTTTAATCAATTTTTGGGATAATAAGATTTCGAGGGGAGATGGCGGTCGTTGGATGACCCGCGTGGTCCCGGGGACCACGGATCCAAGGGTAGCCGTGCATCGTCTACTCCGACTCACAGAGGGATTGGGAGACAAACTGGGAATCCAATTTCCCATTATCAAAGACGATAATCCGAGGAATTAGGTAGTCCATCGACTTCGGGAGATTGTTCCAAAGCATCTAGACCCCGATTTCTAATGTTGCCGTCGACGAGGGAAGAAGTCCCCAATTCATGGGACTCCCAGACCTATCCCTATATAAGGGAGGGTACTCAGGAGTACCAGCAAACTTAGAAACAATCCCAATCACTGCAGAGCACGACGTCGAGAGACACAGGTAACACGGACCCCAAAACTACGGATTTGGGATCCAAGTTTAGGGGTTGTAGGGAAGCCACCCCCTATTACCTACACAATTTCTCTTTAATGTTAAGTTTTAAGATATGCATAAATAAAGTCAATTCAAGTTCCTCTAATCATTCAAATTTAGTCCCCTTTTTGCATCATCTAGGTTTCTTTTACTCTTCTTGTTATGCTTTTACCTTCTTTTCACCCTGATAGCTGCTTTTGGTCTATCTTTTGGTAAGAAGTTATTTCACATATCTTGTTGCTCTCCTACGGTGTCTAATGTTGGTGCTATTTTTTCTTCTTGTGTGAGACTTCTAAGACCGTGACCATGGTCTGACAGCCAAACTGCGATCGCAGTCTAAAGGCAAGGACCGTGACCGCGGGCGAGCCTGTGCCTTGACCACAACTGTGGGTTAGCATGACCGTGACCGCGGGTCAGCATGACTGCAACTGCGATACCCATGACCCGGGTATGCTTTTACGTGTTGGATGACTAGCCTATCGGTTTGTCTCTACCTTTTTGATTGACTGTAGCACTTTTGACCAAATATTTTGCCTTTTTGACCAGGTCTCCGGTGCTTTTTCCAATTTTTTCGTTGCCCAGCACGCAGCCTGGCACGATCGGGCTCAATGCAGAGCTGTGCGCCTAACCTATAAATACCCCCCGGCCGATCCATCCTCTCCTCACCAAGACCTCGAGTTTTACCTACCATCGCACAACTCTCCACCCATTTCTCTCTTCCTCTTGTTTCCACCATTGGCTAGTAGGGAAGGAGCAGGCGCAAAAGCATCTGCAGCAATAACCGCACCGAATAGATCGTCGAAGGTTTCTATTGATCGTGGTCGCAGTCAAGATTTGTGTCGCGATCACCTCGATCACAGTTGGGTTGGTGATCAAGGACTCTATGGTGGTTGCGGTTGCGGTCAATTTACAAGTCGGGGTCACAGTCACCACAGTTACCCCGGTCACGGTCGACAACGCAGTCACGGTAACCATAGATACCTTAGTCGCGGTGTCCAAGCTACCTCAGTCGTGGCGTCCAATCCCCCTAGAAATCACGGTGTACACCGCGGTTGAGGTCGAAGTGCCTTGGGGTGGCAATACCAAACCCTCACCATGGTCGAGCCAACCAGATCAGCACTAGAAAACTGGGATCATGGATGTAATGAAAAATAGTTTTAAGAAGCTCAAGAAGACCATGATGCAAAAGAAGAGGGAAGGAAGCTCCCCATCACTATCAGAGAATGGGAGGAAATACCCACACTGCGCCACTCGAACCACGAACCCGATATATGAAGATGAGGCCATAATTTCCACTGTAGGGTTTGGGTCACAAGAGACTGATTCAGACTACTGGCACATGTTTGACACTCCTATGGATACCTACAGTGGTGAGTCACAGTAGGAATCCTCTAGTGAGAGGACATTGAGGGCACGCCGTGACGGTGAGCTCCAGACTTCAAAGGGGGATCAATAGAGCCCATCAATATTGCACAAAGCTTCATCTGTAGGTGACCAACGTCAACAGTCGGAAGAACAGTTAACGTCTTTATGGCGGTCAACTTCATTGTGTGATTCAATTCAAGGGAGTAGACACCACCTCACTCCAGATGGTGTCAACCAAAGCTCACTCCCTTCTCCCCTATTCAGAAGTATAAAGCAAAAGCAGAGTTTTGATACTCTGATTAAGGACAAATGCAGACTAGTGGGCCTGAGATATGTCGATCCTGTAACACTCATTAGGCTCAGGATACAAGAGCAGGTCAATAGATATTTTGCAGTTGTTGGCCTAGACGTCCTCACATATGCGCAGTGCAATGCTTATCATAGACTCACCTATGAGTTTTATGCTACGCTAGAGACACTAAAGGACCACCAGCACACTGTCATGCATTTTTTCTTATTGAACCAGCCCCACAAAGTCATTATGGATCACCTCAATAGTTGGTGGTCACGCTCTGCTGAGGACTATACTGAGATGTCTAGGGGCCGGCTGGAGACATGGGACTACAACTTTAATGCTGCTCAAACATGGAAAATTCTCACAGGGGAAGATAAATATGTTGCTAGAGGTGTCAAAGCTTCACACATCCACAACTCGGCACTTTGTTATCTGCATCGGGTAATTGCAAATTGCGTCTTGGAAAAACAAGACAGTCAAGGGGTGCTCAGTGCACCAGAACTCTACATCTTATGGTTTGCATCAATAGGAAAGAAAGTGAATCTAGGGAATTTCGGCATATGCCACTTTTACAACTCTTTCAAGAAGCAGGTCCAGTTCATGTCGATGGCAGACATTATCACTTTTATAGCACGCCATCTCAAAATTGGAGATGGACAATTTGCACTTATGCAGGAAAAAGCTGAGTGGTCCAAGTTGGACTTGGATCACTTAATCCACTCAGGAGTGATCAAATAGTGCATTGCAAGATATCTTTATATCTTCGACTACCGCAAGTACAGAATAATACTTCCAGCAAATGCAGAGTTCACATGTTGAATGACATTAATGGACGCCTCTCTATTGGACGCCCAGGGTAATGTTCATCATACGGGCAGAGCTGCAGGAGCTTCTACTTCAGCACCACTAGTGCCAAAGGCTCAGGAGGATGGGTAGAAAACAAGGGAAACCTTCCATGACATACCATATCAGGGAGGACCCTACACAGAGATGCCAACTACAAATTACCTACAACCTCCTCAGCAGGAACAATACGCCCCATACCCCAATTTGGGGAACCTTTATGAATTCATGATTGATTTTAGGGCTAACTCAGGAAGACGGTTCGACACACTGGAGCAGGATGTGTAGCACCTCAGACAGAGGTTCAACATAACCTTCCCTCCACTACCTCAACCAAATTTTCAGTAGCCATTTCAGCAACCCCCCTGTCTTTCTACCAGCTGGCCTAGGATTTCGGGCAGTCATTTCATTTTCGGCAAGGAATAAATCAGGAGTATGAGAACACATCAAGTGGCTTAGACGATCTGGACCAGTTTATAAATAGTGATTACCTATAGCAGCTGCTTTCCACACCATCCATAGCTTGAGATTTGCTCGAGGACAAGCAAAAAAATTAATCTTGGGGTGGTCGGTGGTTGGTCAGGGTGTACCACCCTCTATCTTCCCTTTCCCTTTTATTTCTTTCATAGCATGCATGCATTATCTTCTGTGTCCCTTGCATTTAGCATAAACTTTTAAAAAATTTAGCTCTGTAAGACTTTGTTTCTTAATTTTTAGCTTTGCAATTATAGCTATGGTGCGAATCTAATAGATGAATGCTTGACATTATGCCTAAATGCACTATTTTCATCTCAAATTGCTTTATCTTTCGCTTGACTTTCTCATTGACTTTTCCCTTAAGTTTGGTAATGAATCTAAGGTTATGTGCCTTTTTCATACCTTAAAACTTTATTCCCTTGATCTATGTTGTGAATGAAAAATCCAAGGTATATGACCATTGGAAAGAGATAAAGCATGATCAAAGACTCCTAACTATGGTTTCTCAAGCTTGCTTGTATTCTTAGGATCCTTGAATCATAATACCATCTTTTCACACAGGTGTCAAGAAGATAATGATGAGTTTTGATCTATAGTCAAATTGAAGTGGTTTCCTTGATGGTCTGTGCGCCCTCTCACCTTAGATTGAGTCAAAAAGATGAAAAGTTAAAAATTTGCAAAAGATGTTTGGCTGCCCACAAAATCTCAAAAACATCAAAAGAGTTCTCACCCAGACCTATAAATTAGAATGCAGTGAATAAAATCCTGAGAGTGAGTAAATGAGTGCTTGTTTTTCTCTTTCAGGAGAGTTGAGGATGGTGCCCAGCCAGTGTATGACTGCGCTCATGAATGCGGGTATGTCGTGCCTGGTAGCATCACTCCAAAAGCTCATTAGAGAGTCACTAGGAACCCCTAGGAGACCTACGAGATCATCCCAGTAGTAGGGTTGGTTCGAGTGCAGTACGAGGAGTTTGTCTCACTGTTCTGGGACAACTGGCTCGGATTGCAGGGACTGTTGCTCGTTACATGGACCAGTATGATGCAGATCAGGATCCTTAAAAGTCATTAGAGTCTTTTTGCTTTTGTTGCTTCTTAGGACCTGAATAAGTGAGAGGCGTGTTGTCCCTAATAGGTCTACATGGATACATGATGATGGCTCATTGCACATCACTAGTGTGATCACCTATGTGACAATTCTTTTGTGTTTAATAATTATAATTCAAACCCTCATGAGTATCGACAGGTTGTAGTGAATTCGCTTAATCTTTTCTGGTAACCCTTTGATCTTACTTTGGTAGGATTGTGCTTGATTGGTGGGGGTTTGTTCTGAAACAACATGGATCAGGAGAATTGATGTTTTAAACTGTTTTTCTTAACCTTAGCATTCATCGCCAAGTTTAATTTGGATGTTATCTTTATATTCTCTGAGCACAGTCTTGCTTGAGGACAAGCAAGGGTTTAAGCTTGGGGTGGTTGACAACACCCAAATTTTACATATTTATGCCTTGCATTTATCTATAATTTTGGTGTCACTATATCCTTAATATGCCAAAAATATCTCATGTTTCTTATCTTTTAGTAATTTATATCTTTTCATAAATAAAGTTTCTCAAACTAGCCAATTTGGGGACTTGCAGGCACCAAACCAGAAAAAACATCTATTCTTAAAAATGTCTCCCCAACACATGGTTTTTATAGCCGCTAGGCTTCCATCTATCACAACTGCGACCGAGGTGAGAAGAACCGTGACCGCAACATCCACCTCGACTGCGACCCGAACCGGCACCATGATTGCAGGGTTGACCACGATCGCAGTATCAATCCTGATAACAACCCGACCACAACTGCAACTGTGGCTAGTAGGACCGCGACCGTAGACCTCCTCGACCGTGGACCTCCTCAATCGTGACCTCGACTGTGACCTCGACTGAGAGCGAGACCGCGATCGCAGAGCTAAGTCATTGCACACCTCGACCGCAGTACTAAGTCAGTGATTTGTGCCTATAAATACACACCCCAGCGAGCTGTAGGGGGGTCCGATCTAGGAGTCTCCACCTCGTGGTTCCAACCCCTTTTGGTTCCCAGAGCCCCGTGGGAGAGTCTGGAGGTCCTAAAAGGCCAAAGTTCTCTTTCTACGCCCGTCTCTTTACCTTGCTTCCATCCTACACCATCTTCCACCCCCGGTCTTTGATCTCCAAAGGTGGAAGCTGAGGAGAGAGAAGACCGAGGATCCATCTTCGAGAGAGAAGGAGAACATCCACACCATCATCCTCTACCATTTTCCACCTCCATCCAATCACCAAGTTGTTGTTCGGGGGCGGATCTAGAGAGAAAGTAGGCCAAGGAGTCCAGAAGATCAAGGAGGATGACCCAAAAGATGATATCCGACCTATACAGAGGCTAGGGAGTGAGAGCCACCTCTTCTCTATGGGAAAATTCTCTTCTTCTTCCCCTTTCTTCTATCATTCTCCTTTTTTCTGTACAAATGATGTTCTTCCATCTTTGTTTGGTGCCAACTATGCTTGTCCAAGGCTAGTTGACCTCCTTCTTGGCTATGTAGCCCGTGTCGGGCATGTTTATGTACTTTTACCTTAAGCAAGTAGTTTTAATTCAAATCTAGCACATTTTATGTTCTATCTCCTCTTTCTGGTTATGATTGTTAGTCTGGTTGATCTCTTTCTTGCTTGAACTGCTATTTCTACCTATATTGAGATATTTTTTGTAGAAATAGACATGAGAAGATGGTTTGGATTGGAATCTGAAAGGAGGACGGTTCAAGGTCGTTTGTTTCTAACATCCCAAAATATTCTAGACCCGAGAGGGTATCTAGAATATTCTAGGTTGTTGGTTTGTCATCCTCGAGAGTGGTTTCATATCATCGATGGGTTTTAGTTACGCTACGCGAGAGCGAGTGGGATGGCCCCACAGGAACAGATACACAATATATATTATATTTGAATATAGGTTGCTCGCTGATGTGTTAGAGGGTCTTCTATGGCCGAGAATGGGTGCATAGATTGCCCAACTTGTGGTTACATATCCAGGAACTCCTTCTCTCTGATTAGTAGAATTCTACAGACTCTGTTTTGTTTTCTTTTCTTTGCTTTGTTTTACTTTGTGACAATCTACTAGACTAGTTCTAGCCCATACTTTCCTCAACTATTGTCTTGTCTTACCTAACTTAAGGTGAGATCTTATGCATCTTAAGTGTCCCCACGTCCCTATGTTTCACACCGTACATCTACTTCAACCCCGTAATAAAGTTGTGGGGGTCCTTGAAGGTTTCAACTTATAAATTTAAAGTTTGATTCCTTCTGAGTCTGCATCCTTTCTGGACGTGTGATTTGGCGAACCATCAACCATCCAGATTTAATTACTCCTAAATCTAGATAGCTCCCCCCATACGAGAACAAAGATAGGAAGAACATAATTACACCCAACGTGTACAAAATATCCCACTTATCGTTTTCTCCTCACAACATATATGCCGTTGTAGGGGATCAGACACACAGTTGTGCCCTTGTATGTGTCGTTGCGACCGCTGACCAGGTCGCCTCTTCTCTTGATGAGGTTTCATACCTTGCCACCAATCAGAAGCTCTCTCCGCCTAAGAGAGTAGATGCACATGCTCTGCTGAATGGATCGACTGATGTCGTAGTCACAACCACAACACCAACGTAGTGCCTATTGAATCAAGGTCTAAATTGACTAAACCCTTATTTTGATTATGACTAAACCATTCCACTTATTTATGTCTAATGCTTCTACTTGAGTGATTTTATATTAGGTATAGACACACTCCAAATGCCCTAACTTGTGTATCTCGACTTGGAGAAAAGACAAGTCAAAGTCAATACAAGTGCACACTTTTGGAATAAGATGTAAATCCATTAGAATCATGTTGTAAATCACTTGTAATGATTGTATGCCTTGTAATTAAGCTTAGAAAAAATCAGGAGAACTTAAATCGAATATTTAAACACTTTAATGACATTTTCTAAAATTCATTTTAGGTTGTCAATCGGTCCAGTTACAAACTCGACCGATCCCTTGATGGATTTTGAAAATGTCTAGATTCGGTTGAGTTATAAACTTGACCGATTCGTTCAGTCCGGTTACAAACTCAATTGATTGCACTTTTCAAAA
Source organism: Alisma plantago-aquatica (assembly GCA_963693085.1). Classification (NCBI taxonomy): domain Eukaryota; kingdom Viridiplantae; phylum Streptophyta; class Magnoliopsida; order Alismatales; family Alismataceae; genus Alisma; species Alisma plantago-aquatica. The sequence goes on from OY856410.1 coordinate 160,018,785, forward strand.
AAGTGTAGAAAAGTATTTTTGACCATTGGAGTGTTGTAAAATTTGAAAGTATATATGTTGCAACACCCCAAATGGATAGTATTCATACTTAAGTGTTCCCAAAGGCTAAGAGGCACCCCCAACTATAAAAAGGACCCCTTGGGCTTCATTCTAAGGTTGATCATTCAATACAAAACTCTATATGAGGTTCCTATTCTATAGTTAAGTGTATCCTATAGCCTCCTCTTTCTCTAAGCTTAATCACTTTCTACATTCATTAGAGTGAGTAGGAAATCTATAAGAGAGCTAGTCCTACATGTATATCTTGTGAACCTCTCACTTACACCACCTCACTATCTCTCTTTTCAACCATGAAGATGAAGGTTCTCTCTCTTGGATAAGAGAGGTGAAGAAGAATAAGGAAAGGAGTCCCTTGGTGAAGATTAAGGCTGAAGACTTAGATAAAGAGTGGGTAAGACCTTGGTTAAGGAACAAGACTCCTTGCTCAAATGGGTAAGTCCTTGGTGGAAGCTTCTCCAAGTAAAGGTGAAGTCAAAGGCTGAATATCCAAGAAGAGTGGGTAATTCCTAGAAGGCTGAAGACTTGTACAAGAGTAGGTAAGTCCTTGGAGAAGGTCAAAGACTCATTGTAAAGTGGGTAAGTCCTTGGTAAGGTTGAAGACTCTTTGTATTGGATAGGTAAGTCCTTTGGTGAGCCATGTATTATAAGTCTTATAAATGAATATAAGACTGCAATGGTTAAGAAATCCTAGAGGTTGACCTCTCTAGGTAGCGGACTGACATACTTCTAGTTTGAACTGTAGAACCATTCTAAATAGCTTGTAAATTGGTGTATGTTCAATCTCTCTCTCCCTTTCTATGAATGTTATAGTTGCACTCAAATTTCCTATTTAGCAACCTAATCTTATGATATATCTTGAAGGTCTAATGAATTTTATTTAAGTGCATTCATCTCTATTCACCCCCCTGGAGCATCCAATCACCCATCTAGGATCTAACAATGGGTATCAGAGTGGGTCTTCTACAAGCATACTTCAACAGGTAGGAGAAGATGGGTGACTAGCAAAGTGGGAGATACTTCATCAATCTTCCAATCTTTGATGGGAGTTACTTCCTCTATTGGAAAAGAAGGCTATAATTCTACATCCAAGGATCAAGTCTTGAGCTATGACAAATAGTGGACCATCCATACAATCTACCGGAGACAAATATAGAAGAATGGGATGAATCTAGCATGAAGAAAGCCACCTTGAATGCAAGAGCAATCAACATCCTCTATGCCACTATGACTTCCACCGAGTTCAATCGGATTTCTTCTTGTGAGACGGCCTATGAGGTATGGACAAAGCTATACATCACTTATGAGGGGACTCAAAAAATGAAGGAAAGAAAAGTCTACATGCTCAATGGGCTTCTTGAGAACTTCAAGATGGGAAAGGAGGAGAAGATGGCCAACATGTACTCAAGGTTCAACACCATTGTGAATGGTCTTACTGTCCTAGGTCATCCTATGAGTAGAGGAGAGATCAACTCTAAGATCATTAGAACTCTCCCCAAGAGATGGGAACCCAAAGTGACTTCCATTGAAGAAGTAAGGTCTCTTGATGATATCCCCATTGAAGAGCTCATTGGAAATCTACAAGCCCATGAAGTCACACTTGAAAAAAGAGAAGAAGTTGAAAGATAAGAGGAAAAAGAGCTAAAGAGAATGAAGAAGGTTGAAATCAAGGGTCAAATTGAAGCTATTATGGGACAAGTCTCTCCATCCTCTCATGTGGAAGAAGATACCATGTATTCCAAGGGTAGATTCTATAAAGGCAAGAATTTCTCCTCCATATGGTGCCTCAAGTGTGGAAAGAAGGGTCACTTCAAGATAGATTTCCCACAAGTTATAAATACCCACATCACAAGGAAAGAGAAGAAAAGTACAAGAAGAAGGAGAAATGGCACAAGAGCTCAAGTGACTCCTCCAACTCAAGTTCAAGTGAAGAATCAAGTGGAGGATCTAGCTCAAGTTCTAGTAAAGAAGGAGAATGCCATTTTACTCTTATGGCTTCTATAAGAAAAGACTCAAAGGAGGTAAATCTAAACTCTTTATATAAAGAACACTTAATTGCTATCATTAATGCTACTCGTTCCTCTCTTAGGTCTTCTAAAAAGAAAACAAAAAAGCTTGCTAGAATTGTTGATAATGTGCATGTAGAATTAGATGATCTTGAACATGCTAATACTTGCTTCCTTGATGATAAAAATGCTTGTCTTAGTTAAGTAGACTCTCTTAAACTTGAAAATGCTAGCTTGCTTGACAAGATTAGATTTCTAGAAGTTCAACCTCTTATGAGTAGTTCAAATGAAGAGCATACCTTAATTGTTGATTCTCTCATGCATGATATTGATGTTCTTATATCTAATAACAAGGACAAAGATTTTATTTTGCAAGGATTAGAATCTGAAAATGGTGTTTATCTTTCTAAGATTGTTTTGATTGAAATAGAAAATGCCTCCTTGCTTGCTAAAATCAATGTGCTTGAATATTGTTCTAGTTATACTAGTAGAGAAAATAACGTTGTTGCTCTTCATGTTGATAGAGATTCTTTTTTAACTAAATCTCTTTGGTTAGAAAATGATCTTTTGCATGCTAGAGATAATATCAATCATTTGTCTTCTACTATTTCTTCTCTTATGGATGATAATAATAATAGTTTGAGATCTTCTTTGCAAAGATTTTTAGTTGGAAAAAAGAATCTTAATGATATCCTACATCATACTACTAAACAAATTGGTAGACATAGTTTAGGGTATGATGGTAGTCAAAGGAATAACAAAGGTAAAGGACCTCCAGTCTTCCATGGAGAATCCTCTAGTTCCAAGACTATGAGCACATGAAACTATTGCAATAAAATTAGTCATTATTTTACTTTTTGTCCTTTTAGGAAAGCACCCAAGATCCCTATGACTTGGGTTGCTAAGCTAACCCCTCTGGACCCAAAAACATGATTGGGGACAATTTCATCATTCTTCTTGTAGGTTCTTGTAAATGGATTGACTTGAGCCATTGAATTGCAAATTGACTTCTCAATCCATATGAAAGAAGAAAGGTGAACTGTGTAAAGGATGACAACAAGTTGAAAAAGGAATGGTAAAAACAAAGGTAAAGGTTTTCTTGCTTATAACCAATCCTAACTTGTTTTTGTCAAGTTAGTGTGCACTATGCATGTGGTTTTTGAGTCAAAAGTGGTATTTTGTGATTCTCTTCACACTCTTACTCAAAAATTGTTTCTAATACTTTCATAGTTCATTACTAACTTGCTTACACATGTTTGTATATATGGCTTATTTCTTTAGCATGTCTCTAAATATATTTTTATGAAATATATGTGCTTTTTGACAGCAGCTTTGTCGGTCGAGTTTGTCCTATTTAAAACTCGACCGATGGGTGCCAACAACTGTTATCGGTCATATTTCCATAACACATAACTCGATCGATGGAACTTTGCATAGAATACACAATTGGCTTATTGAATGAGAATTTCCCTCTCAACTAGATTTTCTCAACCAGTAGCCTTATTCTTTCGCACTCCCTTGGTACCTCTATATGCATACTGCCATGATTTAAATTGCCTATCTTTCTTACAACTCTATCTTTCTAATCGCTATAATTTGGTATCCCACTAGTGGTATTCTTATATCTTACAATTACTTAGTTTGAGTTGTTTTGTAGGTTTTGATGATGATCCCATTGAATATCTTGGTTGTGTCTAAAATTTCTTCTATTGTACTCTAACTTACTACATATATGTAGTTGTATATCTTATTTGGATACAACCTTGAGGTTCTTAGTGGTAATCATCTTTTAGTAATGATGCATATTTGTTAGTAAGTTATATCCTTTCCATGCTTCTAAAATTGCATATCTCTTTGTTTGGATATATCTCTACATCTACTCATAGCTTGCTCTTTAACTTGTACATCTTTTGCTATGATCTAGATCCTACTAGTAGTCCTAACTTGTGATATCATCTACTAGTAGTTCATATATATGTAGTTCTATCCTTGTTCATCAAGTGGTATTTAACTATATGCTATGGTTGTATCTTGTTCCATACTTGCTCAAGCTTTTTCCTTAACTTGCATATATACTATCTTGAGTTGCTTGCATAACATTGTGATGCAAGATACATAAAGCTACATTATATGTAGAAACTGGAGTATCTTTGGATTTCAAGTAGTTTTTTCTCCAGTTTTAGTTTTTGATGCAAGAGTAGTGTTTTCTATGCAGACAATGCCTTCTGAGAAAGACTCATTGCTTTCCATGAGCCCTGATACTTTTTGGGTGAATTCCGTCATCTTAAGAGTCAAAATTGTGTTTTATTATTTTTTTACAACACTTTATCTTGCATTTTGGGTTGTTCAAGTGCTTGTTTTAACTTATTTTATTTCTATACTTGGACAAGACCCTATTTGTGCTCTTCTACTCTCCTTATATAACTTTTTTTGTCTTCTTCCTTTTAACAAGTGGTGTTTCTTATTTCTTCATACCCCTACCTTTTTGAAATGACAAAGGGGTAGAAGGTATGTCTTATTTTGACAAAGAGGGAGAAGGCATGTCCTACATGAAGAAGAGAAGCATGTCTCTTATGTAAAGGGGAGAAAGGTAAAATGGAGAAGACATATACGTCTAGCACATATATGAGTAGAAGACATAGTATTATATAAATGTTATGAAAGCTAAACATGAAGGAGAAATAGCATCAATTGAGAAAGAGGATGACAAATCCACTAGCATCAATTAAGGGGGAGCATATGAACTCCATTATAATGAAACCCCTAGATTTCTCCAAAGGTATGACTTAAATGCTTTCAATACATTTATGGAATGGTTTGTCATCTTCAAAAATGGGGAGAATGTTGACGCAAGATCTAAATTGACTAAACCCTTATTTTGAAGATTACTAAACCATTCTAATTCTTTGTGTCATGCTTCTACTTACGAGTGATTTCAGATTAGGTATAGACACACTCCAAATGCCCTAATTTGCTCATCTCAACTTGGAGAAAAGACAAGTTAAAGCCAATACAAGTGCACATTTTTGGAATATGGTGTAGAATAATTAGAATCATGTTGTAAATCACTTGTAATGACTGAATGACTTGTAATTAAGCTTAGAAAAAATTAGGAGTACTTAAATCGAATATTTAAACACTTTAATGACATTTTCTAAAATTTATTTCAGGTTGTCAATCGGTCCAGTTACAAACTCGACTGATCCCTTGATGGATTTTGAAAATGTCTAGATTCAGTCGAGTTATAAAATCATCTGATCCGTTTGGTCCAATTACAAACTCGACTGATCGCACTATTCAGAAAAGTGTAGAAAAGTAATATTGACCATTAAAGTGTTGCAAAACTCAAAAATATATCCATTGCAACACCCCAAATGACTAGTATTCATCCTTAAGTGTTCCCAAAGGCTAAGAGGCATCCCCAACTATAAATAGGACCCCGTGGGTTTCATTCCAAGGTTGAGCATTCAATGCAAAACTCTATATGAGGTTCCTATTCTATAGTTGAGTGTATCCTACAACCTCCTCTCTCTCTAAGATTAATCACTTGCTACATTCATTAGAGTGAGTAGGAAATATGTAAGAGAGCTAGTCCTACATGTATATCTTGTGAGGCTCTCACTTACACCACCTCCCTATCTCTCTTTTTAACCATGAAGATGAAGGTTCTCTCTCTTGGCTTAGAGAGGTGAAGAAGAACAAGGGAAGGAGTCCCTTGGTGAAGATCAAGGTTGAAGACTTGGAGCAAGAGTGGGTAAGACCTTGGTGAAGGTAGAAGACTCCTTGCTCAAGTGGGTAAGTCCTTGGTGGAAGCTTCTCCGAGTGAAGGTGAAGTCAAAGGCTGAAGATCCAAGAAGAGTGACTAATTCCTAGAAGGTTGAAGACTTGTGCAAGAGTGGGTAAGTCCTTAGAGAAGGCCGAAGACTCATTACAAAGTGGGTAAGGTTGAAGACTCTTTGTATTGGATAGGTAAGTCCTTTGGTGGGTCATATAATGTAAGTCTTATGAATGAATATAAGAGTGCAATAGTATAGAAATCCTAGAGGTTGACCTCTCTAGGTAGTGGACTGACATACTTCTCGTTTGAAGTGTGAAACAACTCTAAATAGCTTGTAAATTGGTGTATGTTCAATCTCTCTCTCCCTTGCTATGAATGTTTTAGTTGCACTCAAATTTCCTATTTAGCAACCTTATCTTGTGATATACATTGAAGGTCTAATGAATTGTGTTTAAGTGCATTCAGCTCTATTCACCCCCTCTCTAGAGCATCCAATCACCCATCTAGGATCCAACAGTGCCACCAACTGATGTGTGTCCTCTGCTGACCGGATACACTACCATTGTTGATGCACTACCAATGTGTCACTGACTGTCAATTGCTACTTTGCTTCAAGGCAAATTCGATGACCCTCTCTTACAACAAGGGAACACCACCAATTATTCTTATTTTCTGGCTCTTCTGCCACAGAAGGCACCAACAATAAATAACTAATGGGATGATCTCAATGGCCTCCCCCAGGGCCTCTATTTATAAGCCTCTATGACATGTGGTAGCAATTAGAAATCTCACTCCAATTCATAGTCTAATTCCTAATCCAATTCCAATATTGCAAATAGAGAGCCATTTTCTCTCCTATTGGATTTAACTCCTACTAGGATTGGCAACACAAGACAACTCATACTCAAGCCCAAATCCAATTAGGACATGGACCAGAACAATTCTATATATTCCAATAGTAACTATAACCATAAGAAAAAAAGTCATTCATACTAGTTGGGATGTACCAAAATTAAACATGTGTTGAATGCATTTTACTATTATGTCGTCTATAAATTAGTTTTGTTTTTGTTCCATGCTGATAAATATGAGTTTGTATGTATCTATAGCAATAATGTTAGGTTTCGAGTGAAAAATGTACTAATCATCAAATAAATAATGAATAGTTTGTGTGCTTTGTATTATATCTTTTCTATTATGGAATTTCCTTGACTTAAAACATTGTTCAGGTTAATATTAAATTTATAGTTGTTGATGTGTTTTGGTAATGGAATGAATACTAACTAGAATTCTACTTTGAATGATCAGCAAAATGTGAATATATGTGGTACACACATTTAATTAGATATGATCACTTATCACATCTATAATTTTATTAATAATAATAAATTAGAAAATGATATCAACATAATGAATGTCCAATAAATATTTTAAAATGTGACACATTGTGCTAATTTATTTTAAATCTAGTTGTTGATAACTTTTGGTACTGCCTTGAATACATGTAAATGTCTATTGGATTTATTACTAGAATATGTAGAAATGTGATTGTGGGTGGCAGACATTAGATACAACTGAGAATTTTAGGGATTATGAAAAATATTTTTTTTTGAAATTTGAATTGAGTTGTTTTGTTTGTCTCTAGAAGAACAAATACAAGTGGTTGGGTGGTGGCCAGTGAATTGGCGGCAACATTACTCTATTCAGCAGCTACATGCATGCACGCATGTATCCATATTAGCAAATTTCTCGTCAAGAAGTTTTTGTTGTAATGTGTTAAGAAAAAAATATACAATACTAATAGTGACTTCTGGTATGGTGATGGTGACTTCTGGTATAGTGATGTTGTGCAGTTCATACTATTTTTGAAGCATCTTGTAATGGCCCATTTTCAAATTAGTATCTAATTAGGATTTTCTTGGATGATTATATGCTTAACTAGATTGAGCATTATTTAAAGCTTGACTACTGCTAGTAATTTAATTTTGATATTTTAAATCTAATAATAAGTCTTAATCATAATTTGATTCACATAATTAGGGTTTAAGAATTGAAAACCCTAATAGGTCGAAATTAAGGGTTGATGGCATATGAATACAAAATTTAATAAGTATAATGGTGTACTAAATTATTTTTAGTATTTTGTATACAACTCTGATTCAGTAGAAATTTTGATTTGATTTTGATAACTGAGCATTTTATAAAATATCATAATTTTTAAATATTTCTATGATATGTTTCTTACTCAAGTTTGTCCAGGACAAACTCAACCGACCATGTATTCAAATTGAAATATAAAGTGTGGTAATTAAATTTTATCTTTTTATTAGTACATCTACTTGATCTCAAATTTTAATTATAGTTATTAAACCCTATTATCAGACATCCTTTTTCTAAGTTCAACAAAAATATATTTAATCAAAAATGGTGAACCTCTTTCTGCATTAATTATCTTTCCTCGTCTTTATTTTTGTCGATTTCCATCCAAAGTTTTGAGGGCTTGAAGCCTTTAAGTTCCCAATAGAAGTCTTTTTTCTCAACGAATTAGTTGCTAGTGCCACATTCCAAAGATTTCGGGATTGATGGCCATCATTTCTCCTAAATCATGATCATTGGTATGCAACACAATATATACACCAATATCCTCTCAACATTACTATTAAATTCATTCATGTGTGTGTGTTATCGAAGAGACACGTTCGAATAATGTTGGACAAAAAATAGTATATTGTAAAGAGTCGAATTGACAGTCGCGTCTATAAAATTCACCCCATCCCACTTTCTACCTCTTTTTAACGTAACACTCTCTCACTCCAAATTAGAGATGTAAATGGATATAGATATACCCACATACCTTCAAACTCATACCCACTAAATCCATAATGAGTATATATTTTTATAACTATGTAACTATTTATTCTTATACTTATATATTCCCCTCTTACAAGATAAAGTTATGATTATGTATATATCCATACATTGTATACTCATATACTCATTTACTTATATTTTTACGTAAATAATTTACACATAATGCTGCATATTGTAGGACTCACATCTTGAAAGTATACGTACCTTAAAATACTAAATAATTATATTAAAATGTAGTGTTTCATATCATAGCGCTCACATTTAGTAAATATAAGTACCTTCTAGTAGTATAATGAATAAATCTATTGACTCGTCTTTACAACCACATAAATATATTTCATTAAATTAAGAAGGTCATAAACTCCTTCTCTTATTCCGCTCATCTCTCCTCTCTGCCTTGAATGGTATTTTTCAATAACCTATCCACTTAAGTGTGTTAGCTTGTTGTATCTCGAAGTTTGTGGTGTATTATTGTAGTAAGTTAAACATAATCGTATACGCAATTACCAATCTATATATCCGGCGGTTAAACGAATATGGTTATGTTGCGGATACAGCTTTTGACAAAGTGGGTATATAATGATACTCATATTCACTTAACTAAATAGTTATGGTTATGGATATGACCATACCAGCATCATACTCTACCCATTTACAACCCTATTTCAAACCATTGTCACGTCCAGCCTGGCATCTCGTGTTGGCTGCTTTCTCGCTTATGTGATTGTTGCCTCCTCACCTCTACGGCTGCCCAAGTTGTCATCGCGTCCAGCCCTTCGGTGCGCCAGTGCACAAATTAGATGATATGATGATATTTCATAAACAATTTATTTAGTGCACAAATATAAATAATGCACAACTAATCTATTGGTACGACTGTTTTCTTTTTATTCTGGGTTCAATTACGTGTTTTGGCATAGCATTGAATAAGATTAAGTATTTCGTATTGTCTTTAATATATTTAAGTATTAGTTCTTGACTTAGTAGCATGCATTATTTAGTTTTTTGAAACAACTACATGCATGCAAGCCATACCGAGTGCACTAGAATTTTACATTGTGAAATGTTATAGCATGATCCTATCAATTGATTTTTTTTGTATAACGTTGTTGTGTTGTTAGTTTTTTTTTTTAAATTGGTCATTCTATTCATCACGCGGCCTGGGCTCGATACTGGAACCTCTCGCTAACAAACTGAGTGTCTAACCATCTTGGTGTCTTCTGTTAGACAAGTTGTTGTGTTGTTTGTTTGTTCTTTGAGAAGATATGTTTTATACATACAATTAAAAATAATGATTTACACATGTGTATAATAAATTAAAAAAAATACATAAACGTAATCAACAACTAAATTTTTATATTATTTTTTACCTCTTTGTTTTAGTTTATATCTAGTATATTTTTTGATGACTTTTGACATTATGTTAAATAGATTGAAGTATTGATTCAAGACTTAGTCATGAAATATATATAAACATATGTGTGGTCGGTAGTAAATAGGCATGAATATATGACGAGCCCAACGTCACATGAACCCTTCTGATAGGCAATTCAAATTAAAAAAAGGTTGCCTAGAGCATGCAGGCAAGTAAGCGATTTCACTCTTTAGTCAAAATGATTTGGCGTTATCCAGCTAAGAAGTGGAGGATATTTGAAATAAAAAATATTTTAAATTTCAAATTTGTTATTTTCTTTGTAAATAAGTGCAATTAACGGAACATCGAGTAGTTAGGAACACTTATTTTATTGTAGCAACTGAATGCATAAAAATACAGAGAATACTAGCAGAGTTTTTGCCTAAAGGAGCAGTGTCGAACAATGCTTGAAGTTATAAATATTGGCTGCTTTACGCATCCCCAGAGGATGTACATGTTGACGAGTAAAGGTACCATGAATAATTTTTCTAAAACATCTAGCTATTCATGGTAGTCCACTCTATAAAATTATAGGATACATTACGCTTGCGTTTGATCCCGTAACCAAACCCACTTGTTCTTTTGCTTCGAGGTTTAGTTTCAGCACCCTACCGTTGCCATTAAGATTTGGTTTATAAACGATAATTAAAAATCTGGTTCACGGTTTGGATATTTTCTCTAAACATCCCGACATAAGTCTGCCGCGTAATGCCCTCCAACCACCCCCATAAGCGTGTTTGTTGTTGTGTTTGGAACGGTTAGCAAACATTAGGGGTAGTTTGGTATTCTCTTTTGATCCGTCAAGGAATTCCTTGGGAGTGCTTACCGTTGAACAGGAATTTCACAAAACTATGGAGAGTTTATGGAATGAATCGTAGACCATGTTTGGTAGGATGTAGTTGGATGACAAAGTAGATGTTTAATGTATATTATTACATTGCGAACTTATACAACTGTACCCTATTATTGTTGATAACATATACTCATAGAGTCAATCATATGATGATCGACATGGCATAAATGGTAAAAGATTTGATTAATACTTATAGAGGCAAACTTCCAATTCATCAGTTCATTCAATTATGAGATAATGTGGAAACATTATGAATGTTTAGAGAATAATACTACTCAATGATGTAAGTCTTCAACTATAGGACTTGGGGAAATGAGATCATATGAATGTTAAGCGTACATATACATATTCTCATTATATCTCTAGTTGGTTGTTACTGTGGAAGGTAGATAGACACCAGTAACACATAATACTAGAGTGTGGGTTGGTTGATGACGGGATCTCATTAGTCATGATATGACAATATCAAACCAAGCATACAGATCCATGTTAGAGAACACTGCATCGGACAGACCCACCTTGAGAGTGGCATATGGAAATCATCATTGGTGGTCATAGTCATCTCTCATAGTGAATGTGGTGATTGTGATTCTTAGACCTAAAATCACTGCACTCATCACATGTCGTTGGGTACGCTTTGACATCATCAAACGCATACCTGAAATATGGGTTGTTATAAAGGTAATTATTGTGTGACTTTGACACATGGGGACTGATTGTGAGTGATAGATATGGGATTTGTCCATCCTACTTGAGTATAATATCATGGCCACTTGATAAACGAGACTGAGAAACGCATGTGCATGCACATGTGAATCAATATATGATATTGGAGTCACATTATCTCAGACAGTCTGCTCTTGGTTCAAGGAACATTGATTGAATGTTGAGAGGATGGTGATTCCATACCTCAAGTTCATATCCGATATCAGAGACAAAGGAATTATAAAACCACTACAACACCTTACATAGATTGTAGATTGAAGTTATTTTCCAACTTTTCATTCAGTTGGGTAGCAGTGATGTGCGGCTAGGCACCGCTCCTTGCTTGTGATGTCATAAGCTAGTTATAGACATTCACTGTCAATGTGATATGGGACCTATAGGGTCACACACATAGGAAATCATCTAGAAGAGGATTTTGATCATGAATGATGATTGGATTGATTGCTAAAGCATTTAGGTACTCAATTCACGTAACAAATTAGCTGATTCCAATGTTTGTACTGCCAGACGACCGTCTCATAGAGTGAGATGACCGTTTGGAATGCCAGATGACCAAATCAAGGGTTGATACATGATGTGGAAATTATCGCACTAACAAACTCACTTGGGGTTGAAATCTCTGAGCTTTTACCAAAACCTTGTGCAATAATACCATCTGCAAGTGGACGGGTGTTATCACAGTATAGTTAAGGATCGAATCCCAAAGGACAACGTTTTTAAGAAACTTTATCAATCAAATATAGCACAAGAAAGACTAATATTTAGAACGATTGATCGAGTTGTGGTTGATTAAACTATTTGTAAGAAAGTAAAAGAGCAGAATTAAAGTTTGTTCTAGATTAATGATATGGAATCGCTGGTATGGTATCGGGTTTCACCACCAATGTGCATGCAAATACATCCAAACATATAACATCCAGACAAGGATCTAACTATCCAAATGGAGCTGCTGTGAACCCTCCGCGAGGGTAGGCTCACTAAGTGTCACCTTAGGTAGCTGATTTCTTGTCACCCTCTGAATCATTCACTTACCGCTCCGAAGATACAACATCCAACTAAGGCTGAGGGCCCCCCTTGCGGGTGTGCACACAGAAGCGCCACAGTGGGCTAGATGGCTCGTCCCCTCATGGATCACACACTTGCAACCTCAAGGAACCCTATCAGATGTCTCGTCAAGGAGTCAACTGTGCTAACCAACAAGTAGGTAGGTGATTAGTCTGCAAGAAAACATCGACGATAAACAAGGAAGATACAAAATCCAACTGAAGTTGTGGGCCCCCCCTTCGGGTAGGCACACAAAAGCGTCACTGTAGGCTAGATGGCTCGTCCCCTCATGGATCACACACTTGCAACCTCAAGGAATCCCATTCCATTGCTAGTCCGGGAGTCTACCTCATTAATCGACATTCTACGCTATGAAGGGAAGAACAAGATGGAAGCAAGTAGGTAATCAACTACAAGCATATCAATTAGCAACGAAATGAAAAGTTATATACATTGACATGGAATGTTAAATGAAAATACATGAAAGCATGGGTAGCGGGGCTAATCCCCGCACCCCAATGAAAGGGAACTACTCACTCATGGTGTGAGAAACAAGAAGAACAAGAAAGAAGGAATATTCTTCCATGAGAATGATGCAGAAGGTAGTCATTGCTCGGTGAAGATGATGTGGTCTTCTACGTCGTGTCGGGGCAGATCTGGGCGAGGAGGAGGAACCACCAAAGCAGGCTGGGTAAACCTTATTTTCCACCTTCTTTCTCTTCTTAGCCTCCTTGCTCACAGCAAGAGGAGGTGTGGGCGGCTGGATAATGGTGTGAAGATGGTGGAGTGGTGGCAGTGTGGAAAGGAGGTCAATTCTTTGCTCAAGCAGCCTTTCGGCATCCTGGAATCGATGATCAAATGGGGACCCTGCTGGTCCTATTTATAGGCTCGGGTCTGGTCCTCACATTTTTGGTGTGAGTCCTCCATTCAGTTTGGTATAAGTGACCATACGGTCTTGCATATGACCAAATGGTTTTGATAAGTAACTTTTCTAAATGGTCCCACAAACCTTTTGCAAACGGTCTCGCAGTGAACTTTATCATATGGTTTGGTAATGCTTTCTCCAAACGGTTTGCTAGTGCTTGCTCCATATAGTTTGGCATTGCACTTTTTCAAACGGTTTCGTTGCATGCTTTTTCAAACGGTCTCATGCAGATGCTTTTCCAACCGGTCTCGTGAAAGTCCAGCCTCCAAACGGTCTTGATAAGTGACCAAACAGTCGTTGCTTCTGGTCCCAAATGGTCGTTGTTGGATCATTCTTCATGGTCTCACAGACTGTTTGCCAATGAAACAGTCTTGGATGGTCGCTTTATCAGTCTCGTACTATCGGTCTTCAAGACTGACACTCAAACGATCTCCCTCTACTGGTCTTCAGCCCTATTGGTTTTGACGGCTAGCAGCATCAAACGGTCTCACGACTACTTCCAAACGGTCCCGCACTGCCCGCTCTATTGGTCTCGCAGACTGGTTGCAGGCTGTTGTGGTGCGGAGGAGACGGCGGTGTCAGTGGCGCTGGACAACGGCGGGGTAGTTGCAAGTGCTACAGACGACGACACTGTGAGGGAGATTGTAGGTAGCATTTAGGGTTTGCTGGAGGTAAGGGAAGGAAGCAGAGGAGGATAGCTTACACTGAGGCTGGAAAGGGTGTTGTGGCAATGGCCTAGGGTTTGTAGGTGGAAACTAAGGAAGAAGAAGAAGGTGTTGGCGGAAGGTCGAGTTCTCTCGGCTTGCTACAGGGATCGACAAAGGTGCGTCGGGCATACTCTATGGAGGTTTGAATGGTTTTGAGAGTCAGATCGCCACCAAGCGGTCTCGAGCAGGTGTTGCTCACACGGTCTTGAGGGACCATTAGAAGGAGAATGATAGGGGAGACCATTTTCCCAAATGAATGGGGGGCCTTGATCCAAGATCTGATGGTGTGGAGAGATAGAAGACCAAACGGTCTTGAATGACAGTGATTCAAACAGTTTTGAGGTGAGGTTGTCCATACGGTCTTGAGACCGTATGGATGAAACCGTATGGACGAGACCGTATGGTCCATATCGTATGGTCAAGACCGTATGGTCAAGACTAAGGATGAGTGAGAGTAGATCAAGGGCAGATAAAGGTGGGTCCCACTCATTTGGGTTTGATGTGGATGATGGTTGATTGAGATGAAGATCGAATGGTGGTGATTCTTAGGGTTGCAAGGAGGTGGGTGCCAGTAGATTGTTCAATCTCATCAAGACCTGCATAAAATCAACATAAACTCGGTTAAAAACTTTGATAATTGAACCAATTAGGAAATTTTACACATTTTGATATTTCGTAATTGAAATTGGATGTATTGAAACAAAAAAAGCCCAAGAAGGTGACTGAAAATCATGATGAATATGCATTCATCAAAACACCCCAAACTTAAACGTTGCTCGTCCTCGAGTAACACAAAATCTGAAACAGTCGCCAAATGAATACTTTCTGGTCATGTGATTGCCTCATTTTCACATCACGATTGTTTCCTTTCTACTTAGTATGACTATGCATCTCAACTTCCTGAGACCACTGAACACATCTTACCATATCTTTGTTCCTGAGTTTGCTTTCCAAATTCACTTCCTCTTCACTTTTTCCAACAACAAGAATGTCAAAGAGTTTTGTAGGAGTTCAGAGATACCTGCAGAACAACAAGTGTGCATCTGATCTGACATGGGTGTATTTCAGGGTAGTGGAGGCATTTATTATGCCACTAGGTAGAAAAGGGAGTGAAGGGTGGTATGGAAGGAAGAAGTAAATCTCTCCTCTATTCGACTCGATATTTTTATTATATTATTTGCAATTTTATTTATTGCATTTTTTTGCGAATCTCTCCTTTATTCAACTTGAGATTGCATTTTCTTTGTGTGTGCTTTGGCATCTTTTCTTAGTGGTACGCCCCTATTTACTTGTGAGGGGTATGGAAGAAGCGGATATAGAGGGAGGTGGCGTGCCACCCCGAACTTAGGGCTTGGCACTATTTTGGCTATTTTGTTTCTTTTTTATGGATGGAGGGGTACGAAGATTATAGACAAAGTGTAGAAGAGAGTTCAGATCAGAATGCAACTTGAGTTACAATTCTGTGCACCGGGTTGTTCTCTATATCCTACTCTGCTCAAATAATGACTTGATGAGGATCCGGTGGGGATTCCATGTTATTGTTCCACTAGTCAGTTAGGAAGCATGATGTGTTTGATCCCTATTATTTTGACATATACTTGTCATTTTTGCATAAAGATCATGATGTTAGGATTCATAAGCTTCACAAGATGATTTCAATCAAAGGCTAGTTTTTAGAAGAAGGTACTTTTAAGGATCTGTTTCGAATAGGGGGGGTATAATGATACAAAATGCATAGAGATTGAAACAAAAAGTGTCAAAACTTCATCCAGTATATGTTCAAATTTCTTTGGAAAACTTTAAAAATTTTTGAAAATTTTGGTAATTTGGAAATTTTGGTAAATTTTGGTCAAAAATGCAACAATGAAATCTTAAGTCTGAATTAGATGGATGAAGGTGGAAAGTAAGATATGTACCACCCACCCTCCACCCTGAACTTAGAAATTTGCTCGTCCCAAGCAAACTTTAAATCCGAGATGGCAGGGAAAATTCAAGCCGGTTGGATCACAAGATGTGGTTGCATTCC
This sequence comes from Alisma plantago-aquatica, assembly GCA_963693085.1. Classification (NCBI taxonomy): domain Eukaryota; kingdom Viridiplantae; phylum Streptophyta; class Magnoliopsida; order Alismatales; family Alismataceae; genus Alisma; species Alisma plantago-aquatica. The sequence continues at coordinate 160,035,192 of OY856410.1, forward strand.
AATCAGCGTGCGTCCTCCATCTGAAAATCTCGAAAATAAAGACCAATCAAAACTTAAGATAGCATCTTGCGATGTAATTTTTATTTGGTGCAAAATTATCTAGAATAAAAGTAAAAATAAAATTAAGAAAAAATTCAAAATTGAAACTAAATACAAATTTATTGATCGGGTTGCCTCCTGACAAGTGCCTTTGTTTTATGTCGATGGCTCGACTTGGTTTCTTCAAATTTTAAGGTGGATGTAATCTTAGGTTGGAGAGATCCAGCGATGCATTGATGCCAGTGTCGGTTGAGGTGAAATATCTTTACAAACGTTGGCCATTAGCCACAACATCTCCTGACTTTTCACTCAATAAAATAAAAGAACCATGTTGGTAGATACTCTTCACAATGTATGGTTTAGTCCAGCGAGAACAGAGTTTCCCTGGGAATAACCTCATTTTTGAGTTGATCAGCAGGACTTGGTCTCCCACTTGAATGTCCTACCTCTTTAAATTACCATCGTGCCACACCTTTGTGCATTCTTTATAGATTCTGGCATTCTCATAAGCTGTTATTCGGAGTTCTTCCAGCTCTTGGAGTTGCAGAATCTTGGCTTGGCCTGCTTCTTTCATATCAAAATTTAGTTGCTTTATTGCCCACCATGCCTTGTGTTCCAATTCTACTGGCAGATGGCATGACTTTCCATAGATTAGTCAAAAAGGTGTAGTCCCAAGGGGAGTTTTAAAAGCAATTCGGTAAGCCCACAAGGCGTCATTGATTTTTACTAACCAATCTTTCCGATTATGGCCTACAATCTTTTCCAAAATAGTCTTGAGTTGACGGTTAGAAACCACTACCTGTCCATTAGTTTGTGGATGGTAGGGTGATGCTACCTTGTGAGTTACACCATATTTCCTCAGAAATTCTTCAAAGCTTTTTTCCAGGAAATGAGAACCTCCGTCGGAAATCACAGTGTGTGGGACTCCGAATCGAGGGAAAATGATATCTTTGAACATTTTTGTAACATCCCTGACCTGGGTTATGTAGTAACCCTAGGTGTTTTGTTTAATAAATATGATTAGATGTTTTCTCTCATCTTTTGAAAAGTAACTAAGGATATTGAGGAACTTATATTTCAATTTCAGTCCCTTATAATGTTGAAACGTTGTTTTGTTAATTTTGGACTAAAGTGCAAATTACCCAAGTTGAGGGGTTAACTTGCAAATTCCACATGATATGATGTTCCTCAAATGTTGAGACATAATAACAGTGAATATGATGTAGTGGTATGATTTCCACAAGCTTGGGCATCAAGATAAAGCTTGTAGAGCAAACCTTGTGCATTAAAACCTAGTTTTGGTGTAAAGTGCAATTTACCCAAAATCTAGGGTTCAATATGCAATATATCACATCTAGAGGGTATCTCATGTTTCTTGGCATCAATTAGAGAAAATAAAATGAGAGGGGTGCCTCATTTGAATTATTTTGGAGGAGAGAGAATCTTGACATTAAAATAATCAAGATTTAAGCATATATGGAACTTTATTTTAATTTAATGCAAAAAGAAATAAATTAATTGAGGAGCCCTTCAACCAAAAGTTGAAGGATGTGTTTGCAATAGTGTTGGACGAGATCGTGCCTTGCTATGGCACAAAAAGATCTTGGTTGAGTGGAAGCCACGCACATTAAGATAATAAAAAGTAATATCCACTAAAAGGTTGGATATTAATATAAAACTCTTTAAGGTGCTTAGTTCCTTTTCCATTAATTCTTAGATAATGATGGAGTTTTGCAAGCAAATGAAGATGTCTTCGTGGCCAAGAAATGGAGGAGGATTTTATGGAAATTATTTTGGAATTAAAAGAAAATAATCCATTTTCTCTTTCCTTGAAAATCCCTTATACATGTTCTTTTTCCAATACACATAAGGACCTTTCCTTAGTTTTTCTCTTATCTCTTTGCTTTGGCCGACCAAGGAAGAGCTCAAGAGCAGTAGAAGGACGACCAAAACCTGTTGGTAAGGTTTTGATTATCTTCTACCTCGGGTTAATGGTGGAAACCCTAAAGCAATGCTTGATTCTTGGTTTCCTTCACCCGATTTCCAATTCTAGCCATCTTTTTCATCCAATAGCTCAAGAACTGACCTTGGGCAGTTGCTGGAACTCTATCCACCATTACATCCATGGAGCTTAGAGCTTGGAGATCAGATTTTAGGTGGGTTTTATAACTTTAACCCTTAAACATTGATATTGCATCAAGTTCTCTATGATTTGTTGGTTATTTTCTTCTATTTTGAACTCTTTTGATGCATTGCTACAATTTCCATGAAAAATGGTTGTTGTTCTTGGATGCACGAAGGAAGATGATGATGAAATCATATTGACACGTTTCCCAAGAAAATTATTAGTTCAAACGGTTTGCATAAGTTGCTCAAACGGTTTCTCAAACCGTCTGGGAGCAAACGGTTACAAACCGTTTGAGATGAAATGGTTTCACCAAACCGCATGAGGGCAAATAGTTTTAGACCGTTTGGAGTTGTTCACCAGGGTTGACCATTTGGGAGTTTGTTGCTAATAATGTTGGTTATTGATCCACTAAATATAATTGACTAGTTCCAATTGGTTCATGAGTTGAAGGTCCAACAATCACTAAAACCCTAATCGGGTTGAGTGATGATTTCATAAGTGTTTGAGTTTGAAACTTCGGTTGATTGACCCGAACGGTTTCAAAACCGTTTGGGGATCACCCAAACGGTCTCAAGACCGTTTGGGGGTCACCCAAGACTGTTTGTAGGTCTAGGGTTGGATATGGTTCAGTGTTTGAATGTCCAAAGATATGGTATTAACCCTAATCAGCTAAGTGCTGATTTTGCATTGGAAGGAGTTGATGTTTTGGGTTGATTGACCCCAAACGGTTTCAAAACTGTTTGGGGATCACCCAAATGGTCTCAAGACCATTTGTTGATCACCCAAGACCGTTTTGAGGTCTAGGGTTAGGTATGGTTGAGCAATTGAAGATCCAAAGATACTAGGTTGAAGTATAATCAATTACTGATTTGGTGACCAATCCTAGGATCCAAACCCTAATTGAATGATATGGTTAATGATGATGTGATGGGAAAACGGTCTCAAGACCATTTGGAGGTCATCCAAATGATACTAAGACCGTTTGGGGGTCACCCAAGACCGTTTGGAGGTCTAGGGTTGACTATGGTTAGGTGTTTGGAGATCTAAAGGTATTGAGTTGAAGAGTAATCAATTGCTGATTTGGTGAGCAATCCAATGAACCAAACCCTAATTGGTTGACTTGGATTTTGATGTGGACATGGGAAAACGGTCTCAAGACCGTTTGGAGGTCATCCAAACGACCTCAAGACCATTTGGGGTCAGGTCATGTTCAATTTGGATGAAGGTTCAATGGTTTCAAAGTTACCAATCTCACATTGATTAATGTTGAAGGATCATCGATTCCAAACCCTAATCCAATTGATTCAAACCCTAATTGATGATTAATTGAGGGTCAATTGAGGGTCAAATAAGTTGAAATTTTACCTATTCAACTCAATTGAATTATGGTGATTGGTCCAATTGATGATTGGTTACATGAACTCAATGGTGGAAGGAACCAACATTGGAAACCCTAATTCAATTTGACTAGTTGAGACCATACTTGGTCCATGCGGTTTTGAGGAGGTTTGGACCAAACGGTCTCTAGACCGTTTGAGTCCAAACAGTCTCAAGGCCGTTTGGGACCAAACGATCCCAAACCGTTTAGGTTCATGCGGTTTCCAAACCGATTGAGTTCATGCGGTTTCAAAAGTCAACTTTGGGATAACAGTCTTCACCGCCTACTTTACTAAATGGTTTCAAGCTGGTACTTTAGCAAATAGTTTCATTGGTTTCTCAAGACCATTTGAGGTCTGATTTGGTCAAGACCGTTTAGGGTCTATAAGGCCAAAACCATTTGGTGGATAATTAACCAAAACTGCATGGGTACTTAAAGTGGTCAAAGGACAAAGTGAGTAGTCTACTGATACATGATGTAATCAAAGATGATTATAGTAATTACATCTTAATGGGATGAGGTGATTATTACCTTTGAATAATTAAGCCTTAATGGTCATGGTGACAATGACATAACCCATGATGTCAATTCTTCCTCAAGAGTGAGTTGACTTAACCTAATCAAGACTGAAGCATACATCATCTTTTGAAGATGAAAGAGAAGATTGTCTACATGGATGATAATTAAGTAATAGACTTCTAATTTGAATGAATGTCTAATTAGGGTATGATCCTTCATAGTGGGATCATGAAACCCTAATTATGATGAATGATGAATCATAACCCTAACTGAGGGCATTAATAGGTGAAATCCTAATACATGATGATGGTATGACCTTAATTCATAATGATGACATGATAAACCTTAATTCAAGGTACTTTTATGATCACTCCTACTTGGAATGAATACTAAACCCTAATCTAGGGTGATGCAATGTGAATAGTAAACCCTAATTCTGGGTTATTGAACTTAAACCCTAATCTAGGGTGATGCAATGTGAATAGTAAACCCTAATTCCTAATAAGGTAAATGGAAGTGTGAAACCCTAATTCTGGATTATATCATATAGCATGAGAGCTCTAAGGTTGGATAATAAAGTGATGAGTCATAAATCCTAATTGAGCTGTGGGGATGATCAACCCTAATCGAAATGAAAAGGGAAACCCTAACCCTAACAAGGGTATAGTGGTGTAACCCTTGAATAATGATGTCATAATTGTTTTGCATTATGCTGGTATGAAATTGATATATTTGTTATCATATGTACTAATCATGCAGGTTTTATGAGATATTGAATATATCCAGGTATGAGCTATGATGCTTTTCTTATTGAAAGTATTTTATGAGCTTTGTAAGCAATGATATGCTATGTTGCCTAGTGAAAGGTAATAAAAGAGATTGATAGGCTGTAAGAGCCATGTAAAATACCAGCATTGCAATTATCATGTTTACATTAACAAATGACTTGATGGCAATAAGTTACATGTTAAAGTTGTAACAGGTATTTTGATAATGTCAAGGTTTGAACACCCATATTCTTGAATCATGATGATGGGATGATAAGGGATTGAGATCCCAGTGATTAATAAAGTTGTGAAATGAACTTAATAGAAATAGTACTCATTCTTTATAGCAATTGTTATAATGTTTTATGTTTGAAAACATGCCTGATGCTAAAAGAATGTTGTAATGTACTTAATTAATCAAGTGAAATGATATCATGTAGAGCCCTGACCATAGATCCATCATCGTCAGCAGTTACGTGATGGTGAAACAGGATTTCCTAAGGGAACTCCTGGAGAGCATACTTTTGAGTATGTGGGGGTATTGGGCGTGAATATCCTTATGCCCTAATGAAGGAATTAATGTGAGATAAACATTAAAACTCTCAATCCTTCATTATATGTATATGTCGGTACGATGTATCACTAATCTCCCGATGATGATGTTAATGCTGAATCGATGTGAGATAAACAAGAAATATCTCGATTGTGAAGAGAGTACAACATGCCAATGTAACTCTAATAGTGAAGTTTCCAGAGTACCCTAGAAAGCTATTTTGGCAGAGACACGAGATGTCATGCATGTTGTTCCTCACACTGACTGAGGAAGATGAGGTCATGGGAATCTGGCTCTTCTATTGACCTATGTATGGTACCGATTTCGATTTTGCAATGGTCGGTTGGAGTATGAGCGGTATACCTCATCTCCTTTGGGCATAAGTATGATTGTAAAATGTAATCAGCTGTGTAGCATATTTGCTTAGGGTTGAATTACAAGAATCAATAGTTGATGATACCTGGTCTATTATATCCTATTCGGATAAATGACATATATGTTCTTCATATTCCTTATTGAATAAATGACTTGCTGCTTTATCAAGTTATAACTAGAATGAACTGTATAGAGAATACTACTCTACTTAGCTTAATCAATGATTTACCTACTGTTGAATAATTATAATTCTATTGCTCAGTGTTATTCTATTATCAGCAATAACAATGTTTCTGGCGGAGAGTTATATCTCTCGTTGGGACAATTTTCAATTGTCTCACCCCCGTGGGATTCAACTTTTTAGGTAGATGCCGAGGAAGAAGAAACCCTTTAGTGGGTGAGCAGCAACAGCAACCACAGTAGTAGCAACAATAACAACAAGGATAACAATGATCCTCAGGTGGAGACACTGTTTGTCAAGTCTTGTATATAGAGAGAGTCCTATGTGTCGTCTTTGTACTCTCAGGTCCTAGGAGTCAGTAGAAAGTTTGATATAGATCTAAGATTTTTAGCTTTATGCCTCGAGATTTTGTATACTGCTTATGTACCGTTTAACTGGGCAGTCAATGTTATGATCCTCGAGATGAGATGATATAGAGATGTACTAATGAATCAGAATGTAAATAACTTACTTTGGTTCCTTATGTAAGAGTTTTATAGATTGTGGATTTCTTTGCAAAAAGTTTTAATTTTTAGTGATTTTCAATAATTCTGCTGCTAATAATTTGCTTCCGCTTTAATTAATCCTATTTTCTTGAGTTGGATGCCACAAGTGTTGGTATTAGAGCTCTAGGTTCGCTGAGTCTATAGAGACATAGGACTAGGGTTGTTGAGTCTGTTCTAGTGTCTTCCAGTCTATCTGATAGTGTCTTCTGCTCATATAAGAGGAGAAGAAAAAACTAAAGATGTCTGGATCACATGATGAACATGTTGCTGAAAGTAGTGTCGTTGCACTCGGAGGAGGTGTAAGAGACCAAGGAAGGGAGGAGCATGTGCCTGAACCACCCCAGTTCGATCAAGATGACATGGGGAATCCCGCCTTCCAGGCTATGTTTGGGCAGTTTATAGTTGCCATGACACATATGACTGATATAATGCCCATACCCGCACCTAGGGCACCTGCCCATCAAGAAGGACAAGGAGCCGGCAAGACGTTTGAATGACTACACCGGGTTGGAGCCACGGAATATGCTGGGATAGCTGACTCAGCAGATGCTGACATGTGGCTAACTGTACTAGAGAAGGCCTTTAGAATCCTTAACATCCCAAAAGCTGAGAAGGTTAGACATGTTGTGTATCTTCTTAAAGGGAGTGTTGGTCACTCATGGACCATAGAGGAGGGAAAAGGCCTGGTGTGAATATCGAATGGGAAGTATTTTGACGAGAATTTGTCAACAGATACTTTCCTAAGACGTTCTTGGATGAGAAAATCTCTCAGTTTGAGAGATTAATACAAGGACCAATGAACATTAGCGAGTACGAGGCTAAGTTCATGGAGCTTTTACGGTTTTGTCCGCATATGACAACCACAGATGAAGAGAGGATACAACATTTTGAGAAGGGATTAAATGCTGAGTTGACCACCCCTGTATCTGCTCTGGACAACAGGGAAAGATTTGCTACTTTTTTGGAGTCTGTCAGAAGAATAGAGAGGTCTGTGATGGAGAAGCGACAGACCAAGGACAAGAAGGTGTACCCCCAGTTCCAATGATCCTCATCCAAAGGTTTCAAGAGACTGAGGTTTTCCGTGCCTACACCATCACCTAGATTCAGTACCCAGACGTAGTGAACATCAAATAGGGGTAGAGGACGGAGTTTACCACCAGAAGGAGCTCGCAGCTCAGCATCTTTGTCAGTTACAGGACCATCCAGACCACAACAAGGGATCAGAAGTTGTTTCATATGTGGAAAAGTGGGGCATCTGATGAAGGATTGTAGAGCCCGAGAGGCAAGTGTGACTCAACCTCAAAGGCAGAGTCAGCAAGGTTCTCAAAGGAGACAGTTTCCAGGTGGTATTAGAGGATGTGGACAAGCATCCCAAGCTGGATCATCGGCACCCAGTCATCGAGCACTGAATCAACCACAGGAGACGGCGAGATTCTACGCGATTAATCCACCCGATGCAGTGATTAACCCTCAGGTTGTGACAGGTCAGATGAAACTATTTTATTCTGATATGTCTACATCCTGCATCGTATCTGTTTTGATTGATCCAGGTGCTACACATTCCTTTATCACTCGAAGAGTGATTCTTGACTGCAACATGACTATCAGTCATAGAGTAGATAGTCTATTGTTAGAAACTCCTTTGATGAGATCTACTGTGTTGTGGGAAGTGTGTTCTCCCTACACTCTTTTCTTTTCTGAGCATCACATTCAAATGGATCTTATACCACTTGAGATGCACATATTCGATATAATCCTTGGGATGGATACCTTAGAAAGGTATAAGGTTGTCTTGGATTGTGAGTCCAAGCAAGCTATTTTCACAGATGATAGTGACACATGGATCTTTCAGGGAGACAGAAAGATCCTTCCAACCTATCTTATGTCAGGTATGGTAGCTGAGAAGCTGATGAGGCAAGGATGCTTTGCATTCTTGGCCCATGTGGTAGATACCACTATGGAGAGTTCTAATCCTACTGAAGTTGTTGTAGTCAGGGAATTTAAAGATGTATTTCTTGAAGAACTTCCAGGTGTTCCTCCACCCTGAGAAATTGATTTTGAAATTAATCTAGTCCCGGGCATGCAACCAATAGCACAAACACCGTATAGGATGGCACCTGCTGAGATGGTAGAACTCAAGAAACAACTGCAAGAGTTGCTTGAGAAGGGTTTCATCTGACCAAGCACTTCACCCTGGGGTGCTTCGGTCCTCTTTGTCAAAAAGAAGGATGGATCGATGTGATTATGCATTGATTACAGGCAGTTAAATAAAGTAACAATAAAGAATAAGTATCATTTGTCAAGGATTGATGATCTCTTTGATCAGTTGTGTGGTGCAACTATCTTCTCAAAGATAGATCTGAGGTCGGGATATCATCAACTGCGTATTTAGGAAGGTGACATACCTAAGTCTGCTTTTAGGACAAGGTATGGTCACTATGAGTTCACATTTATGTCGTTTGGACTAACTAATGCACCAGTTGCATTTATGGAACTCATGAATAGAATCTTTCGACCTTTTCTCGATTAGTGTGTAGTCGTCTTCATAGATGACATCTTGATCTACAGTAGAGATGCCCAACAACATGAGCAGCATCTTTGTCAGGCTCTAACTTTGCTAAGAGAGCATGAGTTATATGCTAAGTTTAGCAAGTGTGAGTTCTGGTTACCAGAAGTTTCTTTCCTTAGACACGTAATTTCTGCTTCAGGTATATGTGTTGACCCTAAAAAGGTAGAATCTATCCTACAATGGGAACAACCTAAGACACCGAAAGAGATTCGCAATTTCTTAGGGTTGGCAAGCTATTATAGGAGGTTCATTAAGAACTTAAGTTCTATAGCTTTACCCTTGACTAAGTTGACTAGGAAGGATGTTTCTTTTGTCTGGAATGACAAGTGTCAACAATCATTCCAGTTGTTGAAGGAAAGGTTGACAAGTGCACCTGTGCTGGTGCTACCTGAGCAAGGGAAAGGGTATATAGTTTTCTGTGATGCCTCTAAGAATAGACTAGGATGTGTGTTAATGCAGGATAAACAAGTGATTTTGTTTGCTTCTCGATAGCTTAAGAAACATGAGGAAAATTATCTGATACATGATCTAGAACTAGTTGTTGTAGTCCATGCCTTGAAGATCTGGAGACATTACCTCTATGGAGAAACATTCCAAATTTTCACAGACCATAAGAGCCTAAAGTACATCTTTTCTCAGCATGAGTTAAACATGAGGCAATGCTACAGGATGGAGTTAATCAAGGACTATGATTGTACAATTTATTATCATCCAGGGAAGGCCAATGTGGTTTCTGATGCTTTAAGTAGGAAATCAGCAACACCAGCCCTAGATAGAGCACAGTTAAATTCTTTGGTGTGCTCTAGGAGGGATATGCTTATCTCTTTAAGGCAAGACAATGTACAGTTAAAAGTATCATTGTTATCTAGGTTGTTAACTGAGATGCACATAAAACCTACTCTAAGACAGCAGATTAAGGAAGCACAAAAAATTGATGTTGTAGTTCAATAGATTAGGTCAGAATATGGTAGTGAGAAATGAGAAGGTTTCCATGATTCAGATGATCAAGTAGCATGTTATCATGGTAGAATGATAGTACCAGATGTGCACAACTTAAGAAAGTTAGTCCTAGAAGAAGCTCATTCTTCAATGTATGTTATGCATCCAGGAAGCACCAAGATGTATCATAACTTGAAAGATATGTATTGGAGGCCTGGTTTAAATAAGGATGTTGTTGAGTTAGTTATGCGGTGTCTAGTGTGTCAGTAAGTTAAAGATGAACACCAGAAGCCCGCAGGAACAATGCAGCCTTTGCCTATACCACAGTGGAAGTGGGATCATGTGACCATGGATTTTGTGGTTGGGTTACCCAGAACAGCCAAAGGTCATGATTCCATCTGGGTAATAGTTGATAGGTTGAAAAAGAAAACACATTTCTTACCTGTCAAAACAACCTATTCTGCTGAGAAGTTGGCACAATTATATGTAGATGAGACAGTGCGGCTGCATGGGGTCCCAATTACCATTGTTTCTGACAGAGGTCCCCAGTTTACGAGTCATTTTTGGGAGCGACTTCATAAAGCCTTAGGCACATAGTTAAGGTTTAGTACAGCCTTTCATCCTCAAACTGATGGACAATCCGAAAGAACTATACAAACCTTGGAGGACTTGCTTAGGGCATGTGTCCTTTAGTTTATAGGAAGTTGGTATCTACATCTAAGTTTGATAGAGTTTGCCTATAACAACAACTATCAACACAACATTGACATGGCACCTTATGAAGCTTTGTATGGTAGACATTGTAGATCTCGCCTATGTTGGTATGAAACTGGTGAATATCAACTTTTAGGTCCTGATCTTGTGCAGCAGACCACCGAGAAGATTAAAATAATACAACAACAGTTGAAGACTGCACAAGATAGGCAAAACTCTTATGCTGATAAGCGTCGTAGACCTTTAGAATTCCAAGTTGGAGACAGAGTGTACCTCAAGGTCTCACCTTGGAAAGGAGTTCTTAGATTTGGAAGGAAAGGAAAGTTAGCTCCAAGATTTATGGGGCCCTATCCAATCATTGAACGGATTGGAAAGGTAGCTTATAAGCTAGAGTTACCACCTGAGCTGCAAAAGTTACACTCAGTGTTCCACATTTCCATGCTAAGGAAATGTCATCCTGACACAAAATATCCTATGTTTATGAGGAAGTCTAGTATAAATCAATGACATTATTATTTTTAGGTTGATAAGGTGGGATCTATCAAAGGTTAAGGTATTGTAGAAAAACAATGGATTTGAGGATGTTGCATAGGTAATAGTGTATTAAATGCAAAGTGTTCATCTTAGTGTGTTCTAAGTTTTGAGGATGAAGACTTTGAAGGGATAAAGGTTTTTTAATGACATAATCTTAGATTAATACTAATCATAACTTCAATAATCAAGTATGTCTCTTTCTTACAAAGTATATCTAAAACTCTAAGTGTGTAATGGAACATGTTTGAATGTATTTAAGTAACCATAAGAACATATTGGGTAAAACTAATGACTTCAAGTAATCAAGATTTATGAAACCTAATTGGTTGTTGTATGAACGACAAGAATGATACTCCTTTGGATAAATATAATTTATAAATTGAGTTCACTGATTGCAATTCAATAAGTAAATCTAGTGAGATATATGAACTAAAAATTTATGTGATAATGATAATAGAAAGGTCATAAGAAATACCTACTAATATTATTATTAATAAAACAATTGATCACTTCCAATACATGTAAAAGAATATATTTTTTAGGAATCCAAACGAAGTTTTATGTGTTTCAAATGGAGTTTGGAAGACATAGAAATGTATGTGTAAAATATGAACCAATACTCCACCAAATTGAAAAAAATTATTCAAGGCCTTGGCGGTCAAAATGACACCAGTGAGCAAAGTGGTCGACCCAATTTGGTCTACTTGTGAGAATCAGAACCAACAGTCAGACAACTTCCTCAAAAGTCAAACTTACTTGTCATTCCCCATACTAAACTTTGAACTTTGGCTCATAACTTCAAATGAAACAAACCCTTCAACCAAAGATGCCGATTCCAATTTGAAGTTCAAACATTTAAGAACAAGTATAAATAAAATTTAATGACTAGAGGAAGTAAATACAACACATGTTGAATATATTTTTACCATAAATTGTATAGAGACAAGTTATTCACCATCACAAAATATCCTATGTTTATCCTGAAGTAGAATTGAACGATTATATATCCTATGTTGAAGGACCTATGTTGATTCTTGACAGAAGGATCAAGAAGCTGAAAAACAAAGACATTAGTCTTGTAAAAGTCATTTGGAATCATTGTGGCATTGAAGAAGCTACATGGGAACTAGAGGAAGAAATGAGGAGGAAATACCCTACTCTTTTCTCTTAAAATGTTTTGTTAATGATTTCGGGGACGAAATCCTTGTAAGGGGTGGATAATTTGTAACATCCCTGACTTGGGTTATGTACTAACCCTAGGTGTTTTGTTTAATAAAGATGATTAGATGTTTTCTCTCATCTTTTGAAAAGTAATTAAGGATATTGAGGAACTTATATTTCAATTTTAGTCCCTTTTGAATAATGTTGAAACATTGTTTTGTTAATTTTGGACTAAAGTGCAAATTACCCAAGTTGAGGGGTTAACTTGCAAAGTCCACATGATAAGATGTTCCTATGATGTTGAGACATCATAAGAATGAATATGATGTAGTGGTATGATTTCCACAAGCTTGGGCGTCAAGATAAAGCTTGTAGAGCAAACCTTGTGCATTAAAACCTAGTTTTGGTGAATGTGCAATTTACCCAAACTCTAGGGTTCAATATGCAATATATCACCTCTAGATGGTCTCTCATGTTAGAAAAGAAAATGAGAGGGGCGCCTCATTTGAATTATTTTGGAGAGAGAATCTTGACATTAAAATAATCAAGATTTAAGCATATATGGAACTTTATTTTAATTTAATGCAAAAAGAAATAAATTAATTGAGGAGCCCTTCAACAAAAAGTTGAAGGATGTGTTTGCAATAGTGTTGGACGAGCTTGTGCCTTGCTATGTCACAAAAAGATCTTGGTTGAGTGGAATCCACTCACATTAAGATAATAAAAAGTAATATCCACTAAAAGGTTGGATATTAATATAAAACTCTTTAAGGTGCTTAGTTCCTTTTCCATTAATTCTTGGATAATGATGGAGTTTTGCAAGAAAATGAATATGGCTTCATGGCCAAGAAATGGAGGGGGATTTGATGGAAATTATTTTGGAATTAAAAGAAAATAATCCATTTTCTCTTTCCTTGAAAATCCCTTATACATGTTCTTTTTCCAATACACATAAGGACCTTTCCTTAGTTTTTCTCTTATCACTTTACTTTGGCCGACCAAGGCAAAGCTCAGGAGCAGGAGAAGGATGACCACAACCTTTTGGTAAGGTTTTGATCATCTTCTACCTCGGGTTAATGGTGGAAACCCTAAAGCAATGCTTGATTCTTGGTTTCCTTCACCCGATTTCCAATTCTAGCCATCTTTTTCATCCAATAGCTCAAGAACGGACCTTGGGCAGTTGTTGGAACTCCATCCACCATTAGATCCGAGGATCTTGGAGATTGGAGATCAAATTTGAGGCGGGTTTTATAACTTTAACCCTTAAACATTAATATTGCATCAAGTTCTCTATGATTTGTCGGTTATTTTCTTCTATTTCGAACTCTTTTGATGCATTGCTGCAATTTCCATGAAAAATGGTTGCTTTTCTTGGATGCACGAAGTAGATGATGATGAAATCATATTGAAACGTTTCCAAAGAAAATTATTAGGTCAAATGGTTTGCATAAGTTGCTCAAACGGTTTCCCAAACTGTTTGGGAGCAAACGGTTTCAAACCGTTTGAGATGAAACGGTTTCACCAAACCGCATGAAGGCAAACTGTTTCAGACCATTTGGAGTTTTTGACCTCGGTTGACCATTTGGTAATTTGTTGCTAATAATGTTGTATTGATCCACTAAATATAATTGACTAGTTCCAATTGGTTCATGAGTTGAAGGTCCAACAATCACCAAAACCCTAATCGGGTTGAGTGTTGATTTCATAAGTGTTTGAGTTTGAAACTTGGGTTGATTGACCCAAACGGTTTCAAAACCATTTGGGGATCACCCAAACGGTCTCAAGACCGTTTGGGGGTCACCCAAGACCGTATGGAGGTCTAGGGTTGTATATGGTTAAGTGTTTGAAGGTCCAAAGATATGGTATTAACCCTAATTGGCTAAGTGTTGATTTTGCATTGGAATGAGTTGATGTTTTGGGTTGATTGACCCAAACGGTTTCAAAACCATTTGGGGATCACCCAAACAGTCTCAAGACCATTTGGTGATCACCCAAGACCGTTTTTAGGTCTAGGGTTAGGTATGGTTGAGCAATTGAAGATCCAAAGATACTAGGTTGAAGTATAATGAATTGCTGATTTGGTGACCAATCCTAGGATCCAAACCCTAATTGAATGATATGGTTAATGATTATGTGATGGGAAAACGGTCTCAAGACCGTTTGGAGGTCATCCAAATGATCCCAAGACCGTTTGGAGGTCTAGGGTTAACTATGGTTAGGTGTTTGGAGATCTAAAGTTATTGAGTTGAAGAGTAATCAATTACTGATTTGGTGAGCAATCCAATGAACCAAACCCTAATTGGTTGACTAGGATTTTGATGTGGACATGGGAAAACGGTCTCAAGACCGTTTGGAGGTCATCCAAACGACCTCAAGACCGTTTGGGTTCAGGTCATGTTCAATTTGGATGAACGTTCAATGGTTTCAAAGTTACCAATCTCACATTGATTAATGTTGAAGGATCATCGATTCCAAACCCTAATCCAATTGATTCAAACCCTAATTGATGATTAATTGAGGGTCAAATAAGTTGAAAGTTGACCTATTCAACTCAATTGAAGTATGGTGATTGGTCCAATTGATGATTGGTTACATGAACTCAATGGTGGAAGGAACCAATATTGGAAACCCGAATTCAATTTGACTAGTTGAGACCATACTTGGTCCATGCGGTTTTGAGGAGGTTTGGAGAAAACGGTCTCAAGACCGTTTGGTACCAAACGATCCCAAACCGTTTAGGTTCATGCAGTTTCCAAACCAATTGAGTTCATGCGGTTTCAAAAGCCAACTTTGGGCAAACGGTCTTCACCACCTACTTTACTAAATGATTTCAAGGTGGTACTTTAGCAAACGGTTTTAGTGGTTGCTCAAGACCGTTTGAGGTCTGATTTGGTCAAGACCATTTAGGGTCTATAAGGCCAAAACCGTTTGGTGGATAATTAACCAAAACTGCATGGGTACTTAAAGTGGTTAAAGGACAAAGTGAGTAGTTGACTAATACATGATGTAATCAAAGATGATTATGGTAATTACATCTTAATGGGATGAGGTGATTAGTACCTTTGAATAATTAAGCCTTAATGGTCATGGTGACAATTACATAACCCATGATGTCAATTCTTCCTCAAGAGTGAGTTGACTTAACCTAATCAAGACTGAATCATAAATCATCTTTTGAAGATGAAAGAGAAGGTTGCCTACATGGATGATTATTAAGTAATAGACTTCTACTATGAATGAATGTCTAATTAGGGTATGATCCTTCATAGTGGGATCATGAAACCCTAATTATGATGAATGATGAATCATAACCCTAACTGAGGGCATTAATAGGTGAAATCCTAATACATGATGATGGTATGACCTTAATTCATAATGATGACATGATAAACCTTAATTCAAGGTACTTTGATGATCACTCTTACTTGGAATGAATAGTAAACCCTAATCTAGGGTGATGCAATGTGAATAGTAAACCCTAATTCCTAATAAGGTAAATGGAAGTGTGAAACCCTAATTCTGGATTATATCATATAGCATGAGAGCTCTAAGGTTGGATAATGAAGTGATGAGTCATTAATCCTAATTGAGCTGCGGGGAGGATCAACCTTAATCGAAATGAAAAGGGAAACCCTAACCCTAGCAAGGGTATAGTGGTGTAACCCTTGAATAATGATGTCATAATTGTTTTGCATTATGCTGGTATGAAATTGATATATCTGTTATCATTTGTACTAATCATGCAGGTTTTATGAGATATTGAATATATCCAGGTATGAGCTATGATGCTTTGCATATTGAAAGTATTTTATGAGCTTTGTAAGTAATGATATGCTATGTTGCCTAGTGAAAGGTAACAAAAGAGATTGATAGGCTGTAAGAGCCATGTGAAATACCAGCATTGCAATTATCATGTTTACATTAACAGATGACTTGATGGAAATAAGTTACCTGTTAAAGTTGTAACAGGTATTTTGATAATCTCAGGGTTTGAACACCCATATTCTTGAATCATGATGATGGGATGATAAGGGATTGAGATCCCAATGATTAATAAAGTTGTGAAATGAACTTGATAGAAATAGTACTCATTCTTTATAGCAATTGTTATAATGTTTTATGTTTGAAAACATGCCTGATGCTAAAAGAATGTTGTAATGTACTTAATTAATCAAGTGAAATGATATCATGTAGAGCCCTGACCATAGATCCATCATCGTCAGCAGTTAGGTGATGGTGAAATAGGTTTTCCTAAGGGAACTCCTAGAGAGCCCTAATCAAGGAATTGATGTGAGATAAACATTAAAACTCTCAATCATTCATTATATGTATATGTCGGGACGATGTATCACTAATCTCCCGATGATGATGTTAATGCTGAATCGATGTGAGATAAACAAGAAATCTCTCGATTGCAAAGAGAGTACAGCATGCCACTGTAACTCTAATAGCGAAGTTGCCAGTATACCGTGGAAAGCTATTTTGGCAGAGACACGAGATGCCCTGCATGTTGTTCCTCACACTGACTGAGGAAGATGAGGTCATGGGAATCTGGCTCTTCTATTGACCTATTGATTTCGATTTTGCAATGGTCGGTTGGAGTATGAGCGGTATACCTCATCTCCTCAGGGCATAAGTATGATTGTAAAATGTAATCAGTCATGTAGCATATTTGCTTAGGGTTGAATTACGAGAATCAATGGTTGATGATACCTGGTCTATTATATCCTAGTTGGATAAATGATATATATGTTCTTCATATTCCTTATTGAATAAATGACTTACTGTTTTATCAAGTTATAACTGGAATGAATTGTATAGAGAATACTGCTCTACTTAGCTTAATTAATGATTTACCTGCTGTTGAATAATTATAATTCTACTGCTCAGTGTTATTCTATTATCAGCAATAACAATGTTTCTGGCAGAGAGTTATATCTCTCGCTGGGACAATTTTCAATTGTCTCACCCCCGTGGGATTCAACATTTTAGGTAGACGCCGAGGAAGAAGAAACCCTTTAGTGGGTGAGCAGCAACAGCAGCCACAGCAGCAGCAGTAGCAACAGCAAGGACAGTAGTGATCCTCATGTGGAGACATTGTTTGTCAAATCTTGTATATAGAGAGAGTCCTATGTGTCATCTCTGTACTCTCAGGTCCTAAGAGTCAGTAGAAAGTTTGATATAGATCAGAGATTTTTAGCTTGAAGCCTCGGGATTTTGTATATTGCTTATGTACCGTTTAACTGGGCAGTCAATGTTATGACCCTCAAGATGAGATGATACAGTGATGTACTGATGAATCAGAATGTAAAACTTACTCTGGTTCCTTATGTAAGAGTTTTACAGTTTGTGGATTTCTTTGCAAAAAAAATTTAACTTTTAGTGATTTTCAGTAATTCCACTGCTAATAATTCGCTTCCGCATTAGTTAATCCTATTTTCTTGAGTTGGATGCCACAAGTGTTGGTATCATAGCTCTAGGTTCACTGAGTCTATAGAGACATAGGACTAGGGTTGTTGAGTCTGTTCTAGTGTCTTCCAGTCTATCTAATAGTGTCTTCTGTTCATATAGGAGGAGAAGAAAAAATGAAAGATGTGTGGATCACATGATGAACATGTTGCTGAAAGTAGTGTCGCTGCACCTGGACGAAGTGCAAGAGACCAAGGAAGGGAGGAACCTGTGCCTGAACCACCCTGGTTCGATCAAGTTGACATGGGGAATCCCGCCTTCCAGGCTATGTTTGGGCAGTTTATAGCTGTCATGACACATATGACTGATAGAATGCCCATACACGCACCTAGGGCACCTGCCCATCAAGAAGGACAAGGAGCCGGCAAGACTTTTGAATGACTACGTCGGGTTGGAGCCACGGAATATGCTGGGACAGCTGACCCAACATATGTTGACATGTGGCTAACTGAACTAGAGAAGGCCTTTAGAATCCTTAACATCCCAGAAGCTGAGAAGGTTAGACATGTTGTGTACCTTCTTAAAGGGAGTGTTGGTCACTGGTGAACCATAGAGGAGGGGAAAGTCCTGGTGTGGAGATCGAATGGGAAGTATTTCGATGAGAATTTGTCAACAGATGCTTTCCTAAGACGTTCCTGGATGAGAAAATCTCTCAGTTTGAGAGATTAAGACAAGGACCAATGAACATTAGCGAGTACAAGGCTAAGTTCATTGAGCTTTTGCTATTTTGTCCACATATGGCAACCACAGATGAAAAGAGGATACAGCGTTTTGAGAAGGGATTAAACGCTGAGTTGACCACCCCTGTATCTGCTCTGGAGAATAGGGAAAGATTTGCTACTTTTCTGGAGTCTGTCAGAAGAATAGAGAAGTATGTGACGGAGAAGCGACGGACCAGGGACAAGAAGGTGTACCCCCAGTTCCAAGGATCCCCATCCAAAGGTTTCAAGAAACCGAGGTTTTCTGTGCCTACACCACCACCTAGATTCAGTACCCAGACGCATTGGACGTCAAATAGGGGTAGAGGATGAAGTTTACCACCAGAAGGAGCTCACAGCTCAGCATCTTTGTTGGTTACAGGACCATCCAGACCACAACAGGGGATCAGAAGCCGTTTCATATGTGGAAAAGTGGGGCATCTGATGAAGGATTGCAGAGCTCCAGAGGCAAGTGTGACTCAACCTCAAAGGCAGAGTCAATAAGGTTCTCAAAGGAGACAGTTTCTAGGTGGCGTTAGAGGACATGGACAAGCATCCCAAGTTGGATCATTGACACCCAGTCATCAAGCACCGAATCAACCATAGGCGAAGGTGAGATTCTATGCGATGAATCCACCGAACAAGTTCATCACCTTTAATGTTTTCAGAGTAACATAATATACATGGTGTACAATATGCTCAAAAGATGTAAATGCAACTACATAATGACAGTTATGCAACTACTATGACATGCACCTAAGGATAATGTGCATGTATAACTACTCTATCTTTTTTTTTTTCATTTTCATGCAAAAAATGTGAAAATAGTTGTAATGCAAGACCTATCTACATGGTATGCAATCAAAGAGTGAAAGACAGTAATGTGCTCCCATTTCTTATGGTGGAGTGTGAATGAAATTGCGATGAAATGTCGATACTATCGACCTGGGGGTCGATAGTATCGACTCCGGACAATGCAAAAGTGCCTGAAAAAGTGCCGAAACATGTGTATAAGTTTGGGGATTATATAAAATCATATAAATATGATAAAAGAAGTATAATTTGATGCAAAAAGAGTTTAAGGGCCAACTATAGTGAATTATGCAAATATAATCAAGAAAATGACAAATACATGCATAAAACAGATATAAAATAAGCCTATAAAAGTGACTCAAAACCCATGCATCAAACTCCCCTAAGATTAAACCTTGCTCATCCTCGAGCAACAAAACTTTGGATCTGGTTGAGATAAGTCAGCAACAGGACATAAATACATGAAATGAATCTACATCATCCCCACTTTCTTTCCACAAACCGGCCCTCATTGACCACTGAACACTAACTGCCATCCAGGCGACCAAAGACCTATGTAAAAGATGTCTATCCCCCAATCAGTGAAACACTATCAATTAAAGCAGTTAATATGATAAACTCATCAGGTCCATACTTGATGCATCTTGTGATCTCCTATCTACGTTGCTCATTTCCTAACTACCATCTAAATGGAAGCAGATCTCCTGATATTAATGAATGAGGAGAATATCATGGGTGGCCTACCGATTAGAGCAACGGGTGGATGGGATAGGTGGTTGTGGAAGAGATGGAAGCACATAATAGTCAATCATGCAATACAAAAATTAATGACCTATCATGATGCAAAATGTAAGTGAAAATGTCCTAATGTTACATTTTTGGTAGAATGATGCATCCACTATCATTCCGTCTCAAGGTGAGATGGAATATCTAAGAAAACTACACCATGTGCTTATTCTTCTTAGTATGTAAGTGAGAACATGTTCCTTTCTCCCTCTCATTCCTACTTACTTCTCAATTTTTTTTTCTTCTCTTTTTTTTCAAATTTGTTTTTCAAATTTTTTTTTCAAGCCCTAATTTTCATAGATGACAATGAATTATTTGTCGGGCTCACTTCTTGTTACATACTTGTGCATCTGAAGCATTCTATTTGGAGGGTATGGAAAAAGTTCATCACCTTTAATGTTTTCAGAGTAACATAAGATACATGGTGTACAATATGCTCAAAAGATGTAAATGCAACTACATAATGACAGTTATGCAACTACTATGACATGCACCTAAGGATAATGTGCATGTATAACTACTCTATCTTTTTTTTTCATTTTCATGCAAAAAATGTGAAAATAGTTGTAATGCAAGACCTATCTACATGGTATGCAATCAAAGAGTGAAAGACAGTAATGTGCTCCCATTTCTTATGGTGGAGTGTGAATGAAATTGCGGTGGATCATATCACAAGACTAATTGACAGAACCTTTCGAAAATATCATATGTCCCTCTCTAAAGACCTGTGTACAGGGTAACTAAAGGATTTCTCTCTTAAACTTTGGTCTAAGGTCACGTTAGCATTTGGTCGGTTTGGGCTCAAACATCCTTGTCAATCACTTTTCCTTGGACAATAAAGATGGTCATTCATGTCCCCGTGTCCTGAAGCTGACTCACCCAAGCACTTCCTCAGTTATGCCACTCAATTACTCACAAGAATAAGCTCAAAAAGTTTTCAATATGCTCATATTTTCATGTGCCCACAACCCAAGAGTAAAACTCCCAATTGAAACCATGCATTTATTGCTCCACAAATTACACTAGATAGATGTGGATCCTACAAAAGCGGTAAACCTAGAAATAAAAACAACTAATATTTCAAAAATAAAAGCAACATGAATAAGTAAGTAAAAACTAAGATAGAGGGTTGTTCTAACACCCCCCCTAAGCTTGAATATGACTATGGCCTCATAGTCAACATTCTCACTTAAGAGGTGGAACAACGGTACCGTTCGCTTTGAAGTGTGGTGAAGAAGGATGGTCAGATGCTCAAGTAGACCAAGTGATGCTTGCTATCTCCCTCCTTTTTGTGGCCCATTTTTGTGTCTTAGTGGTTCTAAGACGTGACTTGCTTCATCCATCTTTCCTCTGCAAAAAACGGTTCGAAAAGATCTCGTTTCGATACCTTTTACGACCTGTTTTATGTAGTTGTCCTGCAGGTGTCGATACTATCGACCAAGGTCGATGGTATCGACCCAGACTCAGCGATTTTGTTGAATCGACGCATCTAAAAGCCTGGGAACTCAAAAGTGTCGATACTATTGACCCTAGGGTCGATGGTATCGACTTTACTGGCACCAATTTTTCTGTAAATCTTCAGGAATCTCGATACTATCGACCCTAGGGTCGATGGTATCGACTTTTCTTCAGCGTTTACTTCTCCAAACTCGATACTATCGACATGGGTGTCGATAGTATCGACCTTAACATTCTGCACACTTCAAAACACGAGTTAGGGTACCATTTTTACAAAAATTATCAAAACCTAAGCAAAAACTAAGTACATAAACATAAAAGAACATAGCCAAACATAAAATTGAACCTAAAGTTGGGTTGCCTCCCAACAAGCGCCCTTGTTTAATGTCCTAGGCTTGACATAAAGATACCTTTAACCTGGGTTGTCAAGAGATGTCTCCAATGAGTCATGTGGAAATTTGAATTGAACTCGATCATGTCCAATCCCCAAGGTCAATGTACCTCTCCCAATGGCAGCGATGACATCAGCTGTAGCTTGGAACGGCCTTCCCAATAGCATCTCGCAACTTTGGAGCTGTGGCATGTCCATGACAACAAAATCTACCGGGAAGATGAACCTGTCTACCTTGACGAGTACATCCTCGCACACTCCATATGGCCTTACAATGGACCCATCTGCCAACTCAATCGTTGCCGCCGATTTCTTTATCTCCTTCAACCCAAGCTTTTGAAATGTGGACAGAGGCATAAGATTAATGCTGGCGCCCGAATCACACTGTGCTTGTGGAAAATGTTGGTCACCTATTGAACATGGGATATAAAAACTCCTCGGGTCTTTCTTCTTCTCTGGTAAGCTCCCAAGAATGATTGAGCTCACCATTTCATTCATCCTGCATACATCAGTATCTTTGATCCGCCTCTTTTTGTTGATTATATCTTTAATGAACCTCCCATAGGCGGGAACCTTCTCAATCATTTCCACCAGCGGAATGTTGATATGCAGCTTGCGGAATATTTCCAAGAATTTCCTATAGTGTCGGTGCTCCTTCTTCGGCTTCGGATTGTCCCGACTTGACACATCTGCCGCATTGACACGCTTGTGAGGAGGCACATATGAGCTTTACGGGGCCAGCTCCCCTAAACTTGCTTCAATTACTCCCTCTGACGTGGGCTTTGGTGAGATATCGTCAATAGTAACAACTTTTTGTGGTTCCTCTCTCGCATTCGATGTCTCCACACGTGCACAAACAACCTTCAATTGTTCTTTTTCTCTAGAGGGAGATACAATATTCATAACTCGCTGTGATTTTCTGAAGAAAGGGTTTCCGCCCGGCAGTCCATAATAATTGCGTGGATACGGTATCTCCGGTGACGCATGCGTATTAAACGTCATTTTTCTTTCCTCTTTAGCTTCTTGCACCTGAGATTCCTCCTCATTGCTTACCACAGAAATATACTTGACCTGATGGTGTGCTTGGGCCACGTTTGCATTCTCGGCCGGTTTCTGTTGATTGGCGTGCTTGATGGCTGCCACTTCACTAGAAATCTGTGCCACGGTGGTTTCTAATGCCCGCATTTGTGCTCCATGGCTTTGCAGCGTCTGTCCAAACTTGGTTAGAATATCACCTTGAGATTGCAATTGTTTACCAAACATAGCCATCATCTCCTGATTCTGTTGCACCATTTGACTAAGCAACTCGGTGCTTTTATCTTCAGCTCTCGGTTGTGGCTTTGCATCCGGATCTTGTAGGAAATTGTTAGGATCCTTCCACGAGAACTTCCTATCCTTCCTCCAAGCATAATCATTATTTCTATAGCCCTGTTGTTGCATGAATTTGACCTGAGCTTCTTCATCGTATTCTGCATCTTCTTTGGCAAGCAATTTCTTAGCAAGAAGGTCTAATTTATCATTTAACTCTTTGATGGCCTTTGACTCCCCCACAGCCTGAACATGCTCTACGGCGTCTCTGTCGCCCCAGGATTGCTTCTTTGCCATATTCCTCAAGATCTCCCAACATCGAGTGTCTGTGTTATTCAAGAAGAATCTGGAACCGGCTGAATCAAGGTTGCATCTATCATACTCGGAGAGAGCAAAATAGAAGATATTCACTTGAGTCTCCTTATCCAGCCCATGATGCGGGCATCGCCTGAGCATGATCTGAAATCTCTCCCAGATCTCAGAATAAGTCTCGCCTGCTTGTTGAGTGAAGTTGTGGATCTTTCTTATCATGTCATTGGTCTTTTCGGGCGGAAAGAACCTCTCGAAGAAGACCTCAACCATGTGGTCCCAAGACTCCACATATTCATCATCTAAGTTATGCAGCCATTCGCACGCAATTCCCGCTAGTGAACTCGGGAAGAGCTTCAAGTAGAGCACGTCCTGTGGAAATCTATCGATCTTTACCATATCACAATTCTCCACAAACTGACTTATGTGCGCGACGGGGTCTTCATTTTTGAGCCCGTGGAAGGCATTAGACTTCACCAAGTTGATCAAAGCTGGATCAATCTTGTATTTCGGAATATTCAGCACTTGCTTCTTTATAGGCCCTTTGGAAGCGGACGAGGAAGAAGCATTGATCTTCTCCCATATTGTCTGTGGCTCGTCCATCTCTTCGTGTTCGTGTTCAGAATTTATATCCTCCAGCTCGTCTTGATTATATTCGCCCTCGTCTTCTGGTCCCGGCAGCGGAACCTCTGGTGTCCGACCAGCGTAGTCAGTACTACGCGTCTGCACCATGCACAGTACCTGAAAAGAGAAAATTTGAGTTCAATACAGTGCTATGACGAGTATAAAAATTATCGAACAATTTAAAAATATTTGAAGTTGTTTCAATCTAAATAAAAAAAATGGCCTAGAGTGGCCGCTCGTAGCACTCAAAGTGCCAACAATTCGCCGTATCCCCGGCAACGGCGCCAAAAACTTGACGTGTATTTTACTACGCGCTAAAAACGCAAGTGTACGCGTCGAGTAATATAGGCCTTTGTGAGGCCCGAGTCGAACACAGGGATACGTTGAATTATTGGAGACTTCTACTAACTATTTGCGATCAGCTAAGCCGGATAACAAAGTAGGGTTTTTTGTCGAAATTAAAAGAAAATAAAAATAAAACAAAGCAAACAATCGATTAAAGGTTGATTTAATCAATTCAAAAGGATATCTTTAGGATTTCGGTTTCACCGCGGGTCAACATTGCATTAGGTTTCATATAACTCCTCAATCTTCTCTCTCTATCCGGGTAGTGGCCTGAAAACAGAATTACCCACTGTCGTGGTGTAATTCACTACTTAGGTTTAGGTTGATTCCACCGTCGTAGTAATCATTCCCCTAAACTAAGCGCATTATAGCCGATCTCTCAGTTTCCACCATTAATTTTACACCTCCTTTGTCAAGGGATTTATCGATTAATGTAGGTTTCGTCTCTTTTCAACCGTTAATCCTTCTGTCGAAGTGATTAAGGGCATTAAGTTATTATTATGGTGATCAAGCATAACAATATATGGAGAAAACGAAACTATACCACGGATTTAAGAGAGAAAATATGAATTATTAATATAAAACTGTCATACAATGCATTCCCCGGGCTACTCCCGGTCCTAAAGACAAAGGGGATTAGCCCCGCATGGTCATCTCAATGAAAGACAGAGGAGTAGAGAAGAAAAACATGGGAAACATGGAGCAAACTCGTGTAACCCCTGATACAAAGGTGTTCCTGGAGATCCTCCTCGAGAAACGTGCGTTTTGCAGTCTTCCGGCAGCAAAATCGCCCGTCGGAGGTGCCCGGATCGCTCGGTTGACGGCCTTCGTCTCTCGTCTCCTATCTCTCTCTCTCCTTCTTGGATGTTGTGCAACACAATCTCCTCTCCCCCTCGGGCCGTCCGTGCTCTTCTTAGGTCATAGGACCACTTTACGGCTCCGAAAAAGCTCAACCGTCGGATTAAAACGCTCCGTTTTAGTGCTGAAAATCACCAGATCCCGACGTTGTCGATGGTATCGACCCCAAGGTCGATGGTATCGACCATGGCACAGGTTATTCCTTCCAAGATCGCGTTTTGGGGTTGCTTTTTGATGAAATGTCGATACTATCGACCTGGGGGTCGATAGTATCGACTCCGGACAATGCAAAAGTGCCTGAAAAAGTGCCGAAACATGTGTATAAGTCTGGGGATTATATAAAATCATATAAATATGATAAAAGAAGTATAATTTGATGCAAAAAGAGTTTAAGGGCCAACTATAGTGAATTATGCAAATATAATCAAGAAAATGACAAATACATGCATAAAACAGATATAAAATAAGCCTATAAAAGTGACTCAAAACCCATGCATCAAACTCCCCTAAGATTAAACCTTGCTCGTCCTCGAGCAACAAAACTTTGGATCTGGTTGAGATAAGTCAGCAACAGGACATAAATACATGAAATGAATCTACATCATCCCCACTTTCTTTCCACAAACCGGCCCTCATTGACCACTGAACACTAACTGCCATCCAGGCGACCAAAGACCTATGTAAAAGATGTCTATCCCCCAATCAGTGAAACACTATCAATTAAAGCAGTTAATATGATAAACTCATCAGGTCCATACTTGATGCATCTTGTGATCTCCTATCTACGTTGCTCATTTCCTAACTACCATCTAAATGGAAGCAGATCTCCTGATATTAATGAATGAGGAGAATATCATGGGTGGCCTACCGATTAGAGCAACGGGTGGATGGGATAGGTGGTTGTGGAAGAGATGGAAGCACATAATAGTCAATCATGCAATACAAAAATTAATGACCTATCATGATGCAAAATGTAAGTGAAAATGTCCTAATGTTACATTTTTGGTAGAATGATGCATCCACTATCATTCCGTCTCAAGGTGAGATGGAATATCTAAGAAAACTACACCATGTGCTTATTCTTCTTAGTATGTAAGTGAGAACATGTTCCTTTCTCCCTCTCATTCCTACTTACTTCTCAATTTTTTTTTCTTCTCTTTTTTTTCAAATTTGTTTTTCAAATTTTTTTTTCAAGCCCTAATTTTCATAGATGACAATGAATTATTTGTCGGGCTCACTTCTTGTTACATACTTGTGCATCTGAAGCATTCTATTTGGAGGGTATGGAAAAAGTTCATCACCTTTAATGTTTTCAGAGTAACATAAGATACATGGTGTACAATATGCTCAAAAGATGTAAATGCAACTACATAATGACAGTTATGCAACTACTATGACATGCACCTAAGGATAATGTGCATGTATAACTACTCTATCTTTTTTTTTCATTTTCATGCAAAAAATGTGAAAATAGTTGTAATGCAAGACCTATCTACATGGTATGCAATCAAAGAGTGAAAGACAGTAATGTGCTCCCATTTCTTATGGTGGAGTGTGAATGAAATTGCGGTGGATCATATCACAAGACTAATTGACAGAACCTTTCAAAAATATCATATGTCCCTCTCTAAAGACCTGTGTACAGGGTAACTAAAGGATTTCTCTCTTAAACTTTGGTCTAAGGTCACGTTAGCATTTGGTCGGTTTGGGCTCAAACATCCTTGTCAATCACTTTTCCTTGGACAATAAAGATGGTCATTCATGTCCCCGTGTCCTGAAGCTGACTCACCCAAGCACTTCCTCAGTTATGCCACTCAATTACTCACAAGAATAAGCTCAAAAAGTTTTCAATATGCTCATATTTTCATGTGCCCACAACCCAAGAGTAAAACTCCCAATTGAAACCATGCATTTATTGCTCCACAAATTACACTAGATAGATGTGGATCCTACAAAAGCGGTAAACCTAGAAATAAAAACAACTAATATTTCAAAAATAAAAGCAACATGAATAAGTAAGTAAAAACTAAGATAGAGGGTTGTTCTAACACCCCCCCTAAGCTTGAATATGACTATGGCCTCATAGTCAACATTCTCACTTAAGAGGTGGAACAACGGTACCGTTCGCTTTGAAGTGTGGTGAAGAAGGATGGTCAGATGCTCAAGTAGACCAAGTGATGCTTGCTATCTCCCTCCTTTTTGTGGCCCATTTTTGTGTCTTAGTGGTTCTAAGACGTGACTTGCTTCATCCATCTTTCCTCTGCAAAAAACGGTTCGAAAAAATCTCGTTTCGATACCTTTTACGACCTATTTTATGTAGCTGTCCTGCAGGTGTCGATACTATCGACCAAGGTCGATGGTATCGACCCAGACTCAGCGATTTTGTTGAATCGACGCATCTAAAAGCCTGGGAACTCAAAAGTGTCGATACTATCGACCCTAGGGTCGATGGTATCGACTTTACTGGCACCAATTTTTCTGTAAATCTTCAGGAATCTCGATACTATCGACCCTAGGGTCGATGGTATCGACTTTTCTTCAGCGTTTACTTCTCCAAACTCGATACTATCGACATGGGTGTCGATAGTATCGACCTTAACATTCTGCACACTTCAAAACACGAGTTAGGGTACCATTTTTACAAAAATTATCAAAACCTAAGCAAAAACTAAGTACATAAACATAAAAGAACATAGCCAAACATAAAATTGAACCTAAAGTTGGGTTGCCTCCCAACAAGCGCCCTTGTTTAATGTCCTAGGCTTGACATAAAGATACCTTTAACCTGGGTTGTCAAGAGATGTCTCCAATGAGTCATGTGGCAATTTGAATTGAACTCGATCATGTCCAATCCCCAAGGTCAATGTACCTCTCCCAATGGCAGCGATGACATCAGCTGTAGCTTGGAACGGCCTTCCCAATAGCATCTCGCAACTTTGGAGCTGTGGCATGTCCATGACAACAAAATCTACCGGGAAGATGAACCTGTCTACCTTGACGAGTACATCCTCGCACACTCCATATGGCCTTACAATGGACCCATCTGCCAACTCAATCGTTGCCGCCGATTTCTTTATCTCCTTCAACCCAAGCTTTTGAAATGTGGACAGAGGCATAAGATTAATGCTAGCGCCCGAATCACACTGTGCTTGTGGAAAATGTTGGTCACCTATTGAACATGGGATATAAAAACTCCTCGGGTCTTTCTTCTTCTCTGGTAAGCTCCCAAGAATGATTGAGCTCACCATTTCATTCATCCTGCATACATCAGTATCTTTGATCCGCCTCTTTTTGTTGATTATATCTTTAATGAACCTCCCATAGGCGGGAACCTTCTCAATCATTTCCACCAGCGGAATGTTGATATGCAGCTTGCAGAATATTTCCAAGAATTTCCTATAGTGTCGGTGCTCCTTCTTCGGCTTCGGATTGTCCCGACTTGACACATCTGCCGCATTGACACGCTTGTGAGGAGGCACATATGAGCTTTTCGGGGCCAGCTCCCCTAAACTTGCTTCAATTACTCCCTCTGACGTGGGCTTTGGTGAGATATCGTCAATAGTAACAACTTGTGGTGGTTCCTCTCTCGCATTCGATGTCTCCACACGTGCACAAACAACCTTCAATTGTTCTTTTTCTCTAGAGGGAGATACAATATTCATAACTCGCTGTGATTTTCTGAAGAAAGGGTTTCCGCCCGGCAGTCCATAATAAGTGCGTGGATACGGTATCGCCGGTGACGCATGCGTATTAAACGTCATTTTTCTTTCGTCTTTAGCTTCTTGCACCTGAGATTCCTCCTCATTGCTTACCACAGAAATATACTTGACCTGATGGTGTGCTTGGGCCACGTTTGCATTCTCGGCCGGTTTCTATTGATTGGCGTGCTTGATGGCTGCCACTTCACTAGAAATCTGTGCCACGGTGGTTTCTAATGCCCGCATTTGTGCTCCATGGCTTTGCAGCGTCTGTCCAAACTTGGTTATAATATCACCTTGAGATTGCAATTGTTTACCAAACATAGCCATCATCTCCTGATTCTGTTGCACCATTTGACTAAGCAACTCGGTGCTTTTATCTTCAGCTCTCGGTTGTGGCTTTGCATCCGGATCTTGTAGGAAATTGTTAGGATCCTTCCATGAGAACTTCCTATCCTTCCTCCAAGCATAATCATTATTTCTATAGCCCTGTTGTTGCATGAATTTGACCTGAGCTTCTTCATCGTCTTCTGCATCTTCTTTGGCAAGCAATTTCTTAGCAAGAAGGTCTAATTTATCATTTAACTCTTTGATGGCCTTTGACTCCCCCACAGCCTGAACATGCTCTACGGCGTCTCTGTCGCCCCAGGATTGCTTCTTTGCCATATTCCTCAAGATCTCCCAACATCGAGTGTCTGTGTTATTCAAGAAGAATCTGGAACCGGCTGAATCAAGGTTGCTTCTATCATACTCGGAGAGAGCAAAATAGAAGATCTTCACTTGAGTCTCCTTATCCAGCCCATGATGCGGGCATCGCCTGAGCATGATCTAAAATCTCTCCCAGATCTCAGAATAAGTCTCGCCTGCTTGTTGAGTGAAGTTGTGGATCTTTCTTATCATGTCATTGGTCTTTTCGGGCGGAAAGAACCTCTCGAAGAAGACCTCAACCATGTGGTCCCAAGACTCCACATATTCATCATCTAAGTTATGCAGCCATTCGCGCGCAATTCCCGCTAGTGAACTCGGGAAGAGCTTCAAGTAGAGCACGTCCTGTGGAAATCTATCGATCTTTACCATATCACAATTCTCCACAAACTGACTTATGTGCGCGACGGGGTCTTCATTTTTGAGCCCGTGGAAGGCATTAGACTTCACCAAGTTGATCAAAGCTGGATCAATCTTGTATTTCGGAATATTCAGCACTTGCTTCTTTATAGGCCCTTTGGAAGCGGACGAGGAAGAAGCATTGATCTTCTCCCATATTGTCTATGGCTCGTCCATCTCTTCGTGTTCGTGTTCAGAATTTATATCCTCCAACTCGTCTTGATTATATTTGCCCTCGTCTTCTGGTCCCGGCAGCGGAACCTCTGGTGTCCGACCAGCGTAGTCAGTACTACGCGTCTGCACCATGCACAGTACCTGAAAAGAGAAAATTTGAGTTCAATACAGTGCTATGACGAGTATAAAAATTATCGAACAATTTAAAAATATTTGAAGTTGTTTCAATCTAAATAAAAAAAATGGCCTAGAGTGGCCGCTCGTAGCACTCAAAGTGCCAACAATTCGCCGTATCCCCGGCAACGGCGCCAAAAACTTGACGTGTATTTTACTACGCGCTAAAAACGCAAGTGTACGCGTCGAGTAATATAGGCCTTTGTGAGGCCCGAGTCGAACACAGGGATACGTTGAATTATTGGAGACTTCTACTAACTATTTGCGATCAGCTAAGCCGGATAACAAAGTAGGGTTTGTTGTCGAAATTAAAAGAAAATAAAAATAAAACAAAGCAAACAATCGATTAAAGGTTGATTTAATCAATTCAAAAGGATATCTTTAGGATTTCGGTTTCACCGCGGGTCAACATTGCATTAGGTTTCATATAACTCCTCAATCTTCTCTCTCTATCCGGGTAGTGGCCTGAAAATAGAATTACCCACTGTCGTGGTGTAATTCACTACTTAGGTTTAGGTTGATTCCACCGTCGTAGTAATCATTCCCCTAAACTAAGCGCATTATAGCCGATCTCTCAGTTTCCACCATTAATTTTACACCTCCTTTGTCAAGGGATTTATCGATTAATGTAGGTTTCGTCTCGTTTCAACCGTTAATCCTTCTGTCGAAGTGATTAAGGGCATTAAGTTATTATTATGGTGATCAAGCATAACAATATATGGAGAAAACGAAACTATACCACGGATTTAAGAGAGAAAATATGAATTATTAATATAAAACTGTCATACAATGCATTCCCCGGGCTACTCCCGGTCTTAAAGACAAAGGGGATTAGCCCCGCATGGTCATCTCAATGAAAGACAGGAGTAGAGAAGAAAAACATGGGAAACATGGAGCAAACTCGTGTAACCCCTGATACAAAGGTGTTCCTGGAGATCCTCCTCGAGAAACGTGCGTTTTGCAGTCTTCCGGCAGCAAAATCGCCCGTCGGAGGTGCCCGGATCGCTCGGTTGACGGCCTTCGTCTCTCGTCTCCTATCTCTCTCTCTCCTTCTTGGATGTTGTGCAACACAATCTCCTCTCCCCCTCGGGCCGTCCGTGCTCTTCTTAGGTCATAGGACCACTTTACGGCTCCGAAAAAGCTCAACCGTCGGATTAAAACGCTCCGTTTTAGTGTTGAAAATCGCCAGATCCCGACGCTGTCGATGGTATCGACCCCAAGGTCGATGGTATCGACCATGGCAAAGGTTATTCCTTCCAAGATCGCATTTTGGGGTTGCTTTTTGATGAAATGTCGATACTATCGACCTGGGGGTCGATAGTATCGACTCCGGACAATGCAAAAGTGCCTGAAAAAGTGCCGAAACATGTGTATAAGTCTGGGGATTATATAAAATCATATAAATATGATAAAAGAAGTATAATTTGATGCAAAAAGAGTTTAAGGGCCAACTATAGTGAATTATGCAAATATAATCAAGAAAATGACAAATACATGCATAAAACAGATATAAAATAAGCCTATAAAAGTGACTCAAAACCCATGCATCAACAATCATTGTTCTTTATATTATTTGTACATTGGTATAAATTAGAATGAACAATCACTAAATGATATACTGTTTGTATGGAGTCCGGCTTCATTGTAGATATCTATTATTGTGTTTGTTGGCCTAGAAACCCGTCCAAGATTTACTCATTAGGAGTAAATCTTGGATAGTCCCCGGTTTGGGACTGTTCTTGAACACCTAATCTCACTTAGGATGTAAGTGTATAATGTGTATTGGGTTTTTGAGAAAATTTGGTAGCATTTCCCCGTTTGTTCTCTAAGTACATATGTACTTAGAGAATAGCGGGGAAATGCTGCCGAAATTTTCTTGAAAACCCAATACACATTATACACTTACTAGTGAGATTAGGTGTTCAAGGATGGGATAGGTGGTACACATTTATTATATATAAGAATGACATCACATGTGTTTGTTGGCCTAGAATGTGAACAATCATTGTTCTTTATATTACTTGTACATTGGTATAAATTAGAATGAACAATCACTAAATTATATACTGTTTGTATGGAGTCCGGCTTCATTGTAGATATCTATTATTGTGTTTGTTGGCCTAGAAACCCGTCCAAGATTTACTCATTAGGAGTAAATCTTGGATAGTCCCCAGTATGGGACTATTCTTGAACACCTAATCTCACTTAGGATGTAAGTGTATAATGTGTATTGGGTTTTCGAGAAAATTTCGGTAGCATTTCCCCGTTTGTTCTCTAAGTACATATGTACTTAGAGAACATCGGGGAAATGCTGCCGAAATTTTCTTGAAAACCCAATACACATTATACACTTACTAGTGAGATTAGGTGTTCAAGGATGGGATAGGTGGTACACATTTATTATATATAAGAATGACATCACATGTGTTTGTTGGCCTAGAATGTGAACAATCATTGTTCTTTATATTACTTGTACATTGGTATAAATTAGAATGAACAATCACTAAATTATATACTGTTTGTATGGAGTCCGGCTTCATTGTAGATATCTATTATTGTGTTTGTTGGCCTAGAAACCCGTCCAAGATTTACTCATTAGGAGTAAATCTTGGATAGTCCCCGGTTTGGGACTGTTCTTGAACACCTAATCTCACTTAGGATGTAAGTGTATAATGTGTATTTGGTTTTCGAGAAAATTTCGGTAGCATTTCCCCGTTTGTTCTCTAAGTACATATGTACTTAGAGAACAGCAGGGAAATGCTGCCGAAATTTTCTTGAAAACCAAATACACATTATACACTTACTAGTGAGATTAGGTGTTCAAGGATGGGATAGGTGGTACACATTTATTATATATAAGAATGACATCAAATGTGTTTGTTGGCATTTCCCCGTTTGTTCTCTAAGTACATATGTACTTAGAGAACAACGGGGAAATGCTGCCTAATCTTTTCCTAATATATACTTGTTTCCTAATATATACTTGTTTTCTCTGATCATAGAATGGATAGATCATGGATGTCCATTCGTAATCGTTGCACCCCAAAGTTTATATCTGGTCTTGATCAGTTTATTAGATTTGCCGAGGAACATAGGAAAAAACCTACAGATAGGTTCTACTGTCCATGTAGGCATTGCGGTAACAACTTGAAAGTCAACACTGGTGAGGAAATCAAAAGTCATGTCATGTGCAATGGGATTGTACAAGGCTATACAGAATGGCACTGGCATGGAGAGATTTCAAAATCGAAACCAGTAGATGTCGATAGCAGTGCTTGGGTGGAAGAAGAAATTGCCTCCGATGACGTAAATGTGAACGAACCAGTTCCAGCAGACATCGTTGATGCGATGCTGGATAGTTGTAGGGTAGAGCACACCGATCCACCTCCTATCTTTACAAACATTGTGCATGATGCTGAGATACCGTTATACACAGGCTGTGCTAAGTTTACGAAGCTTAGCGCTGTGTTGAGATTGTATAAGTTGAAAGCTAACAATAGATGGAGCGACAAAAGCTTCACTTCATTGTTGACTTTGTTGAAAGAAATGCTTCCTGAAGGAAACGAGCTTCCAATCTCAACATACCAGGTAAAGAAAATGTTGTGCCCAATGGGAATGGAGGCCAAGAAGATAAATGCATGCCCGAATGATTGTTTATTATTTCAAAAGGACTATGTAGATTTGAAAGATTGTCCAAAATGTGGTGCGTCACGGTATAAATTGACGACTTCGGGGGAGTCCAAAACTGGTTCTCCTGCCAAGGTGTTGTGGTATCTACCTATAATATCACGGTTTCAACGCTTGTTTGCATATCCGAAAGATGCGAAGAATTTGAGGTGGCATGCAGATGTTAAGAAAAATAATGATGGGATCCTACGACATGCGTCTGATTCCCCACAGTGGAAGAAGATTGATCTATTGTACCCTAAATTTGGTGAAGAAGATAGGAATCTAAGACTTGGGCTTTGTACAGATGGGATGAATCCGTACGGGACATTGAGCAGCCAACATAGCACTTGGCCAGTCATGCTTGTTATATATAATCTTCCTCCCTGGATGTGTATGAAAAATAAGTACATTATGTTGTCATTGTTGATATCGGGCCCTAAACAACCCGGAAATGATATCGATGTTTATCTTGAACCTTTGATTGATGACTTAAAGAAACTTTGGGCTGAAGGTGTGATGACCTATGATGCTTCAGCAAGAGAGACATTTCGTTTGCACGCTATGTTGTTTTGCACTATTAATGACTTTCCAGCATATGGGAATTTGTCTGGATATAGTGTTAAAGGAGCTAAAGTGTGTCCTATATGTGAAGAAAACACTGATTCAATAAGACTAAAACATGGCGGCAAGACTGTATATCTTGGTCATCGAAGGTTTCTTTCAAAATTCAATCTGTATCGTAGGAAGCGCAAAGCATTCAATGGATGGAATGATGAACGGAGTGCACCTAAACCTATACCAGGGGATGTTGTTTATGAAAGAGTAAAAGACATTGTCAATGAATTTGGTAAGAAATCACAATGTAGTATGGCCACATGGAGTGACAATTCTTCATTCAAGAAGAAGTCAATATTTTGGGATCTTCCTTATTGGAGTTCTTTGACAGTCAGGCATTGTATCGATGTAATGCACATTGAGAAAAATGTCTGTGATAGCATCATTGGTACTCTATTAAATATACCAGGTAAGACTAAAGATGGGATAAAATCCAGACTGGACCTACGTGAAATGGGAATAAGGTAAGAATTAACAGAATTATGTGAAATGGGTAATAAAAGAACATACTTACCTCCCGCTTGTTACACGTTGTCTAGAAAGGAGAAGAAAACTTTTTGTGAATGCTTGGTAAATGTTAAGGTGCCACATGGTTACTCATCCAACATCCGTAGATTGGTATCAATGAAAGATCTGAAGTTGATAGGTCTTAAATCTCATGATTGTCACACTCTAATGCAACAAATATTGCCCGTGGCAATTCGATCTATATTGCCGAAGCATGTAAGGTTTGCAATTACCAGACTTTGTTTCTTTTTCAACAGTCTATTCAGCAAAGTTATTGACCCTGATACTCTCAATAATTTGCAAAGAGAAGTGGTTGTTACCCTATGTCAGCTTGAGATGTATTTCCCTCCTTCGTTCTTTGATATCATGGTACATCTTGTTGTCCACTTGACTAGGGAAGTGAAAATGTTGGGACCCGTTTTCTTGCATTGGATGTATCCCTTTGAACGATACATGAGCGTTTTTAAAGGTGATGTTCAAAACTGTTATCGGCCTGAAGGGAGTATTATTGAAGGTTATGTGGCGAGAGAGGTTATGGATTTTTGCAATGACTTTCTCAGTGGTAATGACACTCCTGATAATGACAAGAATATTGAGGAGGGCAAAGGAATTTTGGGATCACGGGTGAAAGTAATCAGCCGTGAGCAGTTGGAACAAGCTCACTTGTATATTTTACACAATATGGACGAAGTGAGTGTTTATATCGAGGAACATACCAATTTCATAAAGAGACAACATCCTCGAGCAAGTTCAATGTGGCTTGCTAGAGAGCATAATAAGACTTTTACTAAGTGGTTTGAAGATAAAGTCTTACATCAACTATCTCAAACACCAAATGATATTACAGAAACTATCAAATGCCTCGCCTTTAAACCAAAACTGAATGTTATGTCTTATGAAGGGTTTGACATTAATGGATTCACATATTACACAAAGCGCCAAGATGATAAGAGTGTCGTCCAAAATAGTGGGGTCACTCTTCAAGCGTCGACTATGTACTTTGCAAGTGCAAAGGATAAGAGTCCACGTGAAGCTAAAATGTCATATTACGGTGTCATTGAGGACATTTGGGAGTTTGACTACATAGATTTCAAAATTCCGCTCTTTAAATGTAATTGGGTTGATAACACCAAAGGAGTTATAGTGGATGAATTGGGTTTCACTTTGGTGAACTTTGAAAAGATTGGCGAGAAGGGTGAACCATTCATATTGGCATCACAGGAGAAACAAATATTCTATATCGATGATCTTGCGAATGATAAATGGTCGGTTGTTCTTCATGGTAAAAGACAGTTCATTGAAGATCCTATAGATGAAGAAGAGTACTATGATAAGTATGATGACACCAGTCCATTCTCAGTTGGGTTGCCCACTCCACAAAATATTGAAGCTAATGATGACTTATATGTGCACGGAGATCACAATGAAGGATTGTTAATTGATAAAAGATCACAATTTTAGAGACATGTATGTTAATACAAATGCTAAATGTTTGCCTTTTTCTAGTTAATACAAATGTTAAATGTTTGCCTTTTTCTAGTTAATACAAATGCTAAATGTTTGCCTTTTTCTAGTTAATACAAATGCTAAATGTTTGCCTTTTAAATGACATTTTCAGATGGCTGACCATGATGAGCATGATGTCCATGATGAGCATGAAGTCCATGATGAGCATGTTGTCCATGACGAGCATGGTGAGGATACTAATGTAAGTTCTAAAAACATATCCTGTATTTCTATAAAATTCATTATCTTCTAGTTATGTCATATATCCTATATTTCTATATTGGGCTAATTTAGTGTGTTTATTTTTGTCAAATTTTAGGTTGATGCACCTGTACCCACTGAAGCACTGGAGCAACTTGATGCGCAGCACCAAACACTTAACAAGAAAAGGGGCATCACTCTGTTGAAGAAGTTATTAGCGCTAAGTGGTAGTGGATCCAAATTGGTGGTGGAGTTTGATAATGGAGGAAATCCAATTGGAGTGAACCGCAATAATTTTGTAAACTATCTTGGGTGTACCACTCGGAGCCATTGTGGTGTTAAGTATGATAATTGGCATAAAGTTCCTCAAGGGAAAAAAGACTTGATATGGAAGGATTTATGCGTGAGTTATTATTATTTGCAATTCTATTTTGTATATTACAAATTCTATTATTTGCAATTCTATTTTGGATACTAGTTAATAACATTTCTATTTTACAGAATCTGTTTGCATTGGATGAGAAGTTGCATCGTAAAAATGTGATGCAACGCGTTGGAAAGATGCTTAGGAATTATAGGACAAATCTGAACAGAGAATACATAAAAGAGGGTGATAAGAAGAAGAAGTCAGCCCTTGAACAATGGAACTTCTTGGAAAAAGAAGATTGGGACAATTTTGTTGCTTCAAGAAAATCTGAAGAATTCAAGGTATTAGGCGTCACTCCCAATTTAATTAATATACATTGTATTCACCTATTCAAGATTAACATTTAGTGCTACTAACCAAATCATTAATGTGCATACTAACTAGGCCCTCAGTGACGCACAAAAAGCAAGGCGTGCACTGAATGTGCATGACCACACTATGGGTCCAAAAGGCTATGCAAGCGTTCGCCAAAGACTACAGGCGGAGTCTGCGGCTACTCAGGAGTCTGCTCCTACTCAGGATTCTGCCACACCCATGCCTCGCCATGATATCTGGATAGCTGGCAGGCAAAACAAGAAGGGTGAAATAAAGAAGCCTGTAATTGCTGAGGCGGCTGAAAAAATGGTAAAATACAACTCTTAGAGAAATCGTTTGAATATTGATTATTTGTGGTGTTAACTTACCAATTTATGTTTATGGTGATTAGCGGGAGCTGCACGAGTAGAGGAAACAAGGCATGTTCATCCCTCAGGGCACAAGGGATGAATTGACAGTTTCTCTGGGTAACCCAGAGCATCCTGGACGTGTTAGAGGTGTCGGCGCTGGTGTTGGCATCAAAGCATTCTTTGGGCCATCCCAGCGCAAACCCAGAGAGGGACTTTCTCAAGAAGAGGTAACCTATTCTTTTTTTAGAATGTTACTACAAAAGGAAATTCATTAATAAGAAGCTAATGTTTCTTTTATCCATGTATAGGAGAATAAGAGAGTTGAGGATTTAGTTGCTAAGAAGGTCAACAATGTAGTTGCTGAGAAGGTCAAGGAAGAATTGCTGCGGTGGCAGGCATCTCAGGATTCCAATACGCCTATGACGACCCACTCTTCTCGTGATGCACAGACTGCGAGTAATCTCGGAGACCCATCGCCTAGCACGTCTGCTGTAAGTATTGTTTATGACATTGTAGTTAGTCTTTTCAAGTTGTTATGTTTTCAAGATGATATGTATATATGTATAATATTCTTTACGTAAATTTGTAGGCATTGAAGCCATGCCGCTTAAGAATGCAAGACTACGTTGTTGCAGAGGCGCAGGCTTACCTGTCCCTTCCTGGGGCAATGTTTCACGGGACTCCAATGCCACAGGGCTACGTTCGTGTGAGCCCGATACGTGTGTTACCCGATTGGAGAGAAGCTACATTGCCATATCCCCACCCAGATATTGATAGACTTGCTGATGCAGAAGGCGGGGTGATATTGTGGCCCAAAGCAGATGTCGTCTACATGACTGAAATTGTAAGATAAATTTACATTGATTTAGACTGTTAATGTGTATATATGATGTCAACTGATCTGAAATTATATGTACAGGTTAAAAAGAAGACACCGGGAGCACCTAGGCCTCCACTTCCACTTCCCACATTACCTGATTGGGTTCCAACTGACCTAACATACCCGTTAGGTCCTGCTTGTAGGGGAATGGTATGTTGGCTACGGGCACATAATGTACATTGCCCTATAATTATTTCTTTAGATGCAGATTATGCAGGTCAATCATACGATAGCTCTTTATTTATACAAGATATTATTGAGTTGTTTATGTATGATTGGCTGAATACATCAATGATAGAGACATGGATAAGGTGAGATCTTGTTTATACATCCATATACCTTGTGTAAGATCCGGTGATCTGGTTTCTTATATATTAATGCATACGCCTATATGTTTTGCAGCTACTTAGTCGAAGATCATTGCAAACAATTTGCATTTGATCATGTGGGATTTTTGATTCCATCATTGATTAGTTTGGTAGCTAAAGACCCTGATAATGTTCAACAATACTGTATAGATGCTTTTACAATTTTTGGTCAGCAAAAGAAGACGATAATAATAGCTCCATTCAATGTCAAGTAAGTTTACTTTATTTATAATTTGGACTTAAGAAAATTCCATTTTTATTTTGCATTTTGAGTTATTAATTGTTAACTTCTTACCTCTAGCGGTAGACATTGGGAGTTACTAGTTATTGTCCCCGGGACATTCACTGTTTATTATCTAGATCCTGCGGGGAGTACATTGAACCCTAAAATTGGACACGTAATGAGAATGCCATTATTCTGGTGAGAAATATTTCATTTGTATATCCGTTAACATCTTTTATTACATTACTATTTACTTATGCAATTTACTATGTTATATTAACATGTAGGGGTTTAGATGCATTCAAAAAGGCTGGAGGAAAGGTCCCAAGGAAAAAGAACCAGCCAATAAATTGGGAGAATGTACAAGTAAGTTCCCGACTCCCCGACTCGAATATATATATCATTGATGTGAATTGTGCTTAGTTGTATTATTTTGTATGTTTCAATTTATAGTGTGCTACACAAGACAATGGCTGGGCATGCGCATACTATGTGATGCGATTTATGCATATGATTATCAAACATGCCGCATTGGACATCGATAGCATACATGAGGTATTATATATAGTCTCATTAGTTAGTATGAAATATATCAATCTTATTTTTATATTATTACTTATATATATACATCATTCTCTTTGTAGGTGTTTAAAACTGACTACACTATAGGTAAACGCTTAAAAAATATACATGCTCCATATACGATGGAAGCATTAAATGAAGTAAGAGAAGAATGGGCAAAAGCCATACAAGCAGTGGCAACTGTAAGATATAATTGGGATGTTGATAGCGATAATGAATGATACTTTGTAAATGAATATTTCTGAATGTTAATACATGTATTTGAATGTTTCTATATGTGTGAATGTGAGAATTGAATTGATGTCTGAATGTATGTACTTGTGTGAAATTTTCCTTGTGACTTTTGCAGGTTTGCGGCCTGTTTGTAGGCTGATATCAATGGATGTCGTAAACTTGCAGTTCAGAAAACTGAACTGCAGGTTCTCATCCTGCTGACCAGCCACAGTAGGCCTGCAAA
Organism: Alisma plantago-aquatica; assembly: GCA_963693085.1. Lineage (NCBI taxonomy): Eukaryota > Viridiplantae > Streptophyta > Magnoliopsida > Alismatales > Alismataceae > Alisma > Alisma plantago-aquatica. The sequence continues at coordinate 160,075,903 of OY856410.1, forward strand.
CTGATATGAAAAAAAAATAGGCGTCGGTTTTTTTTATAGAAAACCGTCAGCAAAGACCTACAACGTCGGTTATGTATAGATAACCGACGCCTGATGTGGCCAAAGCAGTCCTGGAAATGGCGTCGGATATTCGTATCGAACCGACGCCTATTTAAACAACCAGGCGTCGGTCTTTTGGTATATAACCGACGCCAAAAGGGTTCGCGCCATAGAAAACTGCGTCATCTAGGACACTTTATGCGTCGGTTATCTACTAAAAGACCGACGCTACATGGAATATAGGCGTCGGTCTTTTAGTAAATCACCGACGCACAAAGTGCCCTAGATGACGCCGTTTTCTGTGGTGCGAACCCTTTTGGCGTCGGTTATCTACTAAAAGACCGATGCCTATAGGTTAAATAGGCATCGGTTAAAAAACCGACGCCGAAGTGTTCGACCTTTAGCGGTGCCTACATAGGCGTCAGTCAGAAACCGACGCCAAATGGGGTTAAAAGACCGACGCCAAATGGGGTTAAAAGACCGACGCCAAAGGCCGTTTCTGTAGTAGTGTTAACCTAGATCTAGAATCTTTCTTTGCCAGGAGGTAACGGATAGTGACATGATCCGTGTAGACAATGTCTTTTGAACCAATGAGGTAGGATCTGAACTTGTTAAAGGCATACACAACCGCAAGAAATTCTTTCTCAGTAGTTTCATAATTCCTCTAAGCTTCATCAAGGGTTTTCGATGCATAGTAGATCACATAATGTTTCTTTTCTATACATTGGCCCAAGATAGCACCCACAACATAATCACTGGCATCACACATAATTTCAAAAGGGTGATCCCAATCAGGGGCTCTGATGATGGGTGTTGTTATAAGAGCATGCTTTAAATGGTTGAAACTTTTAACACATCCTTCATCAAAATTGAACTCAACATCCTTTAGTAGCAAATTTTTCATCGGTTTGGTTATCTTTGAGAAATCCTTTATAAACCATCGGTAAAAGCATGCATGACCTAGGAATGCACGAACCTCCTTTACATTTTTTGGGATAGAGAGCTTGGAAATTACTTCGATCTTGGCCTTGTCTACTTCAATTCCTCGATTACTGACCCTATGACCGAGGACAATGTCTTCCTTTACCATAAAGTGACACTTCTCCCAATTCAACACAAGATGTGCTTCTTCACACCATTTGAGGACAAGGGAGAGGTGTTTTAGGCATGATTCAAATGAATCTCCATACACAGAAAAATCATCCATAAAAACTTCCATAATTGTTTCAATGAGACCAGCAAATATGGCAGCCATGCAACGCTGGAAGGTTGCAGGTGCATTACAGAGGCCGAACGACATTCTTCTAAATGCATATGTTCTGAATGGGCAAGTGAAAGTAGTTTTCTCTTGGTCATTTGGATGGATGGGTATTTGGTAGAATCCAGAGTAACCATCGAGATACCAGAAATATTCTTGATGAGCTAACCGTTCTAATACTTGATCAAGAAAAGGCATTGGGATTTGAGTTGCCTTGTTTAACTTTCTGTAATCAATGCACATCCTCCACCCTGTAATCGTTCGAGTGGGGATGAGTTCATCATTTTCATTTCATATCATAGTAGTTCCACCTATCTTTGGGACCACATGCATGGGACTCACCCATGGTGAATCTGATATCGGATAGATTATCCCAGTAGTGAGCAGTTTAATGACTTCAAGACAGACTACTTCCTTCATATTTGGATTCAATTTGCATTGATGTTCAATAGTTGGTTTGTGATCTTCCATCACGGGGATTTTGTGTATGCACAGCTCTTGGCTAACCCCAGTGAGGTCGCTCATCTTATAGCTGATTTCTTTTCTTCTTTCTTTCAATTCCTTCAAAAGTTTGTATTCTTGTTCCGCCATTAGATCTGAATTTATGATGACGGGGCAAACCTTGAGTTCATCTAAAAATGCGTATTTCAATCCTTCTGATAGGGGCTTCATTTCAGGAGCTTGTGGCTTTTCACATGCTTCTTCAGTAACATCCACTACTTTTAGTTCCTCAATCTTGGCTTCAAGATCTTCTTCAGTAGTATCGAGGTGGAAAATACAACTTTTCACTTGTTGGTCATCTGAACTCTCTGCATTCAGATTAGTAAGGGTCGTCCCTAAAGGATCTTCTTGTTCATAATCCTCCTGCATGAGGAGTGACATCTGCTCTATGCACTCAATCAAGTAGACTTCCTCTTGCATGCTTGGTCTTCGCATGCTTTCAAAAACCTTGAATTCAAGAGTTTCTTTACCTAATCTGAGCAGCAAAGTTCCTGCTTCAACGTCGATCAAAACTCTTGCAGTGGCGAGGAATGTACGTCCAAATATGAGAGGGTATCTAGTGTCTTCCTTTATGTCCATGATGACAAAGTCACACGGAATGTAGGAATCTTTTCCTACCTTGACAGGGACATCCTCAATGATTCCTAAAGGTAGAGTCATAGTGTTATCTGCAAGTTGTATGGTCATGCCAGTTGGAAGAAGTTCAGCAAACCCTAGCCTTTTACAAAGGATAAGTGGCATGATGGAAATACTAGCACCAAGATCTGCTAATCCCTTTTTACACGAAGAATAACCGATATGGCAGGAGATCCCAAAGGATCCTAGATCTTTCTGCTTCTTGGGCATATTACTTAGGATGATATCTGAAGTAGTTGTCGCCAACTTTACTGTTTTGTGCTCTTCAGTTATATATTTCCTTGTCAGAAGTGATTTCAGATATTTTGTCCAGGCTGGTATTTCAGCCAACGCATCCACGGAGGGTATATCCACATGAAGCTTTTTCATAGCTTCCTTGAACTTATTGAAATGAGTGTCGAGCTTGGTTTTCTTCAAACGAGCTGGGAAAGGTGGATGAGGCTTGTATACTGGTAACTCTGGCTCTGGTGTTTCGGTTTCTTCATTAATGGGTTTTTTAGATCTTGGTTTGGCTATCTTATCAGCAGTCACCGGTTCTTTTGGTTGAGACTCTGGTGTTGTTGAGTCTTGAACAATGACAGGTCCATCCTCATCTATAATAACCACATGTGTCTTGACAGTAGGATCAGAATAGTCTTTTCTTGACCTGGTAGTTACAGCTTTCAGTTGTTCGCGATGCTTAGGATTGTTTTTTGGTTGGCCAACAAAGGCTCCAGCAGGTGGCTTCATACTAGCTCCCAGTTGTGCTAGTTGAGATTCAATAGCTTTCTGATGGGCTTGCTGGTTATCTATCATAGTTTGCTAGCTAGCTATCAATGTTTGTTGTGATTGTAACATCTTTTCAATGGTCGATAGCTTGTCATCATGAGAGTTGGGGCTAGCTTGTTGCCCTTGTTGTTGGTTTTGGTAAGGGACTTGGTTGGGGTTCTCAAATTGAGAATTGTTTTGATAATTGTTAAAGTTCCTATTTTGAAAGTTTCCCCTAAAGTTCCCTTGATTTCTAAAGTTTTGTTGTTGGTTATATTGAAATCCTAGTGGGCCTCTTTGTTGGTTAGTTGAACCAAGTTGGCGTGAGTTTTCTTCTCCTGAAGGATTTCCATATAAAAAACCAGGATGGTTCCTATTTTGATTCAAATTGTAGTATCCTTCACTAGGAATGGTGTTGACGGCATTAAGATTTTCTAATTGACTATTTTCTCCTTGTCCACATGTGTTGCTTAGAACAACATCGTAAAGAACATTGCATGCTAAAGTGGAATGATCAGTACTTTTGCATGCTTCACAGAATAGTGAGGTTGACTTGATTTGTTCTTATTGTTGAGGGGGTGAACATCCTCTTCCAAATGCATCAAGGGATGATTCAATATGATCTTGGTTGGCAACTAAGAGTTTGAGGGTTTTAGCAATTAACTTATATTCTGGAATAACTTCAGCCATAGCTACCTTCAACACTCCCTTGCCTACAGATCTACCCTGATTAGCTTGATTTTTAGCAAAAAGGGTTACAACCCTCCATGCTCTATCATAACTCTAATGCATGAAATTTCCTCCAGATGAGGAATCTAAGAATCTCTTAATATCGTCATCCAAACCTCTATAGAAGATCTCAATGAGTTGATTCTTAGGGATTCCATGGTGTAGACACTTGCGTAGAAGTTCCTTATATCTTTCCCATGCGTCAGCAAGAGTTTCTCTAGGGGCTTGAGTGAACATTGTTATTCGTCCCCTAATTTCGTAGGTGAGAGAAGGAGGATAGAACTTTTCTAGAAAAGCATTTTGAAGATGCTCCCAATAGTGATGGGTTCACAATGCAGGGAGTTGTACCAACTTATGGCTCTATCAGCAAGTGAATACTTGAAGACTCATAGTCAAATAGCATCATCAGACACTCCATTTTACTTCGTCATAGTACATAGATCGATGAATCTCAAAAGATGTTCTTGACTATCTTCTCCTTATTTACCATAGAATGGGTTGTTTTGAAGTAAAGTAATCCAATGTCCTCGTATCTCAAAGTTAGGATCATAGATGGGAGGAGGTTGGACTGGGTGATGAACATCAGCAGCTTTAGGGATTCAGATGTCATTAAGATCCTTTTGTAGTTCTGCCGCTTGCACTGCTGCTTGTGCTTCTAGGATTTCTTATTGAACTGCGGCTTTGGCTTCTTGCATGAGCCTCTCTCTGTGTGCATTGATGGCTTGAGCCACCCTTCGGGCTATCTCTTCTTCTTGAGCCATTCTTTCTTGGTTCTCTCTATTTTGATAATGAAAGGTTCTGCCTATTTCAGGATCAAAGCTGGCAATGAGTCTGGGACTATTCAAACGGTGCATACACCACTCTTGGGGGTTCTTGAAATGAAAAGATCTGAAGTAAGATTGATGGAGTAGAGTGAAATTCAAGTAGATGATCGATTGTATCAATAGAAAAAAAAATCCTAGATTATCCTTAAAAGAGCTAGATTTGACTAACTGATTCTTGTTGTCCCTGGCAACGGTGCCAGAATTTGACATGGAAATTATCGCACTAACAAACTCAATCAGGGTTGAAATCCTCGAGCTTTTACCAAAACCTTGTGCAATAATACCACCTGCAAGCGGATGGGTCTTATCGCGGTATAGTTAAGGATCAAATCCCAAACCACAATGTTTTTAAGAATCTTTGTCAGTCGAATCTAGCACAAGAAAGACTAATATTTAGAACGATTAATCAGGTTGTGGTTGATTAAACTATTTGCAAGAAAGTAAAAGAGCAGAATTAAAGTTTGTTCTAGATTAATGATATGGAATCGTTGGGATGGTACTGGGTTTCACCACCACTACGCATGCAAACACATCCAAACATATAACATCTAGGCAAGGATCTAACTATCCAAATGGATCTACTGTGAACCCTCTGTGAGGATAGGCTCACGTAAGCGTCACCTTAGGCAGCCAATTTCTCATCATCCTCTGAATCATTAACTTACGGCTCTAAAGATACAACATCCAACTGAGGCTGAGGGCCCCCCTTGCGGGTAGGCACACAGAAGTGTCACCGTGGGCTAGATGGCTCGTCCCCTCACGGATCACACATTTGTGACCTCAAGGAACCCTATCAGATGTCTCGTCAAGGAGTTAACCATGCTAACCAACAAGTAGGTAGGTGATTAGTCTGCAAGCAAACATCGACGAGAAATGAGGAAGATACAAAATCCAACTGAAGTTGCGGGCCCCCCTTGTGGGTAGGCACACAGAAGCATCACCGTGGGCTATATGGCTCGTCCCCTCATGGATCACATTCTTGCTACCTCAAGGAATCCCATTCCATTTCTAGTTTGGGAGTCTACCTCATTAATCGTCATTCTACGCTATGAAGGAAAGAACAAGATGTAAGCAAGCAGGTAGTCAACTACAAGCATATCAATTAGCAATGAAAATAAAAAAGTTATATACATTGCCATGGAATGTTAAATGAAAATACATGAAATCATGGGCAGCGGGGCTAATCCATGTACCCCAGCGAAAGGGAACTACTCACTCATTGTGCGAGAAATAAGAAGAACAAGAGAGAAGGAAGATTTCACCATGAGCATGATGCATAAGGTAGTCACAACTCGGTGAAGATGATGTGGTCTTCTACGTTTTGTTGGGGTAGATCTGGATGAGGAGGAGGAACCACCAAGGTAGGCTGGGTAGACCTTCTTCTCCACCTTCTTTCTCTTCTTGGCCTCCTTGCTCACAGCAAGAGGAGGTGTGGGTGGCTGGATAATGGCGTGAAAATGGTGGTGTGGTGGAGGTGTGGAAGGGAGGCCGATCCTTTGCTCAAGTAACCTTTCGGCATCCTGGAATCGATGATCAAATGGGGACCATGCTGGTCCTATTTATAGGCTCGGGTTTGTTCCTCACGTGTTTGGTGTGAGTCCTCCATTCAGTTTGGTATAAGTGACCATATGGTCTTGCATATGACCAAATGGTTTTGATAAGTAACTTTTCTAAACAATCTCACAAACCTTTTGCAAACGGTCTCGCAATGCACTTTATCATATGGTTTGGTAATGCTTTCTCCAAATGGTTTGCTAGTGCTTGCTCCATATGGTTAGCCATTGCACTTTTTCAAACGGTTTCATTGCATGCTTCTACAAACGGTGTCATGCATATGCTTTTCCAACCGGTCTCGCGAAAGTCTAGCCTCTAAACGGTCTCGATAAGTGACCAAACAGTCGTTGCTTCTGGTCCCAAACAGTTGTCGCTTGATCATTCTTCATGGTCTCACAGACTGTTTGCCGATGAAACGATCTTGGATGGCCGCTCTATCGGTCTCGTGCTATCGGTCCTGAAGACTGATGCTCAAACGGTCTCCCTCTACTGGTCTTTATCCCTATCGGTTTTGACGGCCAGCAGCATCAAACGGTCTCACGACTTCTTCCAAATGGTGCCGCACTACCCACACTATCGGTCTTGCAGACCGGTTGTAGGCTGTTGTGGTGCGGAGGAGACGGTGGTGTCAGCGGCACTGGGCGGCGGTGGGGCAGTTGCAAGTGTTGCGGATGACGACACTGTGAGGTAGATTGCAGGTAGCATTTAGGGTTTGCTGGAGGTAAGGGTAGGAAGCGGAGGAGGATAGAGGACACCGAGGCTGGAAAGGGTGTTGTGGTGATGACCTAGGGTTTGCAGGCGGAAACTAAGGAAGAAGAAGAAGTTGTTGGCGGAAGGTCGGGTGCTCTCGGCTTGTTGCAGGGATCGGCGGAGGTGTGTCAGGCAGACTCTGTGGAGGTTTGAATGGTTTTGAGAGTCATATCGCCACCAAAGAGTCTCGAACAGGTGTTGCTCACACAGTCTTGAGGGACCGTTAGAAGGAGAACGATAGGGGAGACTGTTTGCCCAAATGAATGGGGGGGCGTTGATCCAAGATCTGATGGTGTGGAGAGATAGAAGCCCAAACGGTCTTGAATGACAGTGATCCAAATGGTTTTGAGGTGAGGTTGTTCATACGGTCCTGAGATCGTATGGATGAAACCATATGGGTGAGACCTTATGGTCTAGATCGTATGGTCAAGACCATATGGTCAAGACCAAGGATGAGTGAGGGTAGATCAAGGGCAGATAAAGGTGGGTCCCACTCATTTGGGTTTGATGTGGACGATGGTTGATTGAGATGAAGATCGAATGGTGGTGATTCTTAGGGTTGTAAGGAGGTGGGTGCCAGCAGATTGTTCAACCTCATCAAGACATGCATAAAATCAACAAAAACTCAGTTAAAAACCTTGATAATTGAACCCATTAGGAAATTTTGCACATTTTGATATTTAGTAACTGAAATTGGATGCATTGAAACAAAAAGAGCCCAAGAAGGCAACTAAAAATCATGATGAATATGCATTCATCAATACGGTCGTTTGGGTCATTAGGATGATTGGAAATTGAATTGGCTATGTTCTGCCCAAACTGAAGTGTGAGCCGACTGGTTCAATGTGTTGAACCGATCAGCTCGACTCAACTCGTCTCAGCTCACCAGACGGTCAGAGTGAGCTAGACAGGCATCTCTCATATGTGAGACGGCTCGGTTGGGGCCGAACGAATGTTCTGAAAGTTTCCCAATCTTATTTTGATTCCACAATTCTTGTGGTGCAAGAAATTAATATCTAACATTAATGAGAATTGAATTTCCAAATTCATGTGTGATTAGGAAACTACCATACGACCTTTTTGCAAAATGAGACAAATGTCTCACAGTGCATACGACTATTTCGACTGCCAAATGACCGTTTTGTGTTTTGTAGGTTGCGATAATTCAAGATCCGGTCCCTTCCACTCCCACACAAATCCCGTACAGACTGGGGACCCTGATCCTAACCCCGCCTATAAATAGAGGGGTATTGGGTGTTTCCCAGAGTACAACAACACAAATGAGAATCATTTACTCTGATAATTATTTTCCTCTCTGGTTGTGGTAACCAAGAGATCCCATGCAAGTCCTACCCGATAAGGGAGGGATAGCGACGGGAGAGAACAACTTGGAATCACTGTCATGGGAGAACAAGTTGGTGATTAGTACACCAATGGGAGGGACAACTCCTTCCTATCCATTCTAATTAAATGAAAAGATTTCTAGTTAGTCTGTATGGACTACTGTTGAAGTAGGAGTCCTTTGGTTGCTTCTAGGAGAGCAAAGTCAATCTGCAGTATGTGGCGAGACCACACGAGTCACTGCAAAGTTGTGTTGTTCGTTGTCTATGGTGAAAACCAGGAGGTGCACAGTCACCATCTAAGAGAAACTAGAAGATAATTGCATAGTAACAAGTTTTTGTCGTTGGACTTGCTCTAGGACTAGGTATAACTCATTAAACCATCCTTCCTATTTCATAGTAGGCGACGTGATCTTATTATTATGGGAATATGAATAGATAAATTTTTTTGTTTCAGATGCTATACTTTGTGCTCATATTTCCCAAAGTAGTATAAGAGACACATCAATTCACTATATTTTAGGATAATCAATATGATCGGATTTCAATTTAATCATTTATTTATTGAATACAATGTGAATATTTAAACTATCTCATATGTGTATCTGATCAAAGACCACATATGTAAGGACCCTGACTTGAGCTTTGGGGTAACCCTATTTACTTTGGCTTGATCATGTTCTTCGAACCTTTCTCTAATCTTTTGAGATGTTATTAGGGATTGTGGAGAGGTTAAGTCTCTAGTTTTAGCTTGTTTGGATGATGTTTGTGCTTTCTGTGCTAGTTTTGGTGCAAATTACAATTTACCCAATATAGGGGTTGATGTGCAATTTGCCACCTCTGGAGTGTTCTATCTCTCTCTTGTCTTCATGAGTGAGAGTTTGGTTCTTTAGGGTGCCTTGTTTGGCTCTTGGTTGAATAGTGTCACCCTTGTTGGAGATTAGGGTTTTTCTAGGGTTTGTGTGCCTTAGCCTTGTGACCTCGTTGATTTTCCTTGATCTAGGTTGCAACCTAGAGCCTGTTGTGGGGTGTCGCAATCATAAAAACTTCCCCCATGGTGTCATGGTCGTGACCAAGGTTGTCTTGGGTTGAGGTGGAGGCTGGTGAGGTGTGTTTCGACCTAGGCCTCATGGGGTGGTTTTGGTGTTGTGACGTTATGGTGATGATGTGGTGTGTCGCGAACTTGGAAACCCTAGGTGTGTCGCGATTGGGACATAGGTTTGGTGGCTTGGATGGTCGATATCCTGCCTAGAGAGTATCACCATCTCTTGCATGTAGACCTTATGTGGTTGCATGTGGATGCATGTTGGTCCTTTTAGTGGACAAATGTTTCCTTGGAGCTCTATCTTGTTGATACATCATCCTTTGTCTTACCTCCCTCCTCCTTTTCTATATGAACTCTCTTCTATCCATGCAAGTGGTTTTTTCAGTCATCTTCTTCCTCCCTTCTCTTGTTCTTGTCTTGGGAGCTTGGTGGAGTAAGGTGTGTTCTTGGTGCTTTAGAGGTGGCTCATCCCTTGCATGTGGTGCTTGTGCTGATCCTTGGCCATCCATAGCTCTAGTGAGTGGTTTACCTTCTTCTTTTGGTATTTCTTCGGATCTTCTACTCTATCATCTTCTTTCTTCTCGGCCTTGGGCCATGTTTTGCCAAGGTGACACTCTAGTGTGTGAGAGAGAGAGAGTTCCTTCTCTCTTTTCTCCTTTCATCCTTGGTTCAGTTTTGGGGTTTTTCTCTCTCTTCTTAAGTTATCATTTGACCTTGGTGTTTCTTCCTTCTTGAGGTGCTCTTGTCTTCGAGAGTGGAGCTTTTGGTGTAGCTTTTCCAACCCTTGGATCGTGTTCTTATAGATCTTGATCTTAGACCTTGGAGCTTTGGTGGCGATCTTCTTAAGGCGGGTTTTATAACACTAAACCCTCTCTATTATTGCACTTCTATGTTATGTAGTTTTTTTGTCTCTCTTAGATGTTTCTATATCATGCTAGCATATGAAGATTAACCTTAGAATTTGTTTGGGAGAGTTATCATGCTTGGTTTGGAAGTAACCCAAAACCCTAGCCTTCTTGTATCCATTTTGGGTAGAGATGATGATATGGAGTTTCTTCCCCATGTTTGACCCTTGATCTTATCCACGTGCTTGGTGTTTGTCCACCTAGAAGTAAGTGAGAGGTTAGTTTTAGTTTTGGTCATCTTATCCATGGTTTCTCTTCTGTAGTCATGCTTTTCTTGAAACTTTTCCTTAGGGTTTGTGGAGATCGGCTTGCTTGATTCTCTTCCCATGGTTATGATGGTTCTTGCTTAGTTTTGAGCCTATTTTGGTGACCTAGGTGTCGACCCTTGGTGTGGTTGCAGCCTAGGAGGTTTGGTGGTCAAGGCATGGGTATGGTCATCGTGGTCGCAACATAGCCCATTGAGATGGTCGCGACCTAGTTGGCTTTGGTCGAGGTGTTCCTCCTTGTAGTGGTGTTTGACCTAGTGACGTTGGGTTGAGATCTTTGGAGCATGGCATCCTTGAAACCCTTAGTTCCTTGACCTAGCTTTATGGAGCTAACCCTTGAGTGGTGGTCACAAAATGGTGATGTTGAGGCGTCATGGTCGCGATATAGACGTTCTTGAGGAGCTTGGCTGCGACACATGGTGGAAGGGTGAAGTGAAACCCTAACCCTCATGTCATAGGTGTGACAGGTAGAAGGTGGTCACTACATGATGAGGAAGTGAAGGTCGAGGTACCATGGTGTATGCCACAATCGCGATATACTATGGAGGGTAGCCGTGACCCGTGTGCCTATGTGATAACATGTGGCAATGGTAGGTGGATATAAAACATGTATGAACATCTAACATTAATCATGTATACATATGTGTTATAATATTTCGTATGATCTCTAATATTCTCTAATGTTGATCCTTAACCCTAACACACTCCATGATGGTGGAGGGTGGTGGTTCTAGAGTTTTTGGTTGACCCTAACCTTGTAAACTGTAATCGGAAAAAGTGGAAACCCTAAACCCTAAAATTGATTAAATCTTGCTTATATAATTATCATTGATGGCTATGATGTTATGTTATTATCTCTCTTGATTGTGATCTTCTAACCATGCAAGTGTTGTGGAATTGACTATCATAGCTAGTGTGTGGAATGATAACTATGATGTGACTATGCCCTTGTGAGGTATGTTGATTATACATGTGATACAGGAATATGGTGGTTGGGTCTTATGACCTAACACTGATTATTGTTCTGGCATGAAAGGATGTTTCCTACTGATAAAGTTGAGGGACTGATATCCCATGTCTTGTGGATTTGTTGATGATGTTTTGAATGGAAAAAATACAAGCATCATGTGGTGATAGTGTGACAAGCTCACACCGTATATGTTATATCTATTGGAAGAGTACTATACCCTTATTTTGTAGAATTTGTTATGATTTTATATGTTGTAACTTGATTGATGTTAATAGATACTTAAATGACCTAACTAATCAAGTGGAACTTAATCATGTAGCTTTGCCTTGTGCCATAGATCCATTCAATGTTTGAAATATTGTGTTCTCAAATTAATATTCCTCGATTATATATATATATATATATATATATATATATATATATATATATATATATATATATATATATAATCTGTGTGTATACATATATATAGATATTAAATTTGAACAAAAATTAAAGACCATTGTACTTCTATTTTTAATAGCCCATCAAAAGTGATGGCATATCATTGTTGCTTGTATATTGCATTCCCCTTTATCATTGTATATTGAGTTAAGCGAGATATCATTTATAGAAATTGTTGGATCTAGGGCTCTAAATGGAATGGTGAAACGAGTTGAACTCGGATGGTATATTTTTTGTTATGCGGGGGTGAGGATGAATATCCCCTTACATCTAGGATATGTAATATAGGATTGGCTGCAGGCCATACCCTAGTAGGAGTGTGGCTTCGGGTCGTAGCTCAGTGATATGTGATATAGGATTGGTTGTGGGCCATACCCTGGTAGGAGTGCGATTGTGGGACGTAGCTCAGTTTCACTAGCATCGTGACATGTACCAAGGTGGGGTAGGTTTGTACATTTGGACTATATGTCGCTGGTAGAAGTTTGACTGATGATGTCACTACATGTTCACTCATACTGACCGAGGGGGTGAGGTCATGGATTCCAGCTCTTGTACTAGACCTTGTATGGCACCAATTCTGACTTAGTAGTGGTCAGTTAGATTTGGGTGGTATGACTCAAATCCTTGGGCATAATAAAATATGTTATAAGCCAGGTAGTATACTTGTATAGGATCATATATGGAAAAATTGGATGAAGCCTTACTTACTTTTGTACAGTATAGTTGGTAGAAAATTTGCATGTTCTTCGTATTCCTTTTATGATGATAATATGTTTCATAATTTAATTGTAATTTCTTATTCTGTTAGTGATGATTACCTTCTTATTATGGTTGTAGCTTTACTGTTGTTCTTTAATCATAATACATGTGCTAATAATAGTATTGGTGGAGAGTTATATCTCCTGCTGATATTTGGAATCTCACCCTACGAGTTCCCCACATCTTTATAGGTGGACGTGCATGAGGGGGTAGATATCATGTAGCAGAGGTTGAGAGGCATTAAGAAGAACAGTAGATGATAAGGTTGAAAGTACTGTTGGTGGTTCTTTTGTTGTTAGAGTCTTAGAGTCATCCTTATACACTCAGGTCTTTGGGGTGGTGGTTGGGTGTGTTTTTTAGATGAGTTTGATATGAGGTTTGGCTTGTATGTTCTATTCATGTTATGTATATATGTATATATGCTTGGATCAGGTCTTCTTGTAAAAAGTTGATAGAATACATGGTAAGTACCTTGTGGTATGAAAGGGACTCATATGTAAATTTTTCCTATTTAGATATTAATGAAGATGGTTTTAATTTCTAGTGCTTTCCAGTATTATGTTTGTTTAAGTTCATTTCCACGGTTAGTCTTGAGTTATCTCGTGTCTTGTGGTGTGGGGCATCACAAGGGTTCACTACATACGGTGGTATCAAAGCTTTAGGTTCGTTGAGTCTATATGGACCTAGGACTAGGGTTTGTGTCTATTCTTGTGTCCTCTAGTCTATCTTATAGTGATTCCTGCTTATGCAGAAGAAGTAGAAAAGCCCAAAGATGTCTGGAGAGCATGAGAACACCCTACTAAGAGCAGTGTCGATGCACCAGGTGGTGGTGTAAGGAATCGGGCACTAGAATATCGGGTGCCTGAGGGTCCCCAGTTTGACCCAGCCATGATTGAAAATGTTACCTTTCAGTCCCTTTTTGGGAAGTTTATGGCTACGATGACGCATATGAGGACAGGAAGCCTGCACCTCAGCCTAGGGCACCGGCTACCAATGTGAAAACTTAGGGGACTAGGAAGACCTTTGAGTGGCTTCACCATGTTGGGGTGGTGGAGTATGTTGGGATAGCTAATCGGGAGGATGCTGGTATGTGGCTTACTGAGCTTGAGAAAGACTTCAAGATCCTCAGCATCCCAGAGTCAGATAAGGCTAAGCATGAAGTGTACCTCCTGAAGGGGAGTGTTAGCCATTGGTGGGCCATAGAAGAGGAGAAGAGGCATGGAGTGGTTGTAGGTTGGGAGGAGTTATGATGTGAGTGCATTAGTCGGTACTTTCCATGGACCTATCTGGACAAGAAGATTAGTCAGTTTGAGCAGATCTGGTAGGGACCCATGATGAACAATGAATACGAGGCCAAGTTTATGGAGCTTCTTCGGTTCTGTCCTCACGTGGATGCTACGGAGCATGAGTGATTTTGCCATTTTGAGAAGGGGTTGAATGTTGAGTTGTCTACCCCGGTAGCTGCTTTAGAGAATCAAGAAAGGTTTTCCACATTTGTGGAGTCTGTTTGGAAGATAAATTGATCTGTAATAGAGAAATGAGAGACGAGTGTCAAGAAGAGGTATGCACAGTTCCAGGGGTAGTTGTCAGGAGGCTTTAAGAAGCTGAGGTTTTCTGCACCGCCAGCATTGTAAAGGTCCAATGCTCTGATGCAGTGGTCATCGAGTAGAGGCAAAGGTCATAGTCTTCCACCTTCTAGAGTTCACAACACTGTTCCAATATCAGTGATGGGTCCATCTTGGTCACAGTTCGAGATCCGAGTTTGCTACAAGTGTGGGCAGACAGGACATTTGAAGCGGGAGTGTCCAGTGAGGGACGACGAGGTGACCCAGTAACTGAGGCAGAGCCAATAGGGTTCTCATATTTAGCAGAATAGCAGAGTAGGGGGATGAGGATGTGGCCAAGTGTCACATGACAGATCATCTGTATAGGGAAGCAGAGTATGGGGGTGATAATAGGAAACAGCTAGATTCGATGCTATGAGTCAGCCAGAGGTAGTGGTCAACCCACGTGTAGTGATAGGTCAGATGGATTTATTTCATTCTAATTTGTCTTCTTGCTTTGTATCTGTTTTGATTGACCAGGGTGCAACACACTCTTTTATCACTCGTGAAGTGCTTAACAGTCGTCTTTTGCATGTTAGTCATAAGAAGTATAGTTTGTTGTTAGAAACCCCATCGGTTGGTTCTATAATGTTGCAAGAGGTGTGCCCTTCCTGTGTCCTTTCCTTTTCAGGGCACAACATTCAAGTGAATTTCATATCACTTGACATGTATGGGTTCAATGTAATCCTTAGAATGGAAACCTTATAGAAGTATAGAGTGGTCTTGGATTGTAGTTCCAAGCAAGCGACGTTTGTAGATGGTGGTAAGATGTGGATCTTCTAAGGAGATAGGAAGATTCTTCCGACATGTTTGGTTTCGGTGATGGTGGCGGGGAAGATGTTGAGATAGGGTTGTAAGGCATTCTTGGCACACATGCTGGATACTGAGGTGAGGAGTCATGATATTCATGAAGTACCAATTGTCAGAGATTTGAGGATGTGTTCCCTGAGGAGTTTCCAAGTGTTCCCCCACCCCAAGAGATTGATTTTGAGATCAATATGGTTCTTGACACACAACTAATAACTCAGACACCATACAAAATGGCTCCAACAGAGATGGCATAGTTGAAGAGACAATTGCAAGAGATGTTTGACAAAGGTTTTATTAGGCCAAGTACATCACTGTGGGGTGCTCCAGTGTTGTTTGTAAAGAAGAAGGATGGGTCTATGAGGCTGTGCATAGACTACAAAAACTGAATAAGGTGACAGTAAAGAACAAGTATCCCTTACCAAGGATAGATGACTTGTTTGATCAGTTACAGGCACGGTAGTGTTTTCAAAGATAGACTTGAGGTCAAGATATCACCAATTGAGTATCAAAGAGGATGACATACCTAAGTTGACTTTTAGGATTAGGTATGGTCACTATGAGTTTGTGGTTATGTCATTCAGGCTGACCAATGCATTGGCAGCATTCATGGACTTGATGAACATAGTGTTCCGGTTGTTTCTTGACCATTTTGTGGTTTTATTTATAGATGACATCCTGATATACACTCATGATAATCAATAGCATGAACATCTTTGTCAGGCATTGACTATGCTGAGGCGACATCAGCTTTAGGCCAAGTTTAGCAAGTGCGAGTTCTAGTTAAAGGAGGTAGATTTCTTGGGGCATTTTATATCTTTTGAGGGAGTTTGTGTAGATCTTAAGAAGGTTGAGTCAGTAACAGAGTGGGATCAACTAAATACGCCAACAAAAGTGCATAATTTTCTAGGTTTGGCATGCTATTACAAGAGATTTATATGGACTTCAGTGCTATCGTGTTTCCCCTAACAAAGTTGGAAAGGAAGGATGTGTAGTTCATCTGGGATGACAGATGCCAGTGTGCTTTTCAAATGTTGTAGGAGAAGTTGATAAGTGCACTAGTTTTGGTCTTTTCTGAGCAAGGATAGGGATACATAGTCTTTTTAAGATCTGTCCAGACATGGTTTGGGTTGTGTGTTGATGCAGGACAAGCAAGTGGTTTCTTTTGCTTCTCGATGGCTTAAGAAACATGAGGAGAATTACTCGACCCACAATCTAGAGTTGGATGTCGTAGTCCATGCTTGAAGATCTAGAGGCACTACCATTATGGTGAGAAGTGTCAGATCTTCACAGATCACAAGATTTTGAAGTACATCTTTTCACAATAGGGGCTAAACATGAGGCAACGACGCTGGATGGAGTTAATTAAGGATTACAACCGCACAATTGAATACCATCCAGGGAAGGAGAATGTTGTGGCAGATGCATTGAGCAAGAAGTCTTTATCTACATCTATGGATAGAGCCCAGTTGAGTTCTTTGATGTGCACAAGCGAGACATGTTGATCTCCCTACGTTAGAAGAATGCTAAGCTGGAACTTTCTTTGCTAGAAGGATTGTTAGCATAGTTACAGGTGAAGCCCATGCTAAGACAGTAGATCAGAGAGGGACAATAGGTTGATACCATGACACAGTAGATTAGATCATAGTTTGGCAGTGAGAAGCATGATGGCTTCCATGAGTCTGATGATGGGATAGTTTTTTACCATGGTAGAGTAGTGGTTCCTGATGCTGATGACCTAAGAAAGATGGTGTTGGAAGAGGCTCACTCATCCATGTATGCTATGCACCCAGGTAGCTTCAAGATGTATCATAACCTGAAAGATATGTATTAGCAACCCAGTTTGAAGAAGGATGTAGCTAAGTTCATAGCGAGATGTGTTGTGTGTCAGTAGGTCAAAGCTGATCACCAAAATCATGTAGGGACGTTGCAACAGTTACCTACACCACAGTGGAAATGGGATCATGTGACTATGGACTTTGTGGTTGATCTGCCTATGATAGCCAAAGTTCATGATTCCATTTGGGTGATTCTTGACAGGTTGACTGATCTAGTGCATTTTCTTCCTGTGAAAATGATGTATACCGCAGAAAAGCTTGCCCAGATCTATGTTGATGAGATAGTGTGTTTGCATAGTATTCCAGCAACTATCGTGTCTAATAGAGGCCCTCAGTTTACAAGTCACTTTTGGGAGTAACTACACATGGATTTGGATATGTAATTGAGGTTCAGCACTGCATTTCACCCATAAATAGATGGTCAGTCTGAGAGGTTAGACCTTGGAGGATATGTTGTGAGCTTGTGTTCTTCAGTTTTTGAGCAGTTGGGACATCCATCTCAATTTGATAGAGTTTTCCTACAACAACAGTTATCAAAGTAGCATCGACGTGGCACCATATGAGGCATTGTATGGGGGACGTAGCAGGTCTCTGTTGTGTTGGTATGAGATGGGAGAATACCAATTTATTGGTCCTGAGATTGTGTGGTAAATGACAAAATAGATCAAAGTGATCCAGCAATAGTTGAAGGTAGTACATGATAGACAAAATTCGTATGTTGATAACAGTCATAGACCCTTAGAGTTCCAAGTGGGAGACAGAGTGTACCTCAAGGTGTCTCCTTGGAAAGGTGTTTTGAGATTTGGTAAGAAGGGTAAGTTGGATCCTAGGTTTATGGGACCTTACCCTGTGGTGGCACGTGTTGGGAAGGTGGTCTATAGGTTGGAGTTTCCACCTGAGTTGCATAGGTTGCATCTAGTGTTTCACATGAGTATGTTGAGGACATTCCATCCAGATACAGATTTAGTGTTTCATCCTATGGAGGTGAAGCTTGATGAGGACATATCCTATATTGAAGGCCAGTATTGATCCTTAATAGAAGTGTGAAGAAGTTAAAGAAGAAGGACATAGTGCTTGTGAAGGTTCTGTGGCATCACCGTGGTGTTAAGGAAGCCACATGGGAGCTCGAAGAAGAGATAAAAATAAAAAGTGTCCCTCTCTTTTCTCTTAGGATTTCAGGGGTGAAATCCTTGTTAGAGGTTTATGGCGTGTAAGGACCCTGGCCTGAGTTTAGGGGTAACCCTATTTGCTTTGGCTTGATCATGTTCGTAGAACCTTGCTCTAATATTTTGAGATGTGATTATGTCTTGTGGGGAGGTTGTCTCTAGTTTGAGCTTGTTTGGATGATGTTTGTACTTTTTGTGCTAGTTTTGGTGCAAATTGCAATTTACCCAATATAGGGGGTTGATGTGCAATTTTCCGCATTTAAAGTGTTGTTTCTCTCTTATCTTCATGATGGAGAGTGTGGTTCTTTGGGGTGCCTTCTTTGGCTCTTGGTTGAGTAGTGTCAACCTTGGTGGAGATTAGGGTTTTTCTAGGGTTTGTGTGCCTTAGCCTTGAGACCTTGTTATTTTACCTTAACCTAGGTCGTGACCTAGAGCCTGTTGTGGGGTTTCGTGGTTGCTCCCTTCCCCCTTGGTGTGGTGGTTGTGACCAAGGTTGTCTTGGATCAAGGTGCATGTTGGTGAGGTGTGTTTCGACCTAGGCCTCATGGGGTAGTTTTACTGTTGCGACCTTGTGGTAATGTTGTGGTGTGTCGTGGCCTTGGAACCCTAGGTGTGTCACAATTGCGACATAGGGTTATTTTCTTGGATGGTCGAGATTCTACCTAGGGAGTATCACCATCTCTTGCATGTAGACCCTATGTGGTTGCATGTTGGTCCTTTTAGTGGACAAGTGTTTCCTTGGAGCTCTAACTTCTTGACACTTCATCCTTTGTCTTACCTCCCTCCTCCTTTGCTATATGAACTCTCTTATCTCCATACAAGTGGTTCTTTTCGGTCATCTTCTTCCTCGCTTCTCTTTTACTCGTCCTTGCAGCTTGGTGGAGCAAGAAGGTGTGTTCTTGGTGCCTTGGAGGTGGCTCATCCCTTTCATGTGGTGCTTGTGTTGATCCTTGGCCATCCCTAGATCCGGTGAGTGTTTTACCTTCTTATTTGGGTGTTCCTTTAGATCTTCTACTCTATCTTCTTCTTTCTTCTCAGCCTTGGGCCATGCTTTGCTAAGGTGACACCTTAGTGTGAGAGAGAGAGTTCCTTCTCTCTTTTGCCATTCTTCCTTGGTTCAGTTTTGGGGTTTTTCTCTCTCTTCTTGAGCTATCCTTTGACCTTGGTGTTTCTTCCTTATTTAGGTGCTCTTGTGGCCTAGAGTGGAGCTTTTAGTGGATCTTTTCCAACCCTTAGATCATGTGCTTGGAGCTCTTAATCTTGGAGCTTGGAGCTTTGGTGGAGATCTTCTTAAGGTGGGTTATATACACTAAACCCTCTCTATTATTACACTTCTTGTTATGTTATGTAGCTATTTTATCTCTCTTAGATGTTTCTATAGCATGCTAGCATATGAAGATTAACCTTAAAATTCGTTTGGGAGAGTTATCATGCTTGGTTTGGAAGTAACCTGAAACCCTAGCCTTCTTGTATCCATTTTGGGTAGAGATGATGATATGGAGTTTCTTCCCCGTGTTTGACCCTTGATCTTGTCCCCATGCTTGGTGTTTTTCCACCTAGAAGTAAATGAGAGGTTAGTTTCATTTCTGGTCATCTTGACTATGGTTTCTCTTCCTTTAGTCATACTTTTCTTGGACCTTTGCCTTAGGGTTTGTGGTGATCGGCTTGCTTGAGTCTCTTCCCATGGTGATCATGGTTCTTTCTTAGTTTTGATCCTATTTTGGTGACCTAGGTGTCTACCCTTCGTGTGGTCACAACCTAGGAGGTTTGGTGGTGGAGGCTGGGTATGGGCATCGCGGTCGCAATATAGCCCATTGAGATGCATGTGACCTAGTTGGATTTGGTTGAGGTGTTCCTCCTTGTGGTGGTGTTTGACCTAGTGACGTTGGGTAGAGACCTTTGGAGAATAGCAATCTTGATACTCTTAGTTCATTTCCCTAGCTTGGTGTATCTAACCCTTGAGTGGTGGTCATGACATGGTGATGTTGAGGCATCGCGGTCGTGACATAGAGGTGCTTGAGGAGCTTGGCCGCGACACATGGTTGAAGGGTGAAGTGAAACCCTAACCCTAATGTCACGGGTGCGACAGGTAGAAAGTGGTTGCAACATGATGTGGAAGTGAAGGTCGAGGTACCATGGTGTATTCCATGGTCACAACATACTATGGAGGGTGTCCATGACCCATGCGCCAAAGTGGTTAACATGTGGTGATGGTAGGTGGTTATAAAGCATGTATGAATAACTAGCATGAATCATGTATACATATGTCTTATGTTGTTTTGTATGATCTCTAATCTTCTCTAATGTTGATCCTTAACCCTGACACACTCTGTGATGGTGGAGGGTGGTGGTTCTAGAGTGGTTGGTTGACCCTAACCTTGTGGACCCTGATCGACAAAAGTGGAAACCCTAAACTCTAAAAGTGATTAAGTATTGCTTATATGCTTACCATGGATGGCTATGATGTTATGTGATTATCTCTCTTTATTGTGATCTTCTAACCATGCATGTGTTGTGGAATTAACTATCATAGCTAGTATGTTCTATGATAACTATGATGTGATTATGCCCTTGTGCGGCATGATGATTATACTAGGTGATACATGAATATGATGGCTGGGTCTTATAACCTAACATTGGTTATTGTTTTGGCATGAAAGGATGTTTCCTAGTGATAACGTTGAGGGACTGATATCCCATGGCATGTGGATTTTTTGATGATGTTGTGAATGGCAATAAAACATGCATCATATGGCAATAGTGTGACAAGCTCACACCCTATATATTATATCTGTTGAAAGAGTAATATACCCTTATTTTGTAGAATTTGTTATGATTTTATACATTGTAACTTCATTAATGATAAGAGGCACTTAAATGACCTAACTAATCAAGTGGAACCTAATCCTGTAGCTTTGCCATGTGACATAGATCCATTCAGTGTTAGCATTTGTTGAATGGTGAAATGAGTTTAACTCGGAGTGCATATTTTTTAATATGCGGGGGTGAGGACGAATATCCCCTTACATCCAGGGTATGAGATGTAGGATTGGTTGTGGGCCATACCCTGGTAGGAGTGTGTCTTTGGGTTGTAGCTCAGTGATATGTGATACAGGATTGGCTATGGGCCATACCCTGGTAGAAGTGTGGTTGTGGGTCATAGCTCAGTTTCACTAGCGTCATGAAATGTACCAATGCGGGCTGGGTTTATACAGCTGGACTTAATGTCACTGGTAGCAGTTTGACTGATGATGTCACTACAGGTTCACTCGTAGTGACCGAGGGGGTGAGGTTGTGGATTATGTCTCTTCCACTTGACCTTATATGGCATCGGTTTTGACTTAGCAGTAGTCGGTTGGATTTGGGTGGTACGACTCAAATCCTCAGGGCATAATAAAATACATAATCAGTTGTGTAGTATACTTATATAGGATCAAATACGAAAACATTGGATTAGGCCTTGCATGCTTCTGTACAGTAGAGTTGGTAGTGAATTTACATGTTCTTCATATTCCTTTTATGATGATAAGATGTTTCATAATTTAATTGTAGTTACTTATTCTATTAGTGATGATTGCATGCTTATTATGATTGTAGCTTTATCGATGTAATTTAATCATCTTGCATGTGCTAATAATAGTGTTAGTGGAGAGTTATATCTCCAACTGAGATTTGGAATCTCACCCTGTGTGTTCCCCACATATTTTTAGGTGGACGTGAATGAGGGGGTAGAGATTGTGCAGCAGAGCTTGAGTAGCAATAAGAAGGATAGTAGCTGACAAGGTTGAAATTGCTACTAGTGGTTCTTTTGTTGTTAGAGTCCTAAAGTCATCCTTGTACCCTCAAGTCTTTGGGATGGTGGTTGGGTGTGTTTTCTAGACAAGTTTGATATGAGTCTTGTATGTTCTGTTCATGTATGGATATAGTGAATATGTATGTATGCATGTATATATGCTTGGGTCAGGTCTTCTTGTAATAGGTTGATGGTGTACATGGTAAGTACCTTGTGGTATGCAAGGACTCATATGTAAAGGTTTTTTGTGTTTGGATCTTAATGAAGATGGTTTTAATTTCCAGTGTTTTCCAATAATCTATTTGTTTGAGTTTTTTTCTGTAGTTGGTATTGAGTTATCTCGTGTCTTGTGGAGTGGGGCGTCACAAGGGTTCACGACAACATAATCCCAAACTAATATATATAATATATATGAAATTTATGTGTGTCATCCTAAAAGTAATTTTTATGTTGGATGTGTAGTGTGGTTATGACCAATACCCTATATCTATGTGTGGTTGGATGGTTTGGTTTTATTCATGTTTAACTCAGTCTTGGTATCGAGCCTCTACCTTCCTCTTCCCAATGTAAAAATTAATTCTTTCCTACCTTTTCTCTCCTCAAATGTAACTTGAGATTTCTCTTTTTAATGTAATAGTTAATAGCAATAGGATAGTTTCTTTTCTTGTAACAATGAGGAAGATGATCATCTTTAGATGAGATGACTAGCTCATGAGATGAGTCGGCCATTTGGAGGACCATGGAGGGCATGACGATGGAGCCAGATGACTTCCTGGTCGACCCAACTAACCATTTGGAAGGAGCCCAAATATCGGTTGGATTGGAGGCCAGAGGACCATCCATGATGACCAACTGACGAGCCAAGAGGCGAGACGACTGGTTTAAGGGTTGAACCGATCTACCCATATTGGCAATTACAAATCTACACCAACAGTAGGTTGATACATATGATGTGATGATTAAAATAGGTGGTAGTAATTCCTTTTGGCTCCCAGGAATTACAAGTAGACATGGCCATAATCATTGCTTTTTGTTTTATATTACATGTTTACATTTTGATATATAGCATGTATATGATACATACTATATATAAGGTGATTGGATACAATATATGTATATATATGATATATAACCCCTTGATCAAACATATTAAGTCTAATATGATTTCCAATAGCAATACACTTGAAAAGCTTGTTTGATGAAGCACATGTTATGCCTTCGTACGGTGCTTCATCTACCTAGTGGAAGTGTGTCGGTAATAATGTAGGTTCCACCTTCGTGGGGTGCATTATTATCATATTGTCTATTGGGTCAGGATTAACTAGTGATTCTCATAGCGTCTGGGCCCAAAAACATATAGATAATTATGGCAAGTGTTGCACATATTATCTATCAAGGATTGAAAATGATGCAATTGGTAAAAGTTGCCTACCTTGGTAATTAACTATGTGTTGCGGCGTTCGTCAGGCCATAGTTGAATAATCTTAGATCTTGCTCATTAAAAAATTGATTCGCTATAATTTTATGAATTGATATTTGAGGGGTATCAATTTGAAGAAAATAATGAGAACGATAATTAATTAAAGACCTAATTATTAGCGTCCAGATTTAATCAAATCAAATCAAATCAAAATGCGTTTTTGACAAAATTTCAAATTCCTCTTATAGAATCAAATGGCAACGAACAACAATCACTTATCTCTACAATCGGTCCTTGAGAAGGAAAAACTAATAGGGAACAACTTCCACAACTAGTTCAGGACGTTGGGAATCGTTCTCATGTAGGACCACAAGCTCTATGCTCTAGAAATGCCATCACCAAAGGAAGCACCTCAAAAGGCACCAAGGGCTATCAAGGATTCTTACAAGAAGCATACTGAAGACGTTGTGGATGTCAAGTGTTTGAATCTATGCTCCATGAACTATGAGTTGAAGAGGCAGCATGAGAACATGGATGTTATTGAGATGGTCACCCACCTCAAGAACATGTTCCAAGATCAGGCAAGACAAGAAAGATATGACGTCTCCAACATTTTGTTCAAGTGCAACATGGTAGAAGGAGATCTAGGAGGTCCTCATGTACTCAAGTTCATTGGGTATGTGGAGAACCTAGCTAGACTGGGATTCCCCTTGGGTTAAGAGTTGGTCATTGATGTGATTTGACAATCTCTACCAGAATCATATAGTTAGTTTGTCATGAACTACAACATGAACAACTTTGACAAACCGGTGATAGAGTTGTTGGGCATATTGAGGACAACTGAGACACAGATGAATAAAGACAAGCCCAAGTACATGATAATGATCACCAAGACAAAGGAGAAGTCTAAAGGCAAAGGCAAATCTAAGAAGGGTTCTAAAGCTATCCAGAAGCCCAAGTCTTCAGATCTCAAGGCAAAGGATGGTGTGAAGAAAATAAGAGGTGAGTGTCACCATTGTCACCATCCTGGCCATCGGAAAAGAAATTTCCCACTCTAGTTAGAGAAACTAAAGAAGAAGAAGGAAGGTATTGAGGCCTCCACTTCAGGTATAAACACTATAAGACAAATATGATTACTTCTTCATTTTGGTATGTGATAACAAATAGAGATCTGATATACTAGATGTGCAGGATCTAATAAGAAGTAAAGGCCTTCATGGAAGGACAATGATGGACAGGGTAGAGCAAGAGTTGTGGAATATTTGGTCTACATATTTAAATTTATCTTAGCCCAATGGGCATGTAATAGAGTTAGTTAAACTACTACTTTATTATGTCATTAAGTAGAAATATCTACTTTAGAGAATCTTGTATGACAATGATGATGAATCAATAAACTAAGATATTAATGTTTCTATTTCAAAAGATATGATTTTGCATGGAAATGCCCAAACATCTAATGATCTTTGAATAAAAAATAATGTTTATAACGTTTATACCGAAGCATTATAATTGGTAACTCAAGACTATCATTAGCATTAGTCATCTTGCATGTATATATAAGAAATACATATTGATGTAAATCTAGATTCCCTTGGTTCATCTTATGTGTTGCCGATGTCTATCTACCTTCCATAGTAACAATTGACTAGGGACATAATGAGAATATGTATATGTACTCTTAACATCCGCATGATCTCATTTCCCCAAGTCTTATACTTGAAGACATATGCCATTGAGTAGTATTATTCTCTAGACATTCATAATATTTCCTCATTATCTCATAACTGAATGAAATAAATGAATTGGAAGCTTACCTTTATAAGCATTAATCAAATCCTTTATGGTTTATGCCACGCCAATCATCATATGATTAGCTATATGGGCATACCTTACCAACAAAATCCCACTTGTACTTAGAGCCAATCACCAATGAATCATATTCTTAGTGATCTAAACATGTTCACTATGCATCTGTTGCACAAGTGATAATTTTGTGGGTTAGCAACACTTTGTCATTAGTTAGTATATTACATGTTTCATATCTCTTCATTGTGCGATTTCTTATATGAGATGGAACTACCATAATATGGTATATGATATGCTTTTCCTAATAAGTAGCATGATATTACTACCGAGTCATCAATGATTGGAACATTTATAAGTTCATCATATGAACTTTAGATCCATATTGTATCACACAAGTATACTCGACTTCTATTGTAGAACAAAATTAATGACTATTAGTTCGAAACCCTTCAAATTGACAACATTTCTCCTCTTAAATAAAATATATTTTATTGCGATCACTTTGTCATTTCAGAAGCTTGCATCAATGTAACCCTTTACATAAAACTCTACATTTTATTGCTATCCTTAATGACTAGCAATCTATCCTTGGGTACTTCTCAAGTGCTAATGTATATCTTTAATGACATTCCAATAACCCTTATTGGAATATTCTATCATCTTGTCATGTCCAATACATACAAGATTGTATGGGATAGGTACATTTATAGCATTCATGATAGTTTCTTACCATGACATCTTTAATCATGTCATTTCCATTCTTCACAAGAATTGGAACATGTGGTTCATGAGAGACTAATCCAAATTCTCTCTCATTGAATCCTTTAGTGTTGAACTCCTTCAACACTTTGCTATTGTATGTACTCAAACTTCCATTGTGAAACATTCAAGAACTATCTCATAGGTTTTGATCCTTGTCTCATAAGATGTTTCATTTAATCCTTCATTGCTGAAGGGGTTTTAATTACCAGATCTCAATGCTCACAATATTGAGTTGTTATTCCTCATCATATGTGGACTATTCATATGTGTTCCAAGTAAATCTTTTGTAATCATATATTTCATCTTTCATCTTGATTCAAGTCAAACTCTTTGACTATCTTGTTAAGTTAAAAGATCCATCTTCTGAAATGCTTGTTTCAATCTCAGATTGAACTTTGTAGTTTATTGACTTTATTTGCATTCTTAAAGTTATTAAACCTTTTAGGTTGTATCATGTACACATCGTTTGATGTATTCCCTTAGGGAGTCTGGTTTTTAATCTTCATATGCTAAATCTCTTAGTCTATTTTGACTACAACAATAAGCTTGACAATTGAGAAATGAAAATTTGTCATGTTCAACAATTTAAACTGATCTAAAAAACTTATTCAACCAATTTGTCCTTTTATATTATCCACGTAGATCTTTTCCACAAGATTGTATTGCACCCTTTAGTTATTACCCTTTTAGGTGGCGCTATCAAGGTTCTAGCTTGTTAGCTTACATGGACCCCATAATGGCCTTGAGTCATTACTCATATTATGGTACTTAATAACTTCTAGTCGAATAGTTGGCTCATCCTGTTATGACCAACTTATCCAAATTTTTTGCTTCACAATCCTTCAATCTCAGATGTATTCTACTAAAATTATTTTGTTCTGTGTCATATGACAAACTTGAGGCTCCACAACATCTTGTGATTATCTTAGTTCTCATTATACCTCAGTGTTGACCTCGAATATTTTGACTTCTACTTTTACTCCCACTGATTCTTTAGGAACTTAGTTATCCTATCAAAAAAACATTTTTTTATTAGATTGGGATTGATAGTAACATTAAAAATTATGGTTTGTAGATAAACCCTTTCAAGAAACCACTTTCTAAATGTAGGTTTCAATCCTTTAGACATATTGGCACATTCTCAGATCATATCATATATGATGTCTTATAAACTATTCAGATGGTACATTATTTAGTGACATTTATATATTTATGAGGATAAGAAGATTAGATTATTTGATAATCATATCATGACTCATCATGGTATAATTCCCTCATTCTAATACATCCTCATGTTCAAAGGGATTTGACTTGTGATACATTATCACAATTCTTTCTTGAAGGTTCTCAAGGTATGACAGAATCTCATTAATCATGATATGGCAATATCAAACCAAGAACACAGATTCATGTTAGAGAACAATTGTTACAACCCCAATTTTTGGGCTTATATGGTTTGAAATGCAATTTCTCCAATTAAATGTATGATTATGAAATTGTATGATTTATGTATAATAAGTGGATTTCTTTGATAATATTTCCTTTAAATGTATGATTTCATGGATCCTAATGAGTTAGTGAGTCAATATGTGATAAAAAGGAAAGAAAAGTTGAATGAAATCAAATAATGCATAGAAAGGAAAAAGAAATTAAAGTAATGATGAGAAATATGTGGAATTATTTATAAATTTGTATGATTGATCATCATGGATTAGATTTCAAATTCACATAGTTTCTAATGGTAAAAGGAATCCAAATAAAGATAATAAAAGGGTAAGAGAGAGAAAATATTAATGAAATATGCCTTATTAGGTGATTACTTGCATATAAACAAAATCCTCTCATACTTTTGGATTTGAGTCTCAAACTTGGCACATAAGTAGTATGAGTCTTTGTGGACTTTCCATTAAAATTTGGGAGCAAACTTATAATCAGTTTACGAGATACGATTTTTGTAAGATTTCATAAAGTGAAAGGGAAAAGGGGGAAATACATTAAATGTCACATTTTATATTCGAATTGTAAATTAGGGCCCAACCCATTCATGTTTCATGCTCTCCGGTATCCATTTTATTTAAGATTCACGGTGCTCGAATCATCTTGTACCTCTAGTCTGATTGGGAAAAATATAAACAATAGATGTGAATTTCTAATGCCTCAATCTCTCTCCAGACTCCTTCTTTTTCCCCATTTCTTTCTCCTTTGGCTTCGGGAGGTCCTTAGAATCCCATCCATACTGGGTTTTGCTACCTATTGTGGAGTATTTGGGACTTTCCCCAAATGGTTGTGGGAGCCGGACCCTACAGGAGGTTGGCCTCCTAGCGATGGCTATATAAGGTGGGATGGTCTCCCTGAGAAGCCATCAGACTATTGCAAAACCCCAACTGGACCCTGGGGACTTCTCTCTGCCCTCGTTTCATTCTCTACATCATCATGCCACCAGTTCCCATGTTCGACCCTCCTGCCCGCCGGCCATCTTGCAGTTGTGCCACCACAACCAACACCTTCGACCACTGATGGGTCAAACTGCTCCAACGATCCTGGGCGGAAGCAACTTGCAGTGATAATTGTGTCGCCAGATCTCAAATACCTGAGGTCAACTAGGAGGTTGACTCCTTTCATGGTGGCAAATAGTGAAGTGGAGGTTCCCTATTGAAGAAGAAGGGATATAGTGAAATCCCTACTCTACCCCCATTTGCTGAGGCACCGAACCCACTGGCACAGGGGCAAAAACGTATGTGTGAACCTTGGCTTTGGTTGCCACCTGAGTGGGCCACACACTGATGGGGCTGCAGCCAATTGGCTCAACCGATCCAGGTGGAAATTAAGGTAACTATGTCTAATTCCAACATGGCACGCCCTAATTGGTTGAAAAGTATTTAATCTTGCAAAAAATATAGAAATTGCTTGGATGCTCTGATGAAAATAAGTTATATATGAAAATTGATTAGGAGAATGCAAGGAACCCATTAAAAATAGAATGGAAGCCTAATTATACTTTCAATTTGAAAAGTAGCTAAAGTTGTTACCTTTAATGAGTTTATGAATGGAAAACCCGAATTTTGATGTTAATGGGGTTTAGTAACGTTCTTTGGATAATTTAAGTTGATATTAACATGTTGTTAATAAAAGGAAGATTTAGATCTAAAAAGATAATCATTGTGCTCAATAGGCCCAATTTAGGGTTTCATGTATATGATGTGCATTAATGAGCTTAGAAACCCTAATTTAGGTGATTATGACTTTCAATGGTTTTATTTTGAAAATCCATGTATAAGACAGAGATATAATGATCCTAAGCCAAAGTGAAAATAAGGAATCCTTAATACAGACAAATTGAATAATTAGGGTTTTATGATGTAGAATATGTTTTAGGGTTTGTTGACCTAAAAAGGTGAAGTTTGAGAAATAGATCTAAGAAACCCTAAGGAAATCCTAATTCAACCTAGAAACCCTAGAAGGGTTTCCCAAGTCAATAAAATGAGTTTATGATGAGTATGTAGTAATTAGGTCATACATGCTTTTTAGGATTATGTTGTGTTTGTGTGATTGGCTTGGTTGGTTGATTGGATTGGACTTTGCTTATTACTTTGAGATCTTCAAATCAGGTATGTGGTTATTTTATGATTACTCACTTTAGTTTCTCGATGTTTTCTGATGTTTCATTGATTGCATGGAAATAACTTATTGGATGACTTTATTCTTGCAATCTTTAAAGTGAAAAAGGATTATCACAATTTAAGTATACAGATGACTTGCCTGAACCTACATGCCATCTTTGGATGTAAGATTTGAGACCAAGCCCCAGAGGGAAGGTCATAGGTGGTCAAGCCCGAGAGGGAAGACCATAGGGAACCTAGAGAGGTGACCCATAAGGTACCAAGCTCGGGATGGAGAAGGAATCCTAAAGTCCCTTGCAAGGACTAAATCCTAAGAGAGGGTAACCCAGAGGATGAGTAAAAGCAGTTGGAAGTTATATTGAAAATGTAATCTTGAATTGTTAACAACTATTTGATGTGTTTATGTTGTTAAGAAATATGTGCAAGATATTGATTGTCACCACATACCACTATATTCATTTATAGTGACCGACATTTTATTTGTCAGAGTTTTAGGAATACTTGAAAAAGAAAAAATAGTAAAGTGATATTTGAATAATAAAGCTAATTAAAGAAAGGAGGATTTAGTTAGATAGAACTCTACATTGGGTAAAGTTCCAATCTCCTATATTTTGCAAGGTATGTGAAAAGAAAAAAATTATCCTGTTTTAAGCTTAGTTGTGGTAGAATTTATTAATTATTTTTTATTATTTGCAAAACCATATGATCCTATTTTGGGATAATGGATCTAGCTTCTTGGTCTTCCTTAATTGGGGTTACCTAGGGGTGGGGTCGTTACATTTGGTATCAGAGCATGGTTTTCCATTTAATCTCTAATAATTATTAAATTTTACAAGTTCTTTAGAGCCCAAGGGAGTTATTTGAGGATTCTCCAAAGATGGAGGTGTCTAGAAAAGGATCACAATTCGGGGGCTGGCAAGATTTTCCTCCGCCCCGCTATTCATTCTATGAGGACTCCCAAATTTTGTGTGACTGCCTGGCTGAAATCGGAGGATTTGACTTGAAATAAGATACCTCTAGGTCTTCTCTCATTTGTCTTCATCCCTTCTCTACCTCGTTCATTGAATAACTATAACAGATTAGGGTTTCTCTCTCTCTCTCTCTCCACCACCCTCTTGAGTTTTGGGGTTAAGGGTAATAAGGATTAAGGAATCCTCCACCAAATAATAAAAAGCATGTAAGAAAGATGGCATGGACATAAGTCTAAATGATGAAACTTAGACTGAGTTTAGTTACATGCTTAGGTTGCATGACCTGGGTTGGTTTACCCTTGGATACCCCTCAATAGAATACTAAGGTTAGACCATCTTGTAGGAAGATGAGGATAGGGATAGCCTTGGAGGAAGAAGCCTCCAAGAAGAGGAAGAGACATGAGCATACTCTAAGGATGATGCTCAATCCAAAACCTTAAGCGGTGGATAGAGAAAGAGAAGACATGATGAGATGGATATCATAGTTGACCATGTATGTAAGTACATGGGATAGATATGCATGATTTATGTAGAGGTTTTCAATACGCATGAGAAACATAGACTAGGTGTGGTTGTTTAACCCCTAGTGCCTTGTGGTGACCCGACCTTGGGTGGGTCGTGCCTGTTTAGGGTGAGGGATAGCTCCCTCGTTAAGAAGATTCGTAGTGACCATATAGGAACCCTAACGGGCATATATGAGCAGAAAAGAGGCATGCACCTATGTAGAAGTGATTAGCAGCAAGGCTGGCAGTAGGTTTTTAGACCTAAGTCAGAAGGGTTATGCCTGATAGTTCATGAGATAAGCATGTAGAGATTTGGATGATCTTGGACGGACATAAGTTTTGATAGTACTTTTCACCCAGGTAGGGATAGATGTGTATCCTTAAAATCTTGACCCATCTTCTGAGAGAGAACCTCCAGTGGTAGGACCAGTTATAGGGTTAGCTCCAGAGAGAGGGAAAGACCCCGATGAAGAAGGTTGGAGACCTAGACTTCGAGATATAAGGAACCATGCAGAGGTTTGGTATGATGTGGCCTTGAATGGATGACCCAAAATAGATGTGTGGAGTTGTTCCATGTGTGATTTAAGGAGGTTATCATGCCTTAGATAACTCTAGAGGAACCAAACCCAAGGAAAGAGAAAGATGCTTCTGGTACAGGTACATAGATGACATGAGTGCCTACCTTTTAAGTGAAGGAAAGAGAGTTTCCAAAGACCCTAGATAGGTATGGTATGATAACAAGTTGTGAGGCCTCACACCTAGTTGGTTGTCCCTATGTATAACTCTAAGGGTTGTTCATATGGAAGAGTGTTAGGAAGTATATGTCATACCTTGTATAGGTTTGATTCATGTTTCAACAGCTTAGCATGCAGTTAGACCACTGATGCATAAGAGGTGAACATGGGGTTCTGTAAAGAGGCGAGACACCTCCTTACTAAAATTTAAAGGAAGTACAAAACATCCTTCTTTTTAGAAAGATAAAAGATATTGAGGGATGCATGTATAATATTCCTAGTAAATAAGCATGCACCAGATACATTACAAAATGTCAATAACAGTGGAAATAAAAGTACTAAGCCTATTACATGGCTTTCATTGTTCATTACATGATTGTTCCCAAAAGAAAAAGATAAGAGAAAAGGATCCAGCTATAGCAACCTAGACATCCTTTCAGATAAGCTTGAGATCTACTCCTGAGATGAATTTCTTCAAACTTGTCCTTCTCCTTGCTCAGCACCAGCACCTGGGTGGTTGGGAAAGCACCCAGCAAAAGGGAAAGGGAAGAAAAGTATGTGTCACAAAACTAATCTGGGATATCAAGATAAGTACAACAAATAAAAATAGGCTAGGGTTCATCATATGATGAAGATAACAAGAATATGAGGCTATATTCAAAAGAAACTTGCCATTAACAATTATACGAAAAAGGATTTGCATTCAAGATAATTATGCCTACCTAACTAAGTAGGGTTGAGGCACCTACCGGACCTCTAACCTTAGGTGAGGGGAGAATAAGACATTCCCAGTCACCTACACAATTATATAGGGGAGAATAAAAATATTCCCCAGGGTGATTAAATACATGCCCTCTGTGGGTGGTTGTACATAAGTACCGCTCCTTTAAATTAAATAGAACATAAATACACATGCTAGAGAAAGTAGTCATGGCAAGAGTAGTCATAATATTCAATAAGCATGACAGTGGAGTATAAGACCCAACAAGAAGAAATTATAATCTAATTTGAGGCATGAACAACATTAGGATTCAATAATAGAAGATTTAATGTTCATTTAAGCCTCATTAGGGAAATATAGGGTTTGTCTACAATTATCCCAACATAGGGTGTAAGGGATGCACATACCTCTCTTACTGATATCAATTACTAACTTTCTCCACTTTAATTGAGTCCAAGTTCCACTTTCCCTATTTTCAATGTATTAAAATGTATTAGAGTACATCGTGCACATTAATATATAGAAACCCTATTTTTAGAGATTTTTACAAAATTTGGATTTAGCTTTTTAAAATATCACTAGTGAACTTATTAGGTTTTTATGATCAAGAAAACATATATTTATGTTAATTTTGGAGTTATGATGATTAAGATGTAATTTTTATGGATTTTATGCATTAAATTCGTTCTACAAAAATCACCCTTCGTCAAACCATCAAATCAGACCTTTAAAATATTTTTATGAGATAGAGATTAATTTTACAATTCCAAAACATATTTATTTGTCAAATTTGGATAAGTGGTTTAGAAGATATGAATTTTGCAATACTGACCAATAGGAAATTGCCACATCATCAAACCGATCGAGATAATTAAAGAGAGAGGGAGAGGGAGAAAACACCATTTGACTCAAGATCAGGTTTGAAGTTTCTTAGATAACCAAACTAGATATTCTAGAGAAGATAAAATAGCAAGAAACCAAATCCTTAGAAGAACATGGTAAAAAGAGATGGAATTCATCGATTATCAACATAGAAGCATGGGTTTTAAGCATGTATTAAGCAATAAATGAAAAGGGTGTTAACCAAACTTGCCTCTAGGAAGGTAATAAGGTTCAAACAGAAAGGATTCCAAGATTAGAAGGTTTGTTTGTTCCAAGCCAAGCTCCTTTCTTGAGCAAAGATCACCTTCTCCGCTTTAGAGGTGCAAACCCTAGCAAAAGAGCAAGGAGGTGACATGTTTTAGGGTTTTAGGTGGAGTTTTACCATGTATGTTCATGGTTCCGACCTATAAGAAGGTGTAAGGAAGACTATAAGTATGAAAATATGGAATTAAGGGAGGAAACTTACTAGTTTTGGTCGAAATTACCAAGGAGGAGCTTTTGAAACCCTAATAGAGCAATTTGGAAGCCCTAGGAGCCTTCTTCACCAAGGTAGGCCCCCTCTATTACCTTGGGGCAGACACTTTGTGGCAAAATACAGAAGGAACTATTATATAAGCTAGAGGAAAGAAAAGGAGAGCAAGATTTTTCGAATTGTGAGTTGGGAAGGGGTATACATGGCTATATATAGAAAGAGGTGAATCATGAGGAGTCTTAAGGGACTTTCCATGTGTCTTTAGCCTAGGGATTGATGCCCATGCAAGAGGATAGCTCATAGAGGCTTCATGCATATCAAAAGTCGGTTCTAAGAGCCCATAGATTATTCTAGGCCATCCCCACCATTTTTCAAGAAAGAAATAACCTCATTGGTTGATAGCTTTTAAGGATAAGCATCTTTATAAAGAGGGTAATCCCTATAATGCCCTTGGAAAGAAATACCATCAAACCAAGGTGAAACTAGGTTCGCAAATGGTTTAAAATATCATTAATGGTAAGGGAATATCTAAGGATTAAAATTCAGTTGATAATTTGCAAATAAAACCTCCCAATTGGGTAAATTGCATAAAAGTCCAAAATGTACCTAAAATTGCATAACTTGCACAAACAACATCCAAATCAAACCAAATTTGAAACTTAGCCTCATTTTATGTTTTCAAATCATATTAAAAAGTCATATTAAGGTTTATAGCACTTAATTATGGTAATTAAGCTTTCACTGAGGTATTTGTGCATAAACCCTTATATTGGTACAATTAGTGAATAAATGTTCACTAAACCACTATAAATTCCACTAATTAAAAATAAATGACATAAAGGATAGAAATGAGAGGGAAACTTGGGAAAAGGTTTACATGGAGATTATATCTAAGATTCATTATGTTACAGCACTCCACCCCTTAAAAAGGATTTTGTCCACGAAATCTCAAGTAAAAAGAGAAGGGTGAGTACATAACATTTCATCTCTCAACTCCCAAGTGGTTTCTTCCAGACCATGATATTTCCACAAAACTTTTACCTGCTCAATCTCTTTGTTCTTTAGCTACTTTACTGTGGAGTCAAGAATCTTCACAGGTAGCTCTTCATAGGTCAGATTCTCATGTATCTCCAAAGGCTCAACAGTAAGCACATGAGAATAGTCATTCACATACTTTTTTAGCACAGAGACATGGAACACATTATGAATCTTATCATAGGAAGGAGGTAAGGCTAAGCGGTATGCACAGTCTCCAACCTTATCTAAGATTTCAAATGGTCCAACATAGCAGGGACTCAACTTGCCTTTAACTATAGATCTAGCAATAGAACAGATAGGCTTGATCTTCAGAAATGCATAGTCACCCAATAGGAAGTTAACATCAGACCTCTTCTTATCAGCATACATCTTTTGTCGGTCTTGAGCAACTTTCATGTGTTTCTTTATCAACTGCATCTTTTCTATCATCATTTGCATGTCATCGGTCTTCACTAGAGAACGTTCACCGACATCATCCCAATGCAAAGGTGAACGACATGGTCTACCATAGAGAGCTTCAAAAGGTGGCTTACCAATACTAGCTTGGTAGCTATTATTGTAAGCAAACTCAGCTAATGGCAGATACCAATCACATGCACCACCCCTATCCATCACACAAGCACGAAGCAAGTCCTTTAGAATCTGAACTATTCTCTCAGGTTGACCATCAGTCTGTGGGTGGTAAGTAGTACTAAAATGCAAGTCAGTACCCATCTCCTCCTGAATCTGACCCCACAAATGAGAAGTAAACTTTGGGTCACGATCAGAAACTATTACCTCAGGTACTCCACACAGGTGTACGATCCACTCAACGTAAAACTGAGCCATATCCACAACTTTGTAATTGGTTTCAAAAGGCAAGAAATGAGTAGATTTTGTAAGCTGATCAATAACCACCCAAACAACATCATAACCTTTCTTGGACTTGGGGAAACCAGTAACGAAGTCCATTGTGATATTCTCCCACTTCCATTCTAGAATTTCAAGATGGTGAAGAAGATCACCAGGTCGTTGATGTTCGATCGTGACTTGCTGACATGTCAAGCACTTCACGACGAATAGAGCTATATCATTCTTCATGTTCTTCCACCAGAAGCTTCGTTGTAAGTCCTTATACATCTTTGTTGTGCCAGGATGAATAGTTTACTTGGACCCATGAGCTTCACTCAGAACCTTCTGTCTCAGATCACCAACATTAGGAATCCACAACCTTTGTTTGAAGTAGACAACACCATCCACTCTGACATAGAAGTCAGATTGTGGTTTCTCAGTTAAAGCTTTCATCTCCTCAAGCTCAGAACTCTCCAACTGTGCAGCCATGACTTTTGAGATCTAGGTTGGTGTAACAGTCAAGCTGTCCATCTGAATACACAACTTGTCTTCATCTACTGATTCAATAGGCTGAGGTCTCCATCTAGCCACATGTTCAAGGTTTTCCCATATTGAACATCTCAAAGCAGCACAAACAACATCCTTCTTGAGACTTAAAGCATCAGCTACGACATTTGCTTTACTAGGATGATAGGTAATGGTGAAGTCATAATCTTTAAGATATTCCATCCACCTATGTTGTCACAAGTTCATATCCTTCTGAGTCAACAGATATCTCAAACTCTTGTGATCAGAAAAGACTTCAAATTTTTCACCATAGAGATAGTGTCGCCAGATCTTCAAAGCATGAACTATGGAAGCAAGCTCCAAATCATGTGTAGGCCAATTAGCTTCATTAGGTTTCAACTGTCGAGAAGCATAGGCGATCACCTTTCCGTATTACATCAAAACACACCCTAAGCCTTGTTTGGATGCATCAGTGTAGATGACATAGGGTATGCCCTCAATAGGAAAAGCAAGCACGGGAGCAGAAGTCAGACTCTTCTTCAACTTCTGAAAATTGTTCTAACATTTTGGTGTCTAAGAGAACTTAACCTCCTTTCACGTCAGCTTGGTTAAAGGCAAGGCCAACTCAGATAAGTTCTTGATAAACCTTTGATAGTAACCTGCTAAGCCAAGGAAACTACGGATCTCTGAGGGATTCTTTGGAGCTTTCCACTTGGTCACAGCTTCTACCTTTGTAGGATCAATAGCTATATGTCCGGCAGAAATCACATGACCCAGAAACATCACTTCCTTTATCCAGAACT
The DNA here is from genome assembly GCA_963693085.1 of Alisma plantago-aquatica. Lineage (NCBI taxonomy): Eukaryota > Viridiplantae > Streptophyta > Magnoliopsida > Alismatales > Alismataceae > Alisma > Alisma plantago-aquatica. The sequence goes on from OY856410.1 coordinate 160,112,951, forward strand.
CACACTTTGACAATTTAGCATAGAGCTGATTTTCTTGTAGTGTGTTGAGTACAATCTGCAGATGCGCGCGATGTTGTTCTAACGTCTCAGAATAAACCAAAACGTCATCGATAAACACCACCATAAACTTGTCAAGGTATGGGTGGAACACTCGGTTCATCAAGTCCATGAAGGCAGCAGGGGCATTTGTCAAGCTGAAAGGCATGACCATGAATTCGTAATGCCCATAGCGAGTTATGAACACCGTCTTCGGTACATCATGGTCCTTCATGCGCATCTGGTAGTAGTCACTTCACAGATCCATCTTGGAGAACATAGTGGTTGACTTTAGCTGGTCGAACAAGTCATCGATACGAGGCAAAGGATAGCGGTTCTTCACCGTCACTTGCCTAAGCATGCGGTAGTCCATACACATCTGTATCAAACCATCCTTCTTCATTACAAATAGGACAGGGGCTCCCCAGGGTGAAACACTGGGGCGGACGAAACCCATGTTGAGAAGCTCTTCTAGCTGCTTCTTCAGTCTGGCAAGCTCGGCAGGGGCCAAGCGGTAAGGCGGATTTGATATTGGTGAAGTTCTGGGTACAAGCTCGATGGAGAACTCCACCTCCCGAGTTGGTGGCAAACTAGGTAACTCCTCGGGGAAGATGTATGGGAAGTCCTTCACCACATCTATGTGGTCGAGAGAAGGAAGTGTAGTTTCAAGGACTATAGAGGCTAAGAAAGCTCTACACCCTTATGAGACTAGCTTTTCAGCTTTGATAGCAGAGATAACAAGTTGTCGATCTTCTCGCTTTCTACCCTTGACACACAATCTTCCCTCAACAAGATGTGATAAACTAACCTTTGATTCTTCACAAAACAAAACAGCTTTATACCTCTTCAATCAATCCATTCCCAGGATGACATCAAAGGCAGTCATGTCGAGCAAGATGAAATCTGAGGGAAACATTATACCAGATATATAGAGGTCCATGGTCAGCGTTTGGAGATACGAAGAGAAGATATTACCACTATGGGTTTTTACATATAATATATGATCCATATACTCATATTCTATTTCTAACATGGAAGCAAGTTGACATGATATGAAGGTATTTGATGAGCCAGAATCAAACAGTGCCTTTATAGGATGCATATTAAGATGCAAGGTACCTTCAATAACTTCATTATCTTCACCTGCTTCCTCAGCATTGAGAGAAAACACTCTCCCATTCCTCCTCTCCACTGGAGGTCGCCTTGGGTTCTGGTAATTGTTGTTATTATTCCACAGAGGCAGATTCTTCCTTGGCTGCTGCGGCTGCTGGGCATTATTCTGTCCTTGTTGGAAACATGGGCAGAGTGGTCGGATATGCCCAACTTGGCCACACTCATGGCAGGTCAGAGGAAGTCGGTTGTCTCTATGAGCAGGTGAATTGTTGACAGGACATCTCCCTGGAGGATGGTGGCGAGAGCACCTATTGCACCGATCACATTCGTGATTCTCATTCTGGGTAGGGTTCTTCCTCTTATTGTTTCTATAGCCATTAATGTGTCCATAGGATTGGAATCCTGGGTAGGACTCGATGGCCAGGGCCTTATCCACCATCTGTTGGAAGGTGAGTGGAAGTTGTGGAATAAGACTTCGGCCCACTTGGTAGTTCATGCCCTCCAAGAACAATGTTTCCCTTCTTGCAGCTCCAAGGTCAGTGGCATAGCGTTCCAGAAGTAGGGACCGTTGGATGTAGTCAGCCACACTCATGCTTCCCTGCCTGAGGTTGTAGAACTCAGCTTCCTTCTTCCTTAAGAAGGTAGGACATATGTACTTCTCCCTAAAGAGCTTCAAGAATGGGTCCCACTCCATGGTAGAGGTGTCTCGAGTGCGGGCGACACCATTCCACCAGACACGTGTCGGTCTGTCCAGCACATACGTCACGAATCGAACTTTCTAGTGAGGAGGGCATGTCATACCCTCGAAGGTCCGATCCAAAGCCAACACCCAATCATCAGCTTTATCCACCATGTTGTGTTCACTTTCACCTTTGAAGTAGGGTGGCTGCATCTTTATGAAGTCAGTGAGGTGAACTCCCTCGGCTTGTTGGCATTAGCAGCCACTGTGTGGAGCTGCCCCATCATGGTGGAGAGCACTTGGCGCAGCATTGCTAGCTCTTGCTCCGGTGTGAACGAGGGGGTGCCAGGAGTAGCAGGGTTGACCATACTATGGCCGATAGGAGTCACAAGAGTGTTTCCCACATTGGAGTCATTAGGGTTTGACTCATTTCCCTTGTTCCTGCTGTTGAACAAGTCACCTATCTTGAAAGGTAGGGTTAACATATTAAATTCTCAGGAGTATTTGAATCATAGATAAAAACGAATAGAAGCATAGACGAGAAAAGAATATCTAGAATGATATTGCCTAAAAGCATACTATTTTGGGCAATTCGTATCAGCTCAGGCCAGACCGGTATCATATGGGCACGGGAGTCATCGTAAACCAAGCTAGTGGTGCGGAGGAAAATATTGCCAGCCCCAGAAACCCTGATCCATTCTAGGCACCTTTGGTTCAACTTCATGTCCTAATAGTTTCCTAAAGGCTAGGATACCATGATGTAAAGAGACGAGATCACCTCCTTACTAAAATTTAAAGGAAGTACAAAACATCCATATTTTTAGAAAGATAAAAGATATTGAGGGATGCATGTATAATATTCCAAGTAAATAAGCATGCACCAGATACATTACAAAATGTCAATAGCAGCAGAAATAAAAGTACTAAGCCTATTACATGGCTTTCATTGTTCATTACATGATTTTTCCCAAAAGAAAAAAGATAAGAGAAAAGGATCCAGCTATAGCAACCTAGACATCCTTTCAGATAGCTTGAGATCTACTCTTGAGATGAATTTCTTCGAACTTGTCCTTCTCCTTGCTCAGCACCAGCACCTGGGTGGTTGGGAAAGCACCCAATAAAAGGGAAAGGGAAGAAAAGTATGTGTCACAAAACTAATCTGGGATATCAAGATAAGTACAACAAATAAAAATAGGCTAGGGTTCATCATATGATGAAGATAACAAGAATATGAGGCTATATTCAAAAGAAACTTGCCATTAACAATTATATGAAAAAGGATTTGCATTCAAGATAATTATGCCTACCTAACTAAGTGGGGTTGAGGCACCTACCGGACCTCTAATCTTAGGTGAGGGGAGAATAATACATTCCCAGTCACCTACACAGTTATATAGGGGAGAATAAAACATTCCCCAGGGCGATTAAATACATGCCCTTTGTGGGTGGTTGTACATAAGTACCGCTACTTTAAATTAAATAGAACATAAATCCACATGCTAGAGAAAGTAGTCATGGAAAGAGTAGTCATAATATTCAATAATCATGGCAGTGGGGTATAAGACCCAACAAGAAGAAATTATAATCTAATTTGAGGCATGAACAACATTAGGATTCAATAATAGAAGATTTAAGGTTCATTTAAGCCTCATTAGGGAAATATAGGGTTTGTCTGCAATTATCCCAACATAGGGTGTAAGGAATACACATACCTCTCTTATTGATATCAATTACTAACTTTCACCACTTTAATCGAGTCCAAGTTCCACTTTGCCTATTTTCAATGTATTAAAATGTATTAGAGTACATAGTGCACATTAATATAAAGAAACCCTATTTTTAGAGATTTTTAGCAAAATTTGGATTTAGCTTTTTAAAATATCACCAGTGAACTTACTAGGTTTTTCTGATCAAGAAAACATATATTTATGTTAATTTTGGAGTTATGATGATTAAGATGTAATTTTTATGGATTTTATGCATTAAATTCGTTTTATAAAAATCACCCTTCGTCAAACCATAAAATCATACCTTTAAAATATTTTTATTAGATAGATATTAATTTTCCAATTCCAAAACATATTTATTTTTCAAATTTGGATAAGCGGTTTAGAAGATATGAATTTTGCAATATTGACCAATAGGAAATTGCCACATCATCAAACCGATCGAGATAATTAAAGAGAGAGGGAGAGGGAGAAAACACCATTTGACTCAAGATCAGGCTTTAAGTTTCTTAGATAACCAAACTAGATATTCTAGAGAAGATAAAATAGCAAGAAACTGAATCCTTAGAAGAACATGGTAAAAAGAGATGGAATTCATCGATTATCAACATAGAACCATGGGTTTTAAGCATGTACTAAGCAATAAATGAGAAGGGTGTTAACCAAACTTGCCTCTAGGAAGGTAATAAGGTTCAAACAGAAAGGATTCTGAGATTAGAAGGTCTGGTTGCTCCAAGCCAAGCTCCTTTCTTGAGCAAAGATCACCTTCTCCACTTTAGAGGTGCAAACCCTAGCAAAAGAGCAAGGAGATGACATGTTTTAGGGTTTTAGGTGGAGTTTTACCATGTATGGTCATGTTTCCGACCTAGAATAAGGTGTAAGGAAGACTATAAGTATGAAAATAGGGAATTAAGGGAGGAAACTTACTAGTTTTGGTCGAAAATACCAAGGAGGAGCTTTTGAAACCCTAATAGAGCAATTTGGAAGCCCTAGGAGCCTTCTTCACCAAGGTAGGTCCCCTCTATTACCTTGTGGCAGCAACTTCATGGAAAAATACATAAGGAACTATTATCTAAGTTTGACGAAAGAAAAGGAGAGCAAGATTTTTTGAATTGTGAGTTGGGAAGGGGTATACATGGTTATATATAGAAAGAGGTGAAGCATGAGGAGTCTTAAGGGACTTTCCATGTGTCTTTAGCCTAGGGATTGATGCCCATGCAAGAGGATAGCTCATAGAGGCTTCATGCATATCAAAAGTCAGTTCTAAGATCCCATATATTATTCTAGGCCATCCCCACCATTTTTCAAGAAATAAATAACCTCATTGGTTGATAGCTTTTAAGGATAAGCATCTTTATAAAGAGGGTAATCCCTATAATGCCCTTGGAAAGAAATACCATCAAACCAAGGTGAAACTAGGTTCTCCAATGGTTTAAAATCTAGTTAATGGTAAGGGAGTATCTAAGGATTAAAATTCAGTTGATAATTTGCAAAGAAAACCTCCCAATTGGGTAAATTGCATAAAAGTCCAGAATATACCTAAAATTGCATAACTTGCACAAACAACATCCAAATCAAACCAAATTTGAAACTTAGCCTCATTTTATGTTTTCAAATCATATCAAAAAGTTATATTAAGGTTTATAGAACTTAATTATGGTAATTAAGCTTTCACTGAGGTATTTGTGCATAAACCCTTATATTGGTACAATTAGTGAATTAATGTTCACTAAACCACTATAAATTCTACTAATTAAACATAAATGACATAAAGGATAGAAATGAGAGGGAAACTTGGGAAAAGGTTTACATGGAGATTATATCTAAGATTCATTATGTTATAGGTTCCTAGACCAAATAGGGGAAGTAGCAGTACCTGGTGCACATAATACTCACGAGATTGATTGAGTTCATAGGAATTAAGTATGGCACCCCCCTACTTGTATTAGAGAAAAAGGAAACCCCACTCAAATTGAGATATAATTTTGATAAATCACTCACACAGGTTGGTGGCATATGCATGGATGATTGGACCAACCTTAAGGAAGGATGAACAAGTTTAACTTACCAAGGAACTTAGCATGGTTTAGTAGGTTGTCTTCTTGCTAGATATGTGCATAGGTATCATGATAGGAGTTATGCATATACATGATGATACAAGCTTTGGATGTGAGGATGTTTTGTGACCTCTGTTTCTATTTAGTGATGGTTTTCTCCTGTCCTGGGAAGGAACCCTTGATGTTGGGGTGAGCACCCACTCTTATTTAGGTTTAAGGTAACATTAAGAGCTTGATGAGATAAGTGTAAGAACACATAGTATAAGCATGTATCTATAGACCTAGGTGTGAACATCTCTAAGGGGCATGAGGCTATGTTTCCATGGAGGTAACCTGTTTAGGGCCAGACTGAGTTAGGTAGGTTGCCATGATTCCTATGAAGGGATGCAAGGTTAACCATGAGTGCCCAGAGAGATGACAAAAATTTGGGTGAGGATTCAAGGATGAGATGTGCTTGAGTATCAACAAAGGAACCACAAGCTATGATAGGATCCTAAGTCAATACTAAGGTCAAGTAGGGGGGGATAAGACCGATGGAAGTAGGAGTTGTCGGTTGCCTGGATGCGCAAGACCACAGTGTTAGAAGGTAACAACTACCTTTGCTCGAGGACCATGGGTTAGGAGGTTGGCCATCTTCATGAGTTCATGGGGCCTAAGGATAAATGTGAGAGGCACTCCCTAGATGCATAAGGGTCAGATCACCCTAAAGTACCGGCACCCTAGAGACCTTGAGGTAATGACTAAGGATTGTACATAAGAGAGATGTTAAGATCCAAAGGTGATGGTGAAAAGTCTTCCCATGGGTGTAGACATACTTGAGATGTTCACGGTGGCGTCATGAGAAGTAAGTTTCAACTTAGACTGGAAAGTGTAATGGAAATGTGTGATGAACCATATCTACTCTTGGAATGGGATGAACTCTGTATTTAGACTACAGCCAAATGCTTATTTCATCTTGTTATGGGAGTGAGAGATAGGAAAAGCACATGCCATGCCAAGGATAAAAGTAATATGAGGGGTATATAACTGAGTTGAAACCTTTTTATGATATTTGAGGATTAAAGGAAGTAGCATACGCTTTTGAGAGTACTTTGGATAGATGAGTTGAAAGCACATATTCACAAAGGTAATACAAGGGCATATCTATCCATAGTAGTTTGGAATTTATGAGTTACAAATTTGGGTTTGATAACCAGGATGTTGGAAGAAAAAGCTCAAAGTTTTCTTGACTCATATAGACTTAAACCTGAGATAAGGATGATGAATGGAGTATATGAAGGTTTATGTTATCACCATCACCTAGCACATAAGGAAACTAATGTGATAATAGATACTCTTAGTCAATACACGGCTCAAGTATACAACAGTCTTGTTTAGACAGTAGAGAGGATGGAAGGAGTTGTTAGGTGAATCCTACTATCGTTAGAAGATGAGACATGTTTGGCTAACATCCCGATACAATCAAACATGTTGGTCGAGTTAGTGGCTTCCCAGTTAGCTAGCCCATAGCTTGATGAGATAAAAGGATTGTTATGAGAACCTCAAATACACCTCTCAGGAAAAAAGGTGGTGAAACCCACTACTAGAGTGTTTTAGGGTTTCTGAGGAGTCACCCTTGGGGAATCATGTCATGCAAGAAGCTCATGATTTTAAGTACACCGTACACTGTGGTACTACCAAGATGGTTAAGGTTTGTAGTGGTACCTTGAAGACCTGGGATGAAGGAGGATATAGAGTTGCATGTGGCCAGTTGCCATACATGCCATAGGGTGAAGGTCGAACACCAGTAACCCATTGAGTTGCAACAGATAATGAGGAGTCCCTGAGAGGGAATGGGAGAAGATCACCATGGACATTATGGTGGGTCTCCCTTGGACCAAGAGAGGTCATGATGCAATATGGGTTATGGTAGATCGCCTTACCAATTCGACACATTCCTTTACCTAAGAGAGCACTTCCAGGGTGATAGATCTGGTTGAACTATATATATATATATATATATATATATATATATATATATATATATATATATATATATATATATAGAGAGAGAGAGAGAGAGAGAGAGAGAGTCAGGCTAGTGTACACTCGAGTGTACCGGAGACACCGTACACCTCAATCATTTTTAAATATGTGGTAAATTTTTGAAAAATCTAAATCGTTGATCTTCTTAAATATCTTAAGAACATACTATAAACTAAATTTTAGCTCAATTAGTCATTTGTAGGTTATGCATCTAAAGGAGGCAAAAATCATGCATTTCAAATTAGTTTTGTGCGTTGATTTTATTGTCCTTGGATGAGTGACTTACACTCATCCAAATGAGATCAAATTTTGTATGTGGCCTATTATTATTGTAACCATGAAGGTTAATGTATTATATTTTGGAAAAACATGATATATATAGGAAAACACCATTGGAGTGTACAATGTGATCTGTACACTCGAGTGTATTCTAGCCTGACTCTCTTTCTCTCTCTCTCTCTCTCTCTCTCTCTCTCTATATATATATATATATATATATATATATATATATATATATATATATATATATATATATATATATATATGAGACATAGATAGTTCAACTGCACAGTGATCCGAGTTCAATATTCTTGAGCATGGCCTTAAGTTTGTTTCCATGTTGTGGAAGTAAGTACATGAAGAACTTGATGCTAGATTGAAGTTTCATGCAATTTATCACCCCCTGACTGGTAGATAGTCAAAACAGTATGATCCAGACATTAGAGCATCTGATGAGAGCATATGTGCTCATTTGGGGTGATTCATGGGAGTAGTTCATGCCCCTAGTAAAGTTTTCTTGTTGTGACAACCACCAAAGCTAGTATCGAGATGTATGAAGCTTTTTAAGGGAGGTCGTGTCGGTCACCGCTTCACTAGGGTGATGTCGGTGAGATGACCTTGTGAGGTTCAAAGAAACCAAAGTGTATGCAGATGAAGTCAGTTTGATCAAGTAATGGCTGAAGGAAGTGCAAGATCGATAGGAGTCATGTACTAATGCGAAGTAGACTGACTTGCAGTTCAATGTGGGAGAGCATGTGTCTTTTAAAATCTGACCCCTCTGAGCTATAGCTAAGATTAGAGGAATGTTGAGTCCCCAATACATGGTCCATTTGAGATTTTGAAATGGATTGGTGGAGTTGCTTATGTTTAGCCTTACCCCTCGGGATAATATGATGTATGATGTGTTACATGCATCTGATCTAGAGCATTATGTGATGTACCCGAACCATGTGTTGAGCATTGAACCTATTGAACTATAAGGGAGGTAGACTTACCCTAAGTCATATGTGAGGGTACGAGATACCAAGGTGAGAGAGATCAGGAGTAAAGAAAAGAAATAATAAAGGTTCTTTAGAAGCACCATGGAGAGGATGAAGCCACATGAGATCTAATGATGGACATGGAAAAGTCTTATCCTTTTTTTTTGTATGATTGGTGGAATTTTGAGGGAAAAATTCCTGTAAGAGGGGAAGGATGTTACAGCCCCAATTTTTGGGCTTATATGGTTTGAATGCAATTTCTCTAATTAAATATATGACTATGAAATTGTATGATTTATGTGTAATAAGTGGATTTCTTTGATTATTTTTCCTTTAGATGTATGATTTCATAGATCCTAATGAGTTAGTGAGTCCATATGATAAAAATGAAAGAAAAGTTGAATGAAATCAAGTAATGCATAAAAAGGACAAATAAATTAAAGTAATGATGAGAAATATGTGTAATTCTTTAGAAAGTTGTATGATTGATCATCATGGATTGGATTTCAAATTCACATGTTTTCTAATGGTAAAAGGAATCCAAATAAAGAGAATAAAAGAGTAAGAGAGAGAGAAAATATGAATGAAATATGCCTTATTAGGTGATAACTTGCATATAAATAAAAGCCTCTCATACTTTTGGATTTGAGTCCCAAACTTGGCACACAAGTATTTTAAGTCATCATGGACTTTCCATTAAAATTTGGGAGCAACAGGACAATCGGTTTAGGAGACATGATTTTAGTAAGATTTTCTAAAGTGGAAGGAAAAAGGGGAAATACATGAAATGTCACATTTTATATTCGAATTGGAAATTAGGGCCCAGCCCATTCATGTGTTACTCTCTCTGGTAGCTATTTTATTTAAGATCAACAGTGCTCGGATCATCTTGTACCTCCAGTCCGATTGTGAAAAATAGGAACAGTAGATGTGAATTTCTAATGCTTCGATCTCTCTCCAGACTCCATCTTTTTCCCCGTTTATTTCTCCTTTGGCTTCGGGAGGTCCTCATAATCCCATACATGTTGGGTTTTTCTACTAGTCGTGGAGTATTTGGGACTTTCCCCAAAAGGTTGTGGGAGTCGGACCCTACAGGGGGATGGCCTCCTAGCGATGGCTATATAAGGAGGGATGGTCTCCCTGATAAGCCATCAGACTATTGTAAAACCCCAACCAGACCCTGGGGACTCCTCTCTGCCCTCATTTCGTTCTCCACATCGTCATGCCACCAGTTCCACTGTTCAACCATCCTGGCCGTCGGCCAGCTTGCGGTTGTGCCACCACAACCAACACCTTCGACCACCGATGAGTCAAATAGCTCCAACAAGCATGGGTGGAAGCAACTGCAGCGGCAATTGTGTCACCAGAGCTCAAAGATCCAGGGTCAACTAGGAGGTTGACTCCCTTTCACAGTGGCAAATAGCAAAGAGGAGGCACCCTGATGAAAGGGATATAGCGAAATCCCTACTCTACCCCGAAGCACTTGAGGCACCAGACCCATTGGCGCAGGGGCAGAAATGTCTATGTGAACCTTGGCTTTGGTTGCCATCTAAGAGGGTCACACACTAATGGGGCTGTAGCCGATTGGCTCAGCCAATCCAGGTGGAAATTAAGGTAACTATGTCTAATTCTGACATGGCACGCCCTAATTGGTTGAAAAGTATTTAATCTTGAAAAAAGTATAGAAATTTCTAGGATGCTCCGATGAAAATAAGTTATATATGAAAATTGATCAAGAGAATGCAAGAAACCCATTAAAAATAGAATTGAATCCTGATTATACTTTCAATTTAATAAGTAGCTAAAGTTGTTATCTTTAATGAGTTTATGAATGGAAAATCCTAATTTTGATGTTAATGGCATTTAGTAACGTTCTTTGGATAATTTAAGATGATATTAACATGTTGTTAATAAAAGGAAGATTTAGATCTAAAAAGATGATATTTGTGCTTAATCATCTCAATTTAGGGTTTCATGTATATGATGTGCATTAATGACCTTAGAAACCCTAATTTAGGCGATTATGACATTTAATAGTTTTATTTCGAAAATCCATGTATAAGATAGAGATATGATGATCCTAAGCCAAAGTGAAAATAAGGAATCCTTAATATGGACATCTTGAATAATTAGGGTTTTATGATGTAGAATATGTTTTAGGGTTTGTTGACCTAAAAAGGTGAAGTTTGAGAAATAGATCTATGAAACCCTAAGGAAATCCTAATTCAACCTAGAAACCCTAGAAGGGATTCCCAAGTCGATAAAATGAGTTTATAATGAGTATGTAGTAATTTGGTCATACACGCTTTTCAGGATTATGTTGTGTTTGTGTGATTTGCTTGGTAGGTTGATTGGATTGGACTTTGATTGTTACTTTGAGATCTCCAAATCAGGTATGTGGTTATTTTATTATTACTCACTTTAGTTTCTCGGTGTTTTTTGATGTTTCATCGATTGCATAGAAATAACTACTTGTATGACTTTATTTCTACAATCTTTAAAGTGAATATGATTATCACAATTTAAGCATACATATGACTTGCCCGAACCTACATACCATCTCTGGATGTAAGATTTGAGACCAAGCCCCGGAGGGAAGGTCAAAGATGGTCAAGCCCTGGAGGGAAGACCACAGGACACCCAGAGAGGTGACCCATAAGGTACCAAGTACGAGATGGAGAAGGTAGCCTAAAGTCCCTTGCAAGGACTAAACCCTAAGAGAGGGTAATCCAGAGGATGAGTAAAAGCAGTTGGGAAGTTATATTGAAAATGTAATCTTGAATTGTTAACAACTATTTGATGTGTTTATATTGTTAAGAAATATGTGCAAGATATTGGTTGTCACCACATACCAGTATATTCATTTATATTGACCGACATTTTGTTTGTCGGTGTTTTAAAAATACTTGAAAAAAGACAAATAGTAAAGTGATATTTGAAGAATAAAATTAATTAAAGAAAGGAGGATTTAGTTAGATAGAACTCTACATTGGGTAAAGTTTCAATCTCCTATAGTTTGCAAGGTATGTGAAAAGAAAAAATTCATCATATTTTAAGCTTAGTTGTGGTAGAATATATTAATTATTTTTTATTATTTACAAAACCATATGATCCTATTTTGGGATAATGACTCTAGCTTCTTGGTCTTCATTAATTGTGGGTTACCGAGGGGTGGGGTCATTACAACAGTGCATTGGACAGATCCACCTTGAGAATGACACATGGAAACCATCATTAGTGGTCATAGTCATCTCTCATAGTGAAGGTGGTGATTATGATTCTTAGACCTGAAATCACTGCACTCGTCCCATGTCGTTGGGTACGCTTTGACATCATAAAAGGCAGTCTTGAAATATGGGTTGTTATAAAGGTGATGATTGGGTGACTTTGACACATGGAGACTAATCGTGAGTGATAGATATGGGATTTATCCCTCCTACTAGAGTATGATATCCTGGATACTTGATAAAAAAGACTGAGAAACACATGTGCATGCACATGTGAATCGGTATATGATATTGAGGTCACATTATCTCAGACGATCTACTCTTGGTTCAAGGAACATGGATTGAACATTGAGAGGATGACAATTCCATGCCTTAAGTTCATGTAGATATCAAAGATAAAGGAATTATACAATCACTGCAACACCTTACATAGATTGTAGGTTGAAGTTATTCTCCAACTTTCCATTCACTTGGGTAGTACGGATGTGCGACTAGGCACCGTTACTTAATTGTGATGTCATAAGATAGTTATGGACATTCACTGCTCACACACATAGGAACTCATCTAGAAGAGGAGTTTGATCATAAATGATGATCAGATTGATTACTAAAGCATTTCAGTACTCAATTCATATAGCAAATCAGCTGATTGTGATGTCTGTACTGCCAGACGACCGTCTCACAGAGTGATTCAACCGTTTAGAGTACCAGACGATCGGCTCAAGGGTTGAGACGGTCGTTTCGGTCATCAGGTTGATTGGAAATTGAATTGGCTATATTGTGCCCAAACTGAAGTGTGAACCGGTCAGTTCAATTAGTTGAACCGATCAGCTCGGCTCCGCTCACCAGACGGCTGTCTGGGTGAGTGAGATGGGCGTATCGCATGTGTGAGATGGCTCGGCTGGGGCCAAACGAACGTTCTAGAAGTTTCCCGAACTCGTTTCGATTGCAAAATTCTTGTGGTGTAAAAAATTAATGTCTAACATTAATGAGAATCTAATTGCCAAATTCGTGTGCGATTGAGAAACTTCCGGACATCTGTTTGGCAAAATGAGACGATCGTCTCATAGTGTTAGACGATCGTTTGGACTGCCATACGACCGTTTTGTGTTTTGCTAATTGTGAAAATTCAAGATCTTCCAGTCATTTCTACTCCCACACAAATCTTGTACAGATTATGAATCATGACCCTAACGCCATCTATAAATAGAGGGGCATTGGGGGCTTCCCAGAGTACAACAACATAATTGAAAATCAATTGCTCTAACAATTGTTGTCCTCTCTGGTTGTGGTAACCAAGAGAGCCCAAGCAGTCCTACCCGATAAAGGAGGGATAGCGATGGGGGAGAGCAAATGAGAATCGTTATTATGAGAGAGTAAGTTGGTGACTATTATGCCAATGGGAGATATAACTCCTTGTCTGTTCTAGTTGAACGATAGGAGTTCTAGTTGGTCTGTGTGGACTATTGTAGAGGCAGGAATCTTTTGGCAGCTGCTATGAGAGCAAAGTCAATCTGCAGTCTGTAGTGAGACCACACGAGTCGCTGGAGAAGTTGTCTTGTTCGTTGTCCGTGGTGAAGACCAGGAGTTGCACAGCAACCGTCCAAGAGTAATTAGAAGATAGTTGTACAACAACGAGTTGTTATCATTGGACTTGCTACATGACCATGTATAACTCGTTAAACTATTTTTTTTATTTTATAGTAGATGTGATCTTGTTGTTATGAGAATACGAATAGATTAAAAAAAATAGTTCTGTTGTATTTCCCAACAATTACACTCAACCAAATTAATCCTTAATGTCTTTCCAAACACAGGCTTTTAACACATTTAGACGAACACTGAATTATTGTTGTGCTTTCGGCGGGTTCTGATTCCCTATCGGGTTATAGTGTGACAAGTCGATTTTAACCATGGGAATTCAAAATGGAGGGAAGTAAAGCCAATTGGTCGTGATTTATGGGCCACAACACCGTGGTCCGGTGCTTGCCAATGGGCAGCGACAGCTTACTACGGGAAGAATGACAAACCCTCTGCCGAACATAACTTCGCTGTCAGCTACAATTTCTAAATGCAAAATCTAAACGTCAAGCATTTCCGGAATATAATGTTCTCAACGCAACAAATTCATATGAGGATTCATCTGACATAGGCCAGCTGAGTTAAGATTAGTTACGTTGTCAAACCCAACATGCATCTCATATTGCTATTTCAGTAGTTTTTTTAATTATTTAAAACAACTTTTCGATTGACACTCAATTGTGTGCCTATATTTTGATAACATCAACTCCTCTCAAAGTACACCTCTAGCGCCGCCGCCTAACATCTTCTTTTAATCATTTTAGGAAAATTATTAATGCAACGACGCCACCACTAAATTCAACACCTAATTGTTTGTTCTATGTCAATGCTTTTCATTTGACCCAGTCTCCGTCTCTATTTGTCCAGCTCGTGTCCACTGATAAGTCACATCTCCACCATGTGTTTTGAAACTAAATCTTTATATATGCTTCACCAACGCCATCTTCCTGTCCCATTATGACTCTCAGCCATAACTATAATATAGGATTCCAGGCAAGATAGAAGTTTTTTTTTTGGAAGTCAGAAGGCAATCTTATTCATCCCACCCTCCTCTTGCGAGCAAATTTAAGCAAAGAATACAATCACTAATAAGACATGCAAAAGAAAATAAGGTAGTACTACTACCCTTACATTTGTCCCTAAGTAGGAACTGCTGAATATCAGTAGGAGGAGAACTACAAATAGTATAATTCTCTGACTGGTCTAAGTGTTTTTTGGCAAGACAGTCGGCCACAGTATTTCCTTCTCTACAGATGTGCACAAGGGACCACTCTTCTTTTTTCAAGCTATGTATTCTCGCGGCTAGCTTCGCATACTTCGGGTTCTCTCGGGCGAAGGTGTTAGCAACGTGGATAGCTAAGGATGAGTCGGATTCGAAGATCGCAGACTTTACCCTGTTAGCATGGGCTATCTCCATAGCTAGAGTGATACCACGAAGTTCCGCTTCAATAACATCTTGGGTAAAAACTTGCAACGTAGCTCCCCCTATCCACCTACCGAGGTCATCTCTAGCTACCATTGCACAGGATGCTCGATTGCGTTTTACGGCCGCATCAGTATTAAACTTGAGAACATTTTGGACAGGGGGCGACCAAGGCAGCTGTCTATCCAACTCAGGAATCCGAGATGAATTGCAGGTATCGGTGTACGCCGCAATATGGGTGTTGACTTCTCTGACGATGAAGTGGGCTTGTTATTGAGGGTCACTAGTCGCATTCTGGAAAACTTGTCTGTTCCTGGAGTTCCATATGTGCCAGCAGGAAGTAAGAAAGAGGATCGTTGATTGCTCATCCTGCTCAAGTTGTTCATTGAACCATTCCGGGAACTCGCTGCTAGCGAAGAATTGGCTTACATCTCTGTCTTTGTATAGGGTCGTCCACACGGCTCGTGCAAAGATACAATCTCTAATCGCATGGATAGTGTTCTCTTCACCGTTGCGGCATCTAGGGCAAGAGGAGTCAATACTGATCTTTCTTCTCAGCCTTCTCGCAT
The DNA here is from genome assembly GCA_963693085.1 of Alisma plantago-aquatica. NCBI lineage: Eukaryota > Viridiplantae > Streptophyta > Magnoliopsida > Alismatales > Alismataceae > Alisma > Alisma plantago-aquatica. The sequence goes on from OY856410.1 coordinate 160,128,647, forward strand.
TGGTCAGTATAGCCTCGTGCATGAGAAGCCAGGCGCAGAACTTAATGCGAGGTGAGACACTTGCATTCCAGATCTTCTTCCACTTTCCTTCGGTGGGGCGTTATCTACCCTCCATAATCTTATGGTACGTTGTCTTGGTTGAGAACATGCTGGAACTTGTATGGTTCCAGACCCGTAAATCGTCCCCGTCCAAATCTGATGGAATGTCCATTCTAGCGATGTCCTGGACCACAGTTGGCGGCAACCATTCATGTAGAAAGGTCATGTCCCAGTTGCCTTGTAGGTTGACCAGCGAGCTAACTTTTAGGTCCGACAGATCAACGGGGATGGGGTGAGTTGCAATATCCTTTAGGACCTGATCTCCCCTCCACCATCTATCCTCCCAGACATCTATACTTTATCCATTCATTGGCACCATGTAAGAGTTGTCCTCGATGAAGTGTTTTCCTTCAAAGGTTGCATTACCTAGCTAGCCTCGACAAATTATAAGACTTCCCAGCAACGGCCTTCTTGAAATGCTCTCTCAATCCGGTGCACCAAAGAGATTGATGTGTAGTCGATAGTTCCCAGGAGTGCTTATAGAGGAGTGCTTGGTTCCAATATCGCATCTTCCTTATTCCAAGCCCGCCCTTATCTTTGCTACAGCAGACCTTGTCCCAAGCTACAAGAGCAAGGGGGTGAGTTTTATGTGATCCGCCCCAGATGAAGTTCCTCACCATGCCGTCAATCCTGTCACAGAGTAGTGAGGGTAGCCTTGCCATTTGCATAACGTAGGTGGGGATAGCTGCAAGAGTTGCTTTGGCAAGGCATACTCTCCCGGCCAAGGAGGGACACCTCACAGACCATGCATGTAGCATGTTCGACACTTTGCCTAGGACCTCACTGTAAGTATATTTCATAACCTTCTGGAGTTCAATAGGGACACTGAGATACTTCCCCAAGTCCTCGGTGGATTGGAACCCAACAAACCTTTGAATCCTCCTTCTCAAAGATGTGTCCACGCTCTTAGCAAAGAACATTCTGGTCTTCTTCTTGGACGCATATTGGTCAGACGCCTTGTAGAAAGCCTGGAAACATTCCTTTATAACTTTGGTTTGGCGCAAGGAGGCCTGTCCAAAGAGGATCAGGTCATCAGCAAAGCATACGTGGGAGATGGGCGGACCCTTCCTCGACAAACGCACTGGTTTCCATTCAGCATGTGCGACCTTATGCCCAATGAGTTGGCTGAGACGTTCAAGGCATAGAACGAACAAGTATGGAGACATGGGGTCCCCTTGTATGAGACCCCTAGTAGGCTTGAAAGGTCTGGCATTATTTCCGTTCCACACGATAGTTGTGTGTCCCCTTGAGATGGATTGCATGATATAGCTTCTAATGTTGTGTGGAAGGTGGATTCTTCGAATCGTGTCCTCGACGAAACCCCATGACATCTAGTCGTAGGCCTTCGTGAGGTCTACCTTAATAGCCATGGTCGCCTTACCTCTTCTTCGCTTCATAGTATGGATGAGCTCTTGAACAATGGCGATGTTGTCAGCTATCTTCCGGCCTGGTATGAAGTTGCTTTGCGCCTGAGAGGTCCACCCAGCCATGTATGGTTTGAGTCTCTCCACCACTAGCTTAGAGGTCACTTTTAGAGCAATGTTGTTTAGGGATATAGGCCTAAAGTTCTCGCATCTCTCTGGATTATGTATCTTCGGAATGAGTACGACGGTGGAGTTGCAAAGGTCGTCGGGTATGCATCATGTGCTGATGGCATGCTGGACCATTCTGACAAAGCTGGGACCGACTATCTCCCAAATTTTCTGGACGAAATGCGTCGAGACGCCATCAGGGTCGGCCGCCTTCGTGGGGTCGAGGGACATCGTGACTTCGTGAATTTCCTCAGCAGAGGGGGTAGCCCCGATGGCAGACAGTTGGTCTCCACTGAGGGCCGCGAACCTACCAGGAAAGCTCTCCAGTTGTAGCTGAGCGTCGCCGTTGGGTGCGGTAAGGATGGACTCGAAATGAGAGACGATCAGCTCCCTCAGTTCGGGCTCCTCTGTGATCGAAGCTCCTTCATTATTTCTCAGTTTGGAGATGGCGTTTCGTCTAGCCCTCTGATTAACAAAATTATGAAAAAAATAGAGTTTGTATCACCGTTCTTTAACCAGTTGGTGTGGCATCTGTGCTTGAGGTCTTGCTCCTCGGCCTTCAAGATCACGTCGAGCTCACTTTGGAAATCCGCACAAAGGGCGTCGGAAATGTCATTGTAGTCCACCTCGAGCTCCTTTTGCAGTCTGCCAATGTTTTGAATTACACGGTCCTTTTGTTTCCTCTGGTTCTTCCTCGTTTGTGTGTCCCATCTCATGATGGTGGACTGGGATTTATGGAGGGCTTCGTTAAAAGTCACTTCTGAGTTCTGGTTCCAGGTGTTCTTGAGCATGGATGTGAACCCCAGATTTAGCTGCCAAGATGCCCTTGTAACAAACCTTCTGGGTGGCCTGTAGGGATTCCTTGTCTTAATTAGCAGAGGGCAATGGTCAGAGCCCAACCTAGGAAGGTGCTCGACTACAATGTCAAGGTAGAAGCTGATGAATCTCAAGTTGGCCATAGCTCTGTTGAGTCTCTTAAAGAGGCGGCCATGGCGAAAGGTGAATCTCATGCCAGAGAAACCGAGATCCGATAAGTCGGCTTGCATCATGGTTTTCTGGAAAGTTGTTGCCTCCGTTTGATTGAAGTGGTCGCTGTCGCATTGTTCAGAAGGATCAATAATGGCGTTGAAATCTCCCAAAGCAACCCAAGGTAGCTCGAAGGTTTCCCCCATGTGGATAAGGTGTTTCCACAATAATTGTCGAGTACCCTTCTGGGGGCTAGCATAGATGAAGGAGATATAGAAGGCGTTGTTCACCTTGTAAGTAATAAATAGGCAAGATAGAAGTTTAATCCCACAAATATTGCTAGTCCCCCGATTGTTTGAACAAATTAGGCATTGAGATTTCAGTCGGGCGGTATCCCCGTTTCCCGACACTAGTTGTGTGTGATCCTCTCCGCACCCAACATTTGTTATCAACTTCCAACATCCTAAGCTTTCAACTTACCAGCACCTTCCTCTTCTACCAACTCTTCCGTTGTATTCTAGTCATATGTGAACTTCATCTGCATAACTAGTTGTCCACTTACAAAGCCATGCCAAAGCAATGGCATATTTCAAACGCTAGCCGATCATAATGAAGTTTTCAAACCACAAAAAGAATTAGCCGCATATAGGTTTGTTTATTCAAGAAAGTTGGATTATAAATTTGATACTAGCAGTTGATGCATTCATCATCCCAGCCCTTTTCGTCCTCTCCTGCGAAGGCGACGGCGATAAGGAGTCTAGGTTTGGTATCTCGCCCTGACGGCTGTGATTGGTAGGACCTGGGGCATCCAGATAGTGTTCTGTCCACTCCGGTGGTGGCTCTCTATCCGCCCAGGAACAATGGCAGAGGATATAGTACAACGATGCGAAGCACTTAGGTTGGGCGGAGAAGACATTGCAATTTTTTCAGAGGAAGACGACGCTGTGGAGCAAGAACAACTGGATCTCACGCTGGCAGCCAGAATGATGACGGAAAGTCCTTACAATTTCAACGCTCTTCAGAGAACGATGACCATGATTTGGGGCTTGAAGCGCAAGCCTACTTTCAAAAAAATCGAACATGAGGTGCTGATAATCCAGTTCGAAGATGCGGAAGACAAAAGTAAAGTGCTACTAGGGGCACCATGGAGTTTCGATAATAATATCCTCATGCTGAAAGAAGTGAACAGCTCCATCCAACCCTCAGAACTAATTTTCAACGAGACACCTATATGGATAAGATTGTACAACCTTCCTCTGGGTTACAGGTCCGACAAAGCTGTAATAGTTGTAGCCAGTAAAGTGGGAAAGTTTATTGAAATTGATAGAAACGAGTCCACTTGGAACAGAGCTAGAAGGGTGCGGATCGCCATTGAGGTGGACAAACCTCTGAAGACCAAACAGAAGATGAAGGATCTTAGAGGGAATGTGGTTGATATAGATATTCGTTATGAACGCTTACCAAATTTCTTCTATGCTTGTGGTAAAATAGGCCATGTCCAGAAGGAGTGCCTGCTGAAGGAAACAACGGAAAGTGGAAGGTGGGGAAGCTGGAATCGGGCCTCCCCACAGAGAGTTGCAAGAAGTGGAGATGAAGCAGTAAGATATGAATTGTGTAAGAGGCAGCTGGATATGGGAAGAGAAGACATCTCCAGATCTCAAACGGTGTCTGCAAGAGCCGCGAGGGAGGTGGAAATGTGGGAGCTGAGGCAGAATACTTCTAATAAAGGTCAGCAGGGAGGTCGGGGGACAGAAAGTAACAGAGAAGAGATAATAAAGAATCCAGCAAAGGGCACTGAGGGAGAATCAAATGTAGGGGACCACGACAACTAGGTTTCTCCTAACGAGGATGATAACCATGATAGCAGAACCGACAACATAGCACGGGCAGAGAACAGCCACAAGAAAGCTGCCACAGCTAATATACATGTGGACTCGCCTACCAACCCTCTCTTCAAGGTCTTAATATCTTCTCTTCAATGTGAAGCAGACGAGCATAATTCCCCAACCACCGAAAGAGCTGGCAGCAACAGCCCAGGTACCACCAAAGATGCCCAACAGGTGACTGACATTGGGACCCAAAGAATGCAGGAAGGCAAAAATAAAAAGGCAGGAACTGGACACACTATAGTGCTTGGAAGCATGGGCCATACAGAAACCATTAACCTGGACGAAGGGAGTAAACAAAGGATGGAGGGAAGGGACAAAAGGCACAGCACCAAGGCACAAAAGGAACCCGGCTCCATAACCGGGGGTAAAAAAACAAGTCTGCAGGAAGGAAGAAAATACAAGAAGATACACAGAACAGGGCAGAAAGGGGCAAGCACAACAAGTGAGGAAGGGGAAATAACCAAAACACAAAGGAAAAGCAAAGCAGTGCAAAGAAAAGAGTGGCTGAAAGAGACAAGGAGACGACCAAAGACGCAGTGGAAACAAGGGAACAGAAACATAGAAGAGAGGAGGGCTGCAAGATGGTATGGGAGGGCTACTCCCAAGTACCAGTGGCTGGGGTAAACCAGCACCGTGAAGGACAATGAAAATATTATCATGGAACTGCCAAGGTGTGAGAAACCTTGGCACAATAAGAACCCTCAGAAAATACTATTGGAGGGAGCGCCCTGAATTAGTTTTCTTAATGGAAACTAAGATCAGCAACATTGACCTTGAGAAAACCCAAAGGAAGTGCGGGTACAACAATGGCCTATGTTTTAGTAGCATAGGGAGATCTGGTGGCATGGGCATCTGGTGGAGGGACATTGATGTCTCATTGATCTCTTTCTCTCATCATCATGTTATTGTGGAAATTGTAGATGATGGCAAAAGCTGGCTGTTCGTGGGGATTCATGGCTGGGCGGATAACCACCTGAAATGGAAGACGTGGGAACTGATGGAAAAGCTTAGAAAAGATCACGATGGGAATCCTATGTTATTCATGGGGGATTTCAATGAGATCCTATGCAGCAGTGAAAAAGATGGCGGGGCTGATAATTTTTACCGCCACACAAAGGAGTTTAGAGAAATTATCGACAAATTCTCTCTTTATGACCTTGGTTTCACTGGCCAACAGTACACGTGGAGGAAGGGGCTGAATTAAGAAACTGTTGCTATGTATGCCCATAGAGCAAGTCATATGATGATTGTAATGGGATACTTTGTAATTGATTTGAATAATAATAAAGGCAATTTCCAATCTATATGTTTAAACTGTTTCTGAGATGACGGTGTAACATGATAGATGTCTACAGATTGATTTACTCAATGACGTATGCTTTTGGGTTGAGGACCTAAACGATGAGATCATACGGATGTTAAGGGTATTCTTTCTTGTTTGGTCCCTAGTCGGTTGTTATTGTGGAAATAACCATAGACATCAATAACACTAAAGACTAGATTGTGTGTTGGTTGATGACAGAATCTCATTAGTCATGATATGGTGATATCAAACCAAGCACATAGGTACTTGTTAGAGAACAAGGTACCGGACAGACCCACCGTGAGAGTGACACATGGAACCATGACATGGTAGTCACAGTCAGCTCTCACAGTGATGGTGGTGAGTGTGATTCTTAGACCTGAAATCACTACACTCAACACATGTTGTTGGGTACACTTTGACATCATCAAACGCAGTCCTGAAACATGGATTGTTATAAAGGTGATGATTGGGTGGCTTTGACACATGGGGCTTTTGAGGGGTGAGTGATAGAAATCGGATTTGTCCCTCCTAAGGGAGTTTGATATCCTTGGCCACTTGATGAGTAGGATTGAGAAAGGCATGCGCATGCGCGTGTGAATCAATATGTGATATTGATGTCATACACATCTCACTCGGTCTACTCTGAGATCAAGAAAATGAATGAACATTAACAGGATGACTGTTCCATGCCTCGAGTTCATTATGGATATCAGTGACAAAGGAATTATACATTCACTGTAACACCATTCACGGATTGTAGGATGAAAGTTGTTCTCCAACTTTCTACTTTCACTTGGGTAGCAATGATGTGTGACTAGGCACCGCTCTTTGCTTGTGAAGTCATAAGTGTTATGGACTTTCACTGCCAACGTGAAATGGACCTGCAGGGTCACACACATAGGATTTAACCTGGAAGAGGAGTTTTGTCCACAAGCAATGTTTAGATTGATTACTAAAGGAGTTTAGTAGTTCAATTAAACACTCAATTAATTGATAGCTCAATATCATAATGTTCAAGGTGTTGGACGCATTGATTGGAGTATCGGATTGATTGAAATCGCATTTGACTGATTCTGCACAATCTGCATTCCCAACCGATCGGTTCATGTGATGAAGCGGTCGGCTGAGGTTGCTGAACCGGTCGGCTCAATTGTTGAACCTATCGGCTCATGCACAGAATGAAACGACCGGTTCAAGTGTTGAACCGATCGGTTCAACTGGTGCAATCGAGCAACTTGGGAAAGTAGGATTGGTGAGAATTTTCCTTTCGTTTCAATTATCCAATTTGATTGGAAATAGGATTGATATTCGATATCGATTGGAAACAAAAGAAGGAAAGTCAATCGGGAACCAACCTGGAACCCCAACCGACTGGTTCATGAGTGAATCTATCGGTTCAAGGGTCCCAAACGATCAGTTCATTGGTGAACCGATCGGTTCAGGTCCCCAACCGACCGGTTCACTTGTGAACCGATCGGTTCAGGTTGCGAGATGGTTGCTTTTGTGGAAAATCCCGAACCCTTCTACTCCTGCTTTAGTCCCGTATTGTCGGGCACAGAGAACCCTGTCCCATGACCCGCCTATATATATAGGGGTATTGGGGGCTTCTGAGAGTACGACTCAGTGCAAGTTGATTGCTCTGCAAAGTTGTCGTTCTCTCTGGTTTTGGTAACCAAGAGAGAGCCCGAGCAAGTGCTTCCCGCAAAGGGAGGTGCAGCAAGGGAAGGACAACTGTAGTTGCAATTGACAGCAGGAGAGTGTGTTGGCGACTAGTACGTCAACAGGAGGGTGCAACTCCTTCCACTTCCTTTTGGGACAAGGAGAGTAGAGTTCCAGGTGGTCCGTGTGGACTACTTCAGAGGCGGGAGGTCACTGCCGCTCAGGAGGACAACTGTCATCCGACAGTCCGGTAGGAGGAGGAGTCTTCAGTCCCGGTGCGACCAGGAGCTGCACAGACACCATCCAAGACCGGAGGTGAATACCGCGCAAGGCGCATGGTATTGTCGCCGAGCAAGCCTCGGGACAAGGTATGATTCACAAACCATCTTTCCTATTATATAGATGTTGACGCGATTCCTTTTGTTCTGGGTTTGGGGAGAGAAAATTTTTGTTTCCACTACTTCTCTACCTCCTCCAATTCCCAACAGTGGTATCAGAGCGAGGTTAACCTCTCTATATTTTAGGATTATCGATGTGATCGATTTTGGTTTGTCGCCTTTATTTATTGCATGCGATGCGAATAATATCGGCTTTATACATGTCCAATCCACAAATCCCTAATATTCATATATGATATGTAATATTAATGCACTCGATACGCGTCGCCCTTAAATGAGTTTTGTGGTGGATGTGTAGCATGATTATGGCCTATAAACCCCTATATCTGTGTATGGTTGTTTGTGTGGTTGCTTGCATCTCGGTCTGCGCACCGATTTCCTTTCTCATATTCCTGATGTAACTCGAAATAATTCGAGAATTCTTTTCCTACCTTTGCTCCCCCCGAATGTAACTCGGGGTTTCACAATTCAATTGTAATAGGATAGATTTTATTTCCTGTTATGTCAATGAACGGCGGACAACCTGAAGACGATCGGTTCAAGGAGTGAACCGATCGGTTGGTGATCCAGACGGTCGGTTCGAGGAACGAGATGAGCGGGTGGCGACTTGAGGAGATGCACGATGACCGGTGAACCGATCGGCTGGAGGCGCCAGTCGATCGGCTGGTGGCACCCGAACAACCTACCTGATGGCGAGCCGATCAGTCATGGAGATGAGCTGATCAAACCCAGAAAGGCAAGCACAGATTTCATCTTGTACAGGTTGCATGTGATGTAGACCTAGATGACCGTGATTCCTCTTGGCTCGAGGAATCACAAATAGGATGGCCATAATCATTGCTTTTTATCTCTTATGCATGTTTTCTGTGGGATATAGCATGTATATGATACGTACTATATATTGTGGTGATTGGATATGTATATGTATATAAAAACCAAATCCCTCATTAAATATTAAGTTTTAGATGCCTTCCAAATGCGACACACGTGAAAAGCTTGATCGACCAAGTGTGGGGACGCCCTAGCGTGGTGCACCATCTATCTCATGGAAGCGTGAAGGATGAATGTGTGGGTCTACCCTAGCAGGGTGCATGTTCATCGTGTTGGCTTTGGGTCAGACTTAACAAGGTGACCTAGATAGGATCTAGCGCCTTGAGGCATGGAGATGATCATTGCAAAGAGTTGCATATGACATCTTTCAAGAGTTGCATATGATGCAATTGGCAAGAGTTGCCTACTGAGAGATCTGAGTTGTGGGTGACAGCCCTAGCTGGTCCATGGCTCAGAGGATTTCAGGATCTTGACCCACTAGAAGATTGTACGCTGCAATCTTCTGAATTGATGGTGAGGGCTATCAATTTGAGTCAAAATAGTGGGAGCGGTAATTAATTAAAGGCCTAATTAACTATCATCAAATTTTATTCAAATCAAATCAAAAAAGGTTTTGACAAATGCAAATTTTCTCTTGTAGAATGGCAAAAGAATCATCTTTTAAAATGGGCAAATTAATTGAGAATAAATTCCATAACTGGTTGAGGACTGTGGGAAGTGTTCTGCACAATCCAGATATACCAGGAGCCTTAGAATCCACTCTATGTACGCTTAATGCGTTGGTGAAGAAGAGAGTAGGTAAGGGAGAGAAGTGTTCTCTCGCCAAACCAATTTCTTCTACATGGAGAGGATGGAAGGAACAATGGAAGAAGAAGTCAGAGATAGAGATCTCTACTTCTGGTGTATACATGATAGAGATTAACTTTACTACTTCTTCGTCATGGGTACTTGATACCGGATGCGGATCTCACATTTGTTCAAATGTGAAGGATCTTAAGAGAAGTAGGCCTTTGGGGAAAGGCAAGGTTGAACTACGTGTTGCTAATGGGGCAAGAGTTGCCGCCAGTGCCGTAGGAACCTATGAGTTAACTCTACCCAGTGGGCTAATAATAGAGATGAAGAACTGCTATTATGTACCTGCCATAAATAGGAATATCATTTCCGTCTCTTGTTTGGACAAAGATGGATTTGAATTTCTTATTAAGAATGGAAAGTGTTCCATTTCTAAAGATGGGATCTTTTATGGCAGTGCCCCTATGTCTTATGGTCTATACTTGATAGACTTGGAGACAAGTGTATACAATGTAAACACCAAAAAGCAAAAACTCAACGACTCAAACAAAACATATCTTTGGCATTGTCGTCTAGGGCACATAAATGAGAAGCGCATTTCTAGACTCCATAAAGATGGTTATCTAGACTCTTTTGATTATGAATCAATAGAGACATGTGAATCTTGTTTGTTGGGCAAGATGACCAAGACTCCCTTTTCAGGTAAAGGTGAGAGAGCTAGTGATCTATTAGGACTCATACATACTGATGTATGTGGGCCTTTTAGAACTAATGCCAGAGGTGGGTATCAGTACTTCATTACCTTCAGTGATGACTTCAGTAGGTATGGCTATGTGTACCTGATGAAACATAAGTCAGAAACCCTTGAAAGGTTCAAGGATTTCATGAATGAAGTACAGAACCAGCTTGGTAAAAGTATTAAGGCACTTCGTTCCGATCGAGGTGGAGAATACTTGAGCCAGGAGTTTGAGGACCTTCTGCGAGCCCGTGGTATTGTATCACAATGGACTCTGCCTGGAACACCACAGCATAATGGTGTGTCTGAAAGAAGGAATCGCACATTGTTAGATATGGTGCGATCAATGATGAGTTTTGCTGATCTTCCAATTTCTTTCTGGGGTCATGCTCTTGAAACCGCCGCGTTTATGCTTAACCGTGTACCATCTAAATCGGTTCAAAAGACACCATATGAGATATGGTACGGGAAGCGTCCCGATTTGTCTTTTCTGAAGATTTGGGGCTGTGAAGCTTACGTCAAGAAAACGTTTCTTGATAAGCTTGGACCCAAATCCGATAAATGTTATTTTGTTGGATACCCCAAGGAAATGAGGGGATATTACTTATACCACCCTACTGACAACAAAGTGTTTGTTGCCAGGACAGCTGTGTTCCTAGAGAAGGAATTTATTTCCAAAGGAAGCAGTGGGAGGAATATAGAGCTTGAAGAGGTTCAAGCCCAACAAGAAAACATTGAACCGGTAGATGTACCAGAGGAAAATAAAGATTCACAAGGTGTTGTGGAATCTCAATCTCCTCAAGTGACACAAGGACCTCGTAGATCTAGTAGGACTCGCCTTGAACCTGAGAGGTTTGGATACCTTGTAACTCAGGAAGGTGGAGAGTTGATCATAGATGATGATCCAACTACCTACGTAGAGGCTATGGAGGGACCAGATTCTGAGAAATGGCTTGAAGCCATGAGATCCGAGATGGAATCCATGTACTCCAACAAAGTATGGACTTTGGTGGAACCACCCGAAGGGGTAAAACCCATAGGGTGCAAGTGGGTCTTTAAGAAAAAGACTGACATGGATGGAAATGTGCAAACTTATAAAGGTAGATTGGTTGCAAAGGGTTTTCGACAAATTCAAGGTGTTGACTATGACGAAACCTTTTCTCCAGTTGCCATGATTAAGTCCATTAGGATCATGCTTGCTATTGCAGCCTACTATGACTATGAGATTTGGCAGATGGATGTTAAAACTGCATTCCTTAACGGGAATATTCATGAGGATGTGTACATGACACAGCCTGAAGGTTTTGTAGATCCAAAGAATGCCAATAAAGTCTGTAAACTGCAAAGGTCAATCTATGGATTGAAGCAAGCGTCTCGGAGTTGGAATCTTCGATTTGATGAAGAAGTCAAAGTGTTTGGCTTTATTCAAAATGAAGATGAACCTTGTGTGTACAAGAAGGTTAGTGGGAGCTCGACCACATTCCTCATATTGTATGTGGATGACATACTTTTGATGGGTAATGATGTCTTAGCCTTAGAGAAGGTAAAGACTTGGCTTGGGAAAACTTTCTCAATGAAGGACTTAGGAGAAGCATCCTATATTCTAGGAATTAAGATCTATAGAGATAGATCTAGAAGGCTTCTCGGACTAAGTCAGAGCACGTACATTGACAAGGTGTTGAAGCGGTTCAGCATGGAGAACTCAAAGAGAGGCAACGTCCCTATGCTACATGGAGTTACCGTCTCTAGAGCTCAATGTCCCTAATCTTGTGAAGAGAGGGAGCGGATGAATGGGATCCCATATGCATCATCCATCGGATCCATCATGTACGCTATGTTGTGCACATGCCCAGATGTCTCGTATGCCCTCAGCATGACGAGCAGGTACCAGTCAGATCCTGGGGATGCTCACTGGACAGCCGTGAAGAACATCCTCAAGTACTTGCGAAGGACTAAGGATCAGTTTCTTTTGTACGGCGGCGAGGAAGAGCTGGTTGTAAAGGGTTACACCGATGCAAGCTTCCAAAACGATAAAGATGATTACATATCACAGTCAGGATTTGTGTTTTGCCTTAATAATGGAGCTGTGAGTTGGAAGAGTTCCAAGCAAGAAACAGTTTCCGATTCTACTACAGAGGCCGAGTATATTGCTGCTTTGCATGCAACAAAGGAGGCTGTGTGGATCAGGAAGTTCATTTCTGAACTTGGTGTAGTTCCCAGTAGCTGTGATGCAATTGAGCTTTATTGTGACAATAATGGAGCTATTGCACAAGCTAAGGAGCCCAGATCACATCAACGGTCCAAGCACATACTGCGGCGCTTCCATCTCATACGAGAGATCGTACAGCGAGGAGATGTGAAGATTTGCAAAGTACCAACTGAAGACAACATAGTTGATCCACTGACTAAGGCCCTTTCTCAGCAGAAGCATGATGGTCATAGGTCACAAGGACTGCGTTTCCTTGGTGACTGGCTCTAAGTGCAAGTGGGAGTCTGTTGGTATGTATGCCCATAGAGCAAGTCATATGATGATTGTAATGGGATACTTTGTAATTGATTTGAATAATAATAAAGGCAATTTCCAATCTATATGTTTAAACTGTTTCTGAGATGACGGTGTAACATGATAGATTTCTAAAGATTGATTTACTCAATGACGTATGCTTTTGGGTTGAGGACCTAAACGATGAGATCATACGGATGTTAAGGGTATTCTTTCTTGTTTGGTCCCTAGTCGGTTTTTATTGTGGAAATAACCATAGACATCAATAACACTAAAGACTAGATTGTGTGTTGGTTGATGACAGAATCTCATTAGTCATGATATGGTGATATCAAACCAAGCACATAGGTACTTGTTAGAGAACAAGGTATCGGACAGACCCACCGTGAGAGTGACACATGGAACCATGACATGGTAGTCACAGTCAGCTCTCACAGTGATGGTGGTGAGTGTGATTCTTAGACCTGAAATCACTACACTCAACACATGTCGTTGGGTACACTCTGACATCATCAAACGCAGTCCTGAAACATGGATTGTTATAAAGGTGATGATTGGGTGGCTTTGACACATGGGGCTTTTGAGGGGTGAGTGATAGATATGGGATTTGTCCCTCCTAAGGGAGTTTGATATCCTTGGCCACTTGATGAGTAGGATTGAGAAAGGCATGCACATGCGCGTGTGAATCAATATGTGATATTGATGTCATACACATCTCACTCGGTCTACTCTGAGATCAAGAAAATGAATGAACATTGACAGGATGACTGTTCCATGCCTCGAGTTCATTCTGGATATCAGTGACAAAGGAATTATACATTCACTGTAACACCATTCACGGATTGTAGGATGAAAGTTGTTCTCCAACTTTCTACTTTCACTTGGGTAGCAATGATGTGTGACTAGGCACCGCTCTTTGCTTGTGAAGTCATAAGTGTTATGGACTTTCACTGCCAACGTGAAATGGACCTGCAGGGTCACACACATAGGATTTAACCTGGAAGAGGAGTTTTGTCCACAAGAAATGTTTAGATTGATTACTAAAGGAGTTTAGTAGTTCAATTAAACACTCAATTAATCGATAGCTCAATATCATAATGTTCAAGGTGTTAGACGCATTGATTGGAGTATCGGATTGATTGAAATCGCATTTGACTGATTCTGCACAATCTGCATTCCCAACCGATCGGTTCATGTGATGAACCGGTCGGCTCAATTGTTGAACCTATCGGCTCATGCACAGAATGAAACGACCGGTTCAAGTGTTGAACCGATCGGTTCAACTGCTGCAATCGAGCAACTTGGGAAAGTAGGATTGGTGAGCATTTTCCTTTCGTTTCAATTATCCAATTTGATTGGAAATAGGATTGATATTCGATACCGATTGGAAACAAAAGAAGGAAAGTCAATCAAGAACCAACCTGGAACCCCAACTGATCAGTTCAAGGGTCCCAAACGATCGGTTCATTGGTGAACCGATCGGTTCAGGTCCCCAACCGACCGGTTCACTTGTGAACCGATCGATTCAGGTTGCGAGATGGTTGCTTTTGTGGAAAATCCCGAACCCTTCTACTCCTGCTTTAGTCCCATATTTCCGGGCACAGAGAACCCTGTCCCATGACCCGCCTATATATATAGGGGTATTGGGGGCTTCTCAGAGTACGACTCAGTGCAAGTTGATTGCTCTGCAAAGTTGTTGTTCTCTCTAGTTTTGGTAACCAAGAGAGAGCTCGAGCAAGTGCTTCCCGCAAAGGGAGGTGCAGCAAGGGAAGGACAACTGCAGTTGCAATTGACAGCAGGAGAGTGTGTTGGCAACTAGTACGTCAACAGGAGGGTGCGACTCCTTCCACTTCCTTGTGGGACAAGGAGAGTAGAGTTCCAGGTGGTCCGTGTGGACTACTTCAGAGGCGGGAGGTCACTGCCGCTCAGGAGGACAACTGTCATCCGACAGTCCGGTAGGAGGAGGAGTCGTCAGTCCCGGTGCGACCAGGAGTTGCACAGACACCGTCCAATACTGGAGGTGAAGACCGCACAAGGCGCGTGGTATTTTCGCCGAGCAAGCCTCGGGACAAGGTATGATTCACAAACCATCTTTCCTATTATATAGATGTTGACGCGATTCCTTTTGTTCTGGGTTTGGGGAGAGAAAATTTTTGTTTCCGCTGCTTCTCTACCTCCTCCAATTCCCAACAGAAACCATAATAAGAGAGCGCCTTGACAGGGCGCTGGGGTCTGATGAGTGGGCGAGCATTTTCCCTGATGTGTGGATCACCCATCTCCCTTTCTTAAATTCTGACCACACACCCCTTATTCTTAATATGAGAAAGAAGGATTACTACATCAGGAGAGCCAGGGATTTCAAGTTTGAAATTTTATGGATGAAAGAGGGTGAATGCAGGAGAATCATCAAAGAGGCCTGGGATAATAGTGAAGACACAAAGGTTACTGAAAAGCTTCAAACCTGCTCCGACAATCTGAGTGTGTGGGCAAAGAACAAGTTTGGGAACATACAAAAGAGACTAAAAAAGAAAGAAGCTGAACTGGGCAGACTACAAAATCTCCTAATGACAAACCAGAATATCGCCTGATGCAAGACCCTTAGTGAAGAGGTGGAGGATCTCCAGGCGCAGTATGAGAGTTACTGGTTTATCAGAGTGAAGGCTAATGAGATGAAGGATGGGGACCGCAACACTTCCTATTTCCACAAAAAGGCAAGACAAAGGAGGAAGAAGAATGCTATAACCAAGATCTTTGATGAAGACGGAAACCTGAAAGAGGAGGAGGATGAAATTATTGATGTAATAACAAAGTACTATAGTAAAATGTTTTCTACTAACAATTGCTTATGTAATGATGCTACAGAAGGGGTGAAGAGAAGAATCAATGATATTATGAATTATCACCTCCAAAAGGAGCCGGACAAAGATGAGATATGGCGGGCACTTCATCATATGCATCCGTCAAAGGCTCCAGGACCGGATGGTTACCACGTTGGCTTCTATCAAACTTTCTGGGATATAATTGGTGATGATGTCACAGATTACATAAAGAGTTGGTGGAATGACGAATAAGATTTAAAGCTTATTAACAAGACAAACCTGGTGCTTATTCCAAAGTGTGACAACCCGGACAAGATGAAGGATTTCCGTCCCATCAGCCTCTGCAACACGATGTATAAAGTGATATCCAAAATGATGGCTAACAGACTCAAGCCTCTCCTTGAGGAGATTGTCACTCCCAACCAAAGCGCCTTCGTACCTGGGAGACTCATACATGATAATGCCCTCATATCTTTTGAGATGTTCCATGCCATGAAGAGGAAAAAGAAGGGCAAAAAAACGTACATGGGGATCAAGCTTGACATGAGAAAAGCATATGATAGGTTTGAGTGGAACTTCATCGATAAGGTGCTCACAAACCTCGGCTTTGGGGAGCGTTGGTGCAAAAAAGTGGGTGAATGTTTCAAAAAGGCCTCTTTCTCTTTCATTGTTAATGGCAGGAAACATGGGGCTCTTCAACCGCAAAGGGGCATAAGACAGGGTGACCCAATATCGCCTTATCTGTTCATTCTTTGCGCCGATGTTTTCTCTAATTTACTCAACAGGGAGGTGGAGTTGGGGAGTATCCATGGGATTAAGAACTGCAGGGATGGTATACCTATATCTCACTTGTTCTTCACGGACGACAGTGTCCTTTTTGCTAGAGCGACTGTGCAGGAGGCTACCAAGATAGCTGATGTTGTCAGCTGCTACGAGCGTTCCTCGGGTCAAAAAATTAACTACGACAAGTCAGAGATCGTTTTCAGCAAAAATGTGACCACTGAGATGAGCAATCCTATTACAAACAAACTCCAAATGTGCAGGGTTGAAAAGCATGACAAATATCTAGGCTTACCAACGGTGGTGGGAAGATCAAAGAAAGCAGTCTTCACGAGCCTTAAAGATAGGATATGGAACAAGGTGAAAGGGTGGAAAGAGAAGTATCTGAGCCAAGCAGGTAAAGACGTGCTGATCAAATCTGTTATTCAATCCATTCCCACGTATACAATGGGGATGATGAAAATACCTGAAGGCATCATTATGGATATTAACAGACTGGTGGCTAATTTCTGGTGGGGGAGCTCTAATAACCAGAGGAAAATCCATTGGAGGTCTTGGGAAAGAATGTGCAAACCAAAAGGGGATGGTGGCATGGGGCTCAGAAATATGGGTGTTTTCAACTCAGCTCTTTTGGCCAAGCAGGTGTGGAGGTTGCACTCAAAACCAGCTGCTATGGTTAGTAAGGTCCTCAAATAGAAGTATTTTAAAAATTTGGATGTGTTGAAGGCCTACAGAGGTTTCGATCCTAGTTTCTCCTAGAGAAGCCTTTGGGGCTCAAAATCGCTCCTGCTGGAAGGCATTAGAACAACGGTGGGAAATGGTCACAGTGTGAACCTTTGGCTGGATGACTGGCTCCCTAACACCAAAGGCAGATGTTTGATCCCTGAGGGTTTGATTATGCACAGCGATATAAATGACTGGAGAGTCTCTGAAATCATTAACGAATAGACCGAACAATGGAGGTGGGACCTGATTGATGACCTGCTGCTTGCGGAGGACATCACGACTTTGAAGAGTCAGCCTCTGAACATCCATGGCAGACCGGTGGTTTATTGGTATCCTAACCAGGATGGTTGCTTCTCTGTTAGATCAGCTTACTGGCTGGGCATTTATGGTCAGGCTGAATCCTGGTGTGGTAAAAGACAGTCATGCTCATCCCCTTGGAAGGATTTATGGAAACTGGATGCACCGCCAAAGCTCAAAAAATTCCTGTGGAGGGCATGTTCTAATATTCTACCCACCAAAGAAACCCTTTTTCACAGACACATAACTAATGACGCTTTATGCAGCATTTGCAATAGGGAACCGGAGGATATAAACCATGTTTTATTCAATTGCAGCAATGCTACTAAGGTCTGGCAATCTCACCCACGTATCAAAGATTTGGCTGTTACCACCAGCATAAACCTGCTGGATGTTCTTCTGCGGCTTAAAGATCATGAAACTAGAGACGACTACCTGCTATTCTGCACTCTTTGCCTTGCGGTTTGGAAGTGCAGAAATTGTCTGTTGTTTGACCAAGAGAACGCCAACCCGTACCTGTTGGTTAGCGGCCTGTTACTTTGGGTGCGTTGTCATGGCAGCAGTCCTTGCTACGGCGCTCCACCTCGTACAGAAAAACCAGCTAGGTGCCCTACTACCTGGACCCCCCCTAGTCTAAGAAGCTTTAAAGTCAACTCTGATGCGGCTTTCATCCAGGGGGGGCTCATCAGCCTGGATACTGTTATCAGAGACCACATGGGTCAATTAATTGCTGCCCAAGCAAGGACGTTCATAGCAGAGTGGTCGGTTTTCTCTGCGGAAGCTGCTGCTCTTCTTCTGGGCGTGGAGCTGGCTCATGAAATGGCCATCAGGGAGGCGGTGTTTGAGTCTGACTCTTCCTCTGTGATCCATTACGTGAACAACAACATCGCCTTACTTGGTCCGTGTATGGGTGATGTTTTGAACATCAGAAGACGGATGATGTGCTTCCTAAAAGCTAATTTTGTCTCTGTTAAAAGGGAGGCAAACACTGCTGCACACAATCTGGCTAAGATGGGTCTTGGTGGACCTGCTATCCTAGTCTTATTCGATAACTTCCCTGATATTTGTAAGAATGGTCATTGTAATGGTCCTTAATATCTATGAATGGTTTTGTCAAAAAAAAAATAGTTCTGAAACTAACACTCGATGTCGTTCAGGATGTTTATTCAAGAAAGGATAAGGAAAGATATTTTCTGAAGCATGGAGAAGAGGAGTTAAGTTAACAAGCATACTTATTGATATTCCCATGGATTTTGGTTAGACAAGACACACAGAGAAGGGTAGGAACAAATTCCGTATTGGAAAAACACATTTAACTATCCAACGTACAACCAATCATCAGTTGTCACTTTGTGTTTCCTTTCCTTTTTATTTACATGTCAATTTTGTACCTTGTTCTATCAAACTCATTGTCTATCCAATCAGCCAAAGATGGCCCAAGAGGGACAACGACATAGGAAAGGATTTGGTGGAGGAGGATACTTAGTAGACTAGGTGGACTAAGTGGGAGCATGCAAGGGTGTTAATGGAATGGGAAACTTAGTAGAATGAGGCGAAGGAAAAGGTAGAAGTTTAGGCGAAGGCTAAAGAGGGTGTCCGTGGATTATTTGATTGGAAAAATATGATGTGCAATACAAACAGTTAAGGGGTACAATAAAGGAGTGAACTATTAGAGGTGTCAATGAAGGAGGAAATATATTCGAGCTGGAGGAATTGAAGCAAGAGTATAAAGAGTTGGGTTTGGGTAAAGAATTGAGGGGTGACAACGGGATCATGAGTGTAGAGGTGAAGAGTGAAGTAAAATTTAGTAGAGGGAACATGGAGATAGGAGATCGGTTCTTTTAAATAGAAAATGATAGAGCAATAGGATATTGGTTCTTTTAAATAGAAAATGATAGAGCAACTTCTAACTGGAAACTAATGTAATGAAATGTTATAATTTTTTTTGGCGGTAAAAATTCATCTTTTTTTTTGTATTAAATTTTTTGGATATGTCATATTCTTAATTATATATCATAGCATTGTTAGTACAAGCAGTGCTAATGGTATTATTAAGTTTTTTAGAAGAAATGTGCCTCTTAAACTAAGTAATTCACAGTTGGTGATGAGAGGTTTGGTTTTCCATGCTTATCACCTATTGCATTGTGTTCTTATATGCCAAAAATTTGTGCCTCCTAGTATGTAATTGTAGGATATGGTTATTTCTTCTTTTAACCCAAGATTAATGTCTCAACACATGTTTGTACTTCATGTAATCTAGTGTATATTTTTTTTATATATTCTGACTGTACCCATCTCTTTTTCTTTTTTATTAACATGCTCAATGATCTAAGAATTCATATTGAAAGGGATAAGAGGAGACTTGGATCTCCTCACTTTTGGGGAAAGGATACTCCAAAATGAATTTTGTTTGCTCTGTCAGCCTAATTTCCTTGAATGACTCCTTATTACTTTCTTCTTCCTGGTGCAAGCGTCTTTAAGAAAAGACATGAAAGTAGTGAGGCTTACCTTTTCTTGCTTTAAGGGCTTCAAAAAGTTTGATGTATGGACATGCCTCTCTCGGGGTAGGAGTCTTCCAAAGAATCATAGAAGAATTTCTCATTCACATCAAGATGTCTTGAATCATGGGTTGGGGTACTTGGTGTGTCATCTCAAACAATGGTGGGACAAATGGTATTATCCTTCCAAAAATTGGCGGGACACTTGATGTTATCTCCTCAAACAATGTGGGATAGCAGTATTATCATCTCAAAATGAGGTGGGGTAGCAAGAAATCTAGTGCACTTGGCACCCTCACTGAATGGTAGGACAATAGGGTTTTGGTTCTCTTAGCACCCTCACAATACTTTTTTCCCTTTATGGAATTCTCAACAACCTTGTTATCCTACGTGATAGACATCATGTTCAAATGCTCATGGGGAGGAGAGGGAGGTTGTGATGATGGTAGTGGTGGGGGTTGTGGTCTTTGGTTTAATGGATTGGGGTTTTCGAGGATGTAGGGTGGTTGTTATGGAGGTTGTGGTGGTGGTGTTTGTTGTGGGTATGGTTGGTACTGAGGTGGTGATTGTTGGTAATAAGGTGTGGTTGTTCGGTGTATTAGAGATTGAATGAAGGTTGTGATGGTGGTGGAGCATAAGGGGTGGAGGTTCCTTAGTATTTTTGTGAGGTTGTTACTTTCCCTTGTGGTTGAACATAGGCGCCTTGACTTGAGGAACACACATGGAACTACTATCATTGTTTGAGTTGGTCGAGGTTTGGTAGAAGAGTATCCCTTCCTCATGACGAGCAAGTGAAAGGGAAATCTGATCCAACCTTTGCTCAAGTTGGCTAATTATTTCTCTATAATAATCTCCACTCTTCATTCCTATCATTGTCTCACAATTGCACTAAATACTCCTACACTTGCTACTTAGATTTTGCACCTTAAAGTAGAGGAGGGGATATGTATGTGGGAAGATAGGGTGTTGTCTAGGAATCCTGTAACATACTGAAATCCACCATGTATCTCTTTGTACCCTTTTCTATAAGTTTGTCCTTCATTTTCATCCCATATGTCTTTAGAATTGATTTAGTGGAATTGTGATGGTTCTTGGATAAACATTTCCCATATATTCTTAATATAGGGTTGTAAGCACAAATGCCTCAGTTGGGTTTTAGATAATGGGCCTAAAGTGCAAATTATACACTAAGTAATAAAAAGAATAAGATATTTCGTCCTAGAACTTTCTAGTACTTTTTAGAATAAGAAAAATAAGAGAAAATCCAAATTATATATAAAGGAGATGATAAATGCAATAATTAGAGATAACATAGGATTTAATGGATAAAAGAAGATAATGAGGAATAAATTGTTCTAAAAATCATAATTGGAAACCCACAAGGATAATTTGACACTGAATTTCATTTTATTGACTTAAAAGAAACTTAAGGGCCAAGTATCATTTAATTTTGAAGATAAATGTATATATTAATGTCCTTATCAAAAGAAAATAGGAAATAGGCCAATAAAGTGAAATAAAATACTTAATGTCCTCAAAATAGAAAACTAACTCCAAATTCGTAATCTAAACATAAAAATAAGCCTTTGGGTAAATTTGCAACTAATTTGGATAATGTTTGAATAATGAGTAAAATAGGAGAGAGAAAGTGTGCAGAATCTTCAATTTATTTAATAAATAAATAATATCAACTTGTGAAAATAATGATAAAATTGTGTTCTAACCTCTTAGCAAGACTTATGGGTGAAGTTACACAAATTTTAAATAATGTTATCACCTCTTTTGAAGGAGGAAAGAGAAAATGACATATTAATTATTTAACCTATTAAACTTCTCCAAAAGGCAAAAATAACTCCATATTTGGATTCTATGCATCAAAATCAGTCAGAATATAAAATTTGGTTAATTTTGGATAACATTTGGGCTTCCAAATGAGGAGAGAGAAAAGCATTTAAATTTAGTAAAACACTTGGGTCCCATTTTAATACTAACATAGTTCCAATGTAACAAGGACTCTCCCCATCTGTGAGATCAGACGGCGTGTGGCCCTTCGTGGACCCGGGTCCATGTATCGGATGGCTAACGACCATCTTCTTCCTCAGTTCATTTAGGAAATAGGTTGCTTGCTTTCCAAGAATTCAAATCCAATTATCTCGAGAAATACTCGATGAAATTCGATGATTTTTGTTTCTACGAGTTCCTCATGAGATTCTTCTCAGCTTTATTCTAAAAGATTTGTGTTTTGACAAAGATTTTAGAAAACTCCAAATCGTGCGGCTCCTCTCTCTCTCACCCCACCTAGTTAAACCCTAGCCTAGGCCTCCTTGCCAATATATATACATGCCCCTAGGTCCGTCATCATCTTAGCAACTCAACCATACTTTCAATTTCACATTTCGTGGATGTTTGTGCCCTCAACTAGCCGTCGTAACCACAGGACTTGCGGCGCCTCTTGCTCCCTATTTCCTCGGCTATCGTCTCAATTCAAGGTACCCTTAGATCCGTCTCTTCATCCTCTTTCTTTTGCATGCCTAAACGCGAAGTTTGGTGGTGTATTTCATTTTTTCCCAAATTTGCAAGCAAGCAGCAAGAAGCAGCTCACTGCTCGATCGATCAGGTGCTTTGGGGAAGATGACTCCCCCGCATTTTTATGAAATTGCCCTCCATCATCCTCTTCGTATCTCTCTCTTTGCGAGAAGGGTGTTTTGTTCTTTTGGCCTCCGTTTGACCCGTGTTTGACCGTGAGCCTCAACCGATAGCAAGAGAAAGAAGGGTGTGTGGGCCCCACCTCCTGACCCCAGTTTTCTCTCTTCTCTATTTAATAATCAAATTTTTGATTTTCTGATTTCCTGATATCAAATAATTCATATAAATGCATCCAGTGGTCAAAAATTATAAATAAGTAGTGTTTTGAAATCAGGAGAATGAGATCTACCCATTAAAAATATGGATGTTTACGAAAAAGTGTTTTTAGAACGATTTAATTAACTAAAAATCACCAAAAATAACCCGAAAAGTCCATATCTTCAAAATACATAATATTATAGGTCATTCTGATCAGAAAAACCTAACTAAGACAATGGTGGTATTTTTGGAGTCTAATTTGAAGTTTTGTGCAAAAAGTTAGTAACTTTAGGGTTTTAAACCTTTGATGAGTATACTTAGTTCTAATCCATAGACCTAATGATGATATTGTTGGTATGTATGCCCTGAGAGCCAATCATGGGATGATTGGTAGGATACATTAAGATTGATTTGATAAAGATCAAAGGAAAGCTTCCAATTCTTTTTGGTTCAGTCATATGAGATAATGATAGAACAGATTGAATGTCTAGAGAATGACAGTACTCAATGATGTATGCTTTCAAGTTGAGGACCTGAATGGTGAGATCATACAGATGTTAAGAGTTTGTACATTATTATTATGTCCCTAGTCGGATGTCATTAAGTAAGGTAGATAGACAACAATGACACACAAGACTAGATTGTGGTGTTGGTTGATGACAGAATCTCATTAGTCATGATATGGAGATATCAAACCAAACACATAGGTACTTGTTAGAGAACAAGTTTACCAGACAGACCCACCGTGAGTTTGACACATGGAACCATGACATGGTAGTCACAGTCAGTTCTCACAGTGATGGTGGTGAGTGTGATTCTTAGACCTGAAATCACTACACTCAACACATGTCGTTGGGTACACTTTGACATCATCAAACGCAGTCTTGAAACATGGGTTGTTATAAAGGTGATGATCGGATGGCTTTGACACATGGGGCTTTTGAGGGGTGAGTGATAGATATGGGATTTATCCCTCTTGAGGGAGTTTAATATTCATGCCCACTTGATGAGTAGGATTGAGATAGGTGTGCGCACGCATGTGTGAATCAGTATATGATATTGATGTCATACATATCTCCTCCAATCTACTCTTAGATCAAGAAAGTGAATGAACATTGACAGGATGACTGCTCCATGCCTTGAGTTCATTCGGGATATCAGTGATAAAGGAATTATACATTCACTGTAACACCATTTACGGATTGTAGGATTGAAAGTTGTTCTCCAACTTTCTATTTTCCCTTGGGTAGCGCTGATGTGTGACTAGGCACCGCTCTTTGCTTGTGAAGTCATTAGTGTTATGGACTTTCACTGCCAACGTGAAATGGACCTGCAGGGTCACACACATAGGATTTAACCTGGAAGAGGAGTTTATCCACAAATAATGTTTAGATTGATTACTAAAGGAGTTTAGTGTTCAATTAAACACCCAATTAATTTATAGCTCAAAATCATAGTGTTCAAGGTGTTGGACCGATTGATTAGAGTATTGGATTGATTGGAACTGCAATTCATTGATTTGCACAAGTTTGCTGACCCAACCGATCGGCTCATGTGATGAACCAATCATCTCAGGTTGGTGAACCGATCGGCTCAAGACAGGCAGAGATGACTGGTTCAAGGGTTGAACCGATCGGCTCAACTGGTCTAAACGAGATCGTTTGGAAAGTCAGAAGACTAGTTTGTAAATACAATTTGTTTCACTTGTACAAATTTGATTTGGACAAGGATTAATATTTGATTAATCAGAGACAAATTTGAAAGTCAATTTGAGTTGGATTCAGGACCACGAACCGATCGGCTCAGGTGCCCCAACCAATCGGTTGAGGTGTGAACTGATCGGCTCAAAACCCCAACCGACCGTTTCATGTATGAAACGATCGGTTCAGGTGGCGCAGTTGGTTGTTTTTATGGAAAATTTCAAACCCTTCTACTCCTGCATTAATCCTGCATTGCCCGGGATAGAGAACCCTATCCCATGACCCTCCTATATATATAGGGGTAGTGGGAGCTTCTCAAGACAACAACTCAGTGCACCAGTTGCTCTGCAAAGTTGTCGTTCTCTCTGGTTTTGGTAACCAAAAGAGAGCCCGAGCAAGTGCTTCCTAATAAGGGAGGCACATCAAGGGGAAGACAACTATAGAAAGCGACTGGTGGCGGGAGAGTGTGTCGGTGACTAGTACGCTGACAGGAGGGTGCGACTCCTTCTGATTCCTTATGGGACAAGGAGATCAGAGTTCCAGGTGGTCCGTGTGGACTACTTAAGAGGTGGGAGACTTCTGCCGCTTGGAGGATAGTTGTCAATCTTGAAAGTCCCAGTGAGACCAGAAGCTGACAGTCCCAGTGAGACCAGGAGCTGCACAGACACCGTACAAGATCGGAGGTGAAGACCGCGCAAGCCGTGAGGTAAAGTCACCGAGCAAGCCTCAGGACAAGGTACGCCTCCACAAACCATCCTTCCTATTGTATAGACGTTGACGCATTTTCTTTGTTTTGGATTTGGGGAGAAGAAATTTTTTGTTTCCACTGCCTTCTCTGTCTCCCCTAAAACCCAATAGTGGTATCAGAGCCACGTCAACTTCTCTATGCTTTACGATTATCGATATGATCGATTTTGGTTTGTCGCCTTTATTTATTACATACGATGCGAATAAAATTGGCTTTATGCATGTCCAATCCTAAATCCACAAATCCCAATATACATATATGATATGTATTATAAATGCACTCGATACGCGGCACCCTTAAATGAGTTTTGTGGTGGATGTATAGCGTGGTTATGGCCAATAAACCCTATGTTTGTGTGCTTGGTTGAATGTGGTTGCTTGCATCTTGGTCTGCGCATCGATTCCTTATCACCTATTCCTGATGTAACTTGAGATAACTCAAGATTTCTTTCCTACCTTTGCTCCCCCCAAATGTAACTCACGGTTTCTCAATTCAAATGTAAATAGGATAGAATTTTATTTCCTATTATGTCAAAGAATGGCGGACATCTGAAGATGACTGAAATGATTGGTTCAAGGAGTGAACTGATCGGTTGGCGATCAAGATGACCGGTTCGAGGAGCGAGACGATCGGGTGGTGACCTGAAGAGATGCACGACGACCGGGCGAACCAATCGGTTGGAGGAGCCAACCGATTGGCCGGTGGCACTCAGACGACCAGCCAGGGCGAGAAGGTCATTCATGTGATGAGTTGATCAACTCGGATGGCTATAGCACTTCATCTTGTACAGGTTTCTTGTGATGTAGACCTAGATGACCATGATTCCTCTTGGCTTAAGGAATCACATTAGGATGGCCATAATCGTCGCTTTTATCATTTCGCATGTTTTATGTGGGATATAGCATGTATATGATATGTACTATATATTGTGGTGATTGGATATGTATATGTACCTATAAAAACCAAATCCCTCATTAAATATTAAAGTTTTCGATGCCTTCCAAATGTGACACACGTGGAAAGCTTGATCGGCAAAGTGTGGGCTCGGCTAAGTGTAGGCACGCCCTAGCGTGGTGCACTGTCTATCTCGTGGAAGCGTGAAGGATGGATATGTGGCTCTGCCCTAGCAGGGTGCATATTCATCGTGTTGGCTTTGGGTCGGACTTAACAAGGTGATCTAGATGGGATCTAGCACCTTGAGGTATGGAGGTGATCATGGCAAGGAGTTGCATATGACATCTTTCAAGAGTTGCATATGATGCAATTGGCAAAAGTTGCCTACCTGGAAGATCTAAGTTGTGGGTGCCAGCCCTAGTTGCTCCATGACATAGAGAATTTTAGTATCTTGACCCACTAGAAGATTGTTCGATGCAATCTTCCGAATTGATGGTGAGGGCTATCAATTTGAACAAAATAGTGGGAGCGATAATTAATTAAAGTCCTAATTATATCATATACTTTTCAAATCAATCAAAATAAGTCAAAATTGATTTTTGGACCAAATTGCATATCCTTTTGTAGTACAAATGACAAAAAACAACAATCACTTTTCGTTGTGATCGGTCCTTGAGAAGGACTAGCTGAATGGGACTAACTTCCACGACTGGTTTAGGACATTGAGAATCTTTCTCACTCAAGAGAGAAAGCTCTATGTCCTGGATACTCCAGTTCCAGAGGAACCTGCTCCTACCGCACCAAAGGCAAAAAGGGATGCTTATAAGAAGCATTCTGATGATGCCATTGATGCAAAGTGCTTGATGTTGTGCTCCATGAACCATGAGTTGCAGAGACAACATGAGAACATGGGTGTCATTGAGATGATTCATCATCTCAAGAACATGTATGAAGATCAAGCACGGCAAGAGAGATATGATGTCTCCAGCGCACTGTTCAAATGTGTCATGATAGAAGGAGATCCAATTAGTCCTCACACGCTTAAGATGATTGGGTATGTGGAGAACCTGACGAGACTGGGATTTCCCCTGAGCCAAGAGTTGGCTACTGACGTGATATTGCAATCATTGCCAGAATCATACAATCAGTTTGTGATGAACTACAACATGAACAACTTTGACAAGCTATTGACATAGTTGTTGGGCATGTTGAGGACAACCGAGACACAGATGAAGAAGTACAAGCCTAAGTTTGTGATGATGATCAGTAGCAAGAAAGGCAAGTCTAAGCGCAAGGGTAAGGGCAAAGCTAAGAAGGGTTCTGATGCTAGCCAATAGTCCAAGGCGTCTTCGGATCTCAAGGCCAAAGGAGGTGTGACCAAGAGAGGCAATTGCCACCATTGTCAAAAGCCAGGACATTGGAAAAGGAATTGTCCACTCTATCTGGAAGAACTAAAGAAGAAGGAGGCAATAGATGTCTCCACCTGAAGGTGTCATGAAATAAACTTGTAACATTTTTTTAGGTATATGATACCAAGATATAAAATGTACAGGACTCAATAAATGGGGCAAGTGTTGCCTCCATAGATAGGAGTACTTTTGTTTATTTTCAGCAATGAAGGCATGTAATAGAGTTATGAACTGCTATTTCATATTTGCCAATGGATAGAAACACATTATTTTTGCATATTGTATGACAATGATAGCAATTAATAAAGTTGGTGTTTCAATCTCAAAGATATGATCTTTATGGTAATGCCTTGTTTATCTTATGGTACTTGGTATGCATAAGATAAAATGATACCTAAAAGTTATTGATAAATCAAACAATTAAATTAGCATAAATCATGAGAAATTCCTTTCTAGTTTCCATATGATGGATACGCTAGACTGTTTTGGTTAGAGAAACAGTAAGAGACATGAATCTCTTAGACATGATTAATCAATCTTCACTAGTGGTAGTGGGAGATTGATTATCCTATTAGGTATAATACATGTGATGTATTTACATACCTATTTGAGCAAATGCTAATACTGCAAATGGTGTTTAGAGAAATACCAATATGAATATCTTGAAGTGTTCAAGAATATCATAGATGAAGTATGAATTTGGTAAAGTGTTAATTCTTGATGAGATCAATGAATGAAATACTTGAACCAAATGTTTGAGATCCTTATGAATGATTATGATAGTGTATCATAGTGAACTCATGATTAAGGCATGGTGATGTCTAAATCAACAAGGAGTCACACTCTAAGGAATTAGAGTATGATTATAAAATAACTAATTTCTTCTTAAATAAAGAATACCCCACACTAATAAAGGACATTAAGAATCACAAGGAGTTGTGAGTTCTTATATCCTTGACAGATTCACCTCAATTATCTATGAGATGAGTTGGTCATGTGATGAGTCAACTATCTAGCTGAATATGAGGAACCGGATTTTGAGTTATGGTTTATGACCATTACATCCTAAATGACTCCCATGTAAACCATAAGGTATGACCTTAATGATAGCACCCATTGGGATGAAATCCATAAGTGCATATGAGTCTTAAGCGTTAAGACACATGGATAGCATTTTGAGAAGGATGATGCTTGATGATTGCAACTTAATGACTAAGAAATTTGGCATATGGATTCTAAAATTGCATTCCTATAAGGAATAAAACAAGGATGTGTATGTGACACAACCTATAAGGTTATGAATCCATTAATGCAAATGAAGTCTATAAGTTACAATGGACTAATCAATGTGATTGATTGATTACAAGCAACTCAGAACTATGAATCTTTACTTTGATAATATAGTCAAAGGGTTTGATTAATATGTCAAAGATAAAGAAGGCATATGTGATTTAGTGGGAGCGTATTCACCTTCCACATGTTGATGTGAAATGGAAATGTTCTAGAATGGAAATCCAAAGTGAAAATTATCTTTAGGGAAGATAGAGATGTTTCTTATGTGATAGGAATAGACATCTATAGAGATAGTTCTCGAAAACCTATTAACCTGAAAAGAGAGAGCATACATTGGCAATCTATATTGAAGGGTTCAATATGCATAGATTCAGTGGAAGAAAACTTGTCCATGTTACATGGAGTTGGTATCCCAAGGCCAATTGTCCAATTCTTATGAAGAATGGGATCACTAAGAATATATATGGATCTATCATGTATGTAATCATTCCATTATCTTGCATGTAGGACATGGCAAGAACAAAATGCATTTATCATCTTATATGTAGGAGATGACAATATGATATGTTCATCCTGATAACTCGTATGTGGGACATGACGAGTGGATGTTTGTCTAGTTCTAGTAAGGGTTACTGGAATACTATAAGAACTTGAAAAGTACTTTAGAAGTACTATTTCTATGGAAATAAGGAAGGGTTCACTATAAAGAGTTACACTGATGCGAACTTCCGAAAAGGACATAAAATTAATTGCAATATATATATGGGATATATAAAAGTGAATGTTTGTTGATAAATGGAAACATTCTAATAAAAGGAAAATGGTGAGTATCTGTGTGTTAGAGAACATTAGGGGATACTATATGGATCTGGAAGTTCATGACATGAACTTATAGATATTCTGGTCATTGATGACAAGTAAGAAGTACTTGGTCATGTAATGTGGCTAAAGGTTAGCAGAGGAATACTAGATCGCATATTACGACAACTCAATCTCATATGTGTGACATATAGTGAAGAGATGAGAGACATGCAATTAATACTGACTTTGGCAAGGTGTTGCCATAACTCACTATGTTAGCACTAGAGCACGGTAACATGTGGGACATGTTTGAAGATCACTAAGAATATGATTCAAGGGTGATTGGCTCGCAGTGCAAGTGGGAGTCTGTTGGTATGTATGCCCTGAGAGCCAATCATGGGATGATTGGTGGGATACATTAAGAATGATTTGATAAAGATCAAAGGCAAGGTTCCAATTCTTTCTGGTTCAGTCATATGAGATAATGATAGAACAAATTGAATGTCTAGAGAATGACAGCACTCAATGACATATGACTTAAGGTTGAGGACCTCAACGGTGAGATCATACGGATGCTAAGAGTTTGTACATTCTTATTATGTCCCTAGTCGGATGTCATTGTGGAAGGTAGATAGACAACAATGACACACAAGACTAGATTGTGGTGTTGGTTGATGACAGAATCTCATTAGTCATGATATGGAGATATCAAACCAAACACATAGGTACTTGTTAGAGAACAAGTTTACCAGACAGACCCACCATGAGTTTGACACATGGAACCATGACATGGTAGTCACAGTCAGTTCTCACAGTGATGGTGGTGAGTGTGATTCTTAGACCTAAAATCACTACACTCAAAACATGTCATTGGGTACACTTTGACATCATCAAACGCAGTCCTAAAACATGGGTTGTTATAAAGGTGATGATTGGGTGGCTTTGACACATGGGGCTTTTGAGGGGTGAGTGATAGATATGGGATTTATCCCTCCTGAGGGAGTTTGATATCCATGACCACTTGATGAGTAGGATTGAGATAGGTGTGTGCATGCATGTGTGAATCAGTATATGATATTGATGTCATACATATCTCCTCCAATCTACTTTGAGATCAAGAAAGCGAATGAACGTTGACAGGATGATTGTTCCATGCCTTGAGTTCATTCGGGATATCAGTGATGAAGGAATTAAACATTCACTGTAAAACCATTCACAAATTGTAGGATTGAAAGTTGTTCTCCAACTTTCTATTTTCACTTGGGTAGCACTGATGTGTGACTAGGCACCGCTCTTTTCTTGTGAAGTCATAAGTGTTATGGACTTTCACTGCCAACGTGAAATGGACCTGCAGGGTCACACACATAGGATTTAACCTGGAAGAGGAGTTTATCCACAAACAATGTTTAGATTGATTACTAAAAGAGTTTAGTAGTTCAATTAAACACTCAATTAATTGATAGCTCAAAATCATAGTGTTCAAGGTGTTGGACTGATTGATTAGAATATCGGATTGATTGGAACTGCAATTGACTGATTTGCACAAGTCTGCCGCCTCAACCAATCGGATCATGTGATGAATCGATCGACTCAGGTGGGTGAACTGATCGGCTCATGTGATGAACCGATCGGCTCAAGATAGGCAGAGACGACTGGTTCAAGGGTTGAACCGATCGGCTCAACTGGTCTAACTGAGATTGTTTGGAAAGTCAGAAGACTAGTTTGCAAATACAATTTGTTTCACTTATACAAATTCAATTTGGACAAGGATTAATATTTGATTAATCGGAGACAAATTTGAAAGTCAATTTGAGTTGGATCAGGACCACGAACCGATCGGCTCAGGTGCCCCAACCGATCGGTTGAGGTGTGAACCGATCGGCTCAAAACCCCAACCGACTATTTCATGTATGAAATGATCGGTTCAGGTGGCGCAATTGGTTGTTTTTATGGAAAATTTTGAACCCTTCTACTCCTACATTAATCCAGCATTGCCTGAGATAGAGAACCCTATCCCATGACCCTCCTATATATAGGGGTAGTGGGGGCTTCTCAAGACAACAACTCAGTGTACCACTTGCTCTGCAAAGTTGTCGTTCTCTCTGGTTTTGGTAACTGAGAGAGAGAGATCGAGAAAGTACTACCCGATAAGGGAGGCACAACAAGGGAAAGACAAATGTAGAAAGCGACTAGTGGCGGGAGAGTGTGTTGGTGACTAGTACGCCAACAGGAGGGTGTGACTCCTTCTGATTCCTTGTGGGACAAGGAGATCGGAGTTCCAGGTGGTCCGTGTGGACTACTTCAGAGGTGGAAGACTTCTGCCGCTCGGAGGACAGTTGTCAATCCCGACAGTCCCGGTGAGACCAGAAGCTGATAGTCCCAGTGAGACCAGGAGCTGCACAAACACCGTCCAAGACTGAAGGTGAAGACCACGCAAGCTGCGAGGTAAAGTCGTTGAGCAAGCCTTGGGATAAGGTACGCCTCCACAAACCATCCTTCCTATTGTATAGATGTTGATGTGTTTCCTTTATTTTGGGTTTGGGGAGAAGAAAATTTTTGCTTCTGCTGCCTTCTCTGTCTCCCCTAAAACCCAACAGATATTAGGGAAAGTGGACTCTATGTTTGTGTAAAGGGTTGGAAAGTGGTTTCTAGAACTCTTGAGGATAAGGTATGTGCATCTAACCCCTTCAATTGGGAAATTATTTATACCATTACCTATGTTCCTTAATGAGGCTTAATCTGACCTAATCCATTATTCTTGAAACCTAATTTATTCATGCCTCAAAAATCAGTTGTAGTATTATCTTGTTTGGGTTTTTATACCCCACTGCCATTTTATATAAATTCTTTGATTAATCTTGCCATAACTTTTTTGATGGCATGTAGTTATATGTTCTATTTAATTGTAAAGTAGATGTACTTATGTACAACCACCCACAGAGGGCATGTATATAATCACCCTAGGGGAATGTTTATAATTCTCCCCATAATATTATAGGTGATCGGGAATGTCTTATTCCCCTCTCACCTAAGGTTAGAGGTCTGGTAGGTGCCTCAACCCTACTTAGTTAGGTAGACATATTAATTTACATGCAAATCCTTTATTTACTTTTGTTATTGGCAAGTTTCCTTAATTAAAGCCTCATACTCTTGATGCCTCATCTTTTGATGATTCCCTAGACAATTTTTACTTGTTAAAATTTTCTTGTCACTTTTAGAATAATCGTGTAACACATACTTTTTCTTCTTTTCCCTCTTGTTGGGTGTTTTCCCAACCACCCAGGTGTCAGTGTTGTGCAAAGAGAAGGACAAGCTTGAAGGAGGTTTTCCTCAGGAGTTGATCTTTAGCTTTGGAAAAGGATGGGTAGGTTGCTATAGCTAGATCCTATTTTTCTTATCTTTTCTTTTAGAAATCAATCATGTAGTAAACAATAAAAGCCATGTGAAGGCTTAGTATTTATTTATTTCCATTTCTATTGACATTTCATTATGTATTTGGAATCATGCATATTTACTTGGAATATTATGTAATCATCCTCAAAGTCTCTATTTTTGTTAAAATTGTGGATGTTTTGTATTTCCTTTAAATTTTAGTAAAGAGGTGATCTCGCCTCTTTACAGCATGGCCTATGCTGGTATGAAGTTGAAGAAAGGGTGTCTAGAAAGGATCAGGGTTTCGGGGGATGGAAAAACTTTCCTCCGCATCACTAGCTTGGTATACGAGGACTCCCATGCCCATATGACATCGGCCTGGCCTACACTGATACAAATTGCCCAGAATAGTATACTTTTAGGAAATAGCATTCTAGATATCCTTTTCTCATCTCTATTTCTATTCTCTTCTCATCTATGATTCTATACTCCTGAGAACCCTAACATGATAAACCTAATTTTTAGGAGAGGTGACTTGTTCGACAACGTGAACCAGGATTCGACCCCTAACGACCCCAACACTCCTGTGACTCCTGCGGTCATCCAAACTGCTTTGGGTACTCTCGCCTTCACACCTGAGCAGGAATTGGCGATGCTACATCAGTTGCTATCCTCCACCATGATGTGACAACTCAACACCATCACTGCTAATGCCAACAAGCTGAGGGAGTTCACCCTCACCGACTTCATTAAGATGCAGTCACCCTACTTCAAGGGTGAAAGTGAGCTTAACATGGTGGAAAAAGTTGACGACTTGGTGTTGGCCCTAGATCGGACCTTCAAGGGTATGGCGTGCCCTCCTCACCAGAAGGTTCGGTTCGCGACATACGTATTGGATGGACCGGCACGCATTTGGTGGAATGGTGTTTCCCACAGTCGGGACACCACTTCTATGGAGTGGGCCCAGTTTCTGAAGCTATTCAGGGAGAAGTATATCTACCATGCTTTCCTGAGGAAGAAGGAGGTTGAGTTTTACAATATCAAGCAAGGAAACATGAGTGTGGCCGACTACGTTTAGAAATTCCTACTGCTAGAGTGTTATGCCACCAACCTTGGAGCTGACAGAAGAGCAACCATGTTCTTGGAAGGTCTGAACTATCAAGTGGGCCAAAGCCTCATCCCACAACTTCCACTTACTTTTCAACAGATGGTGGACAAGGCTCTCGCCATCGAGTCATATATAGGGTTTCAAGCTTCTAATGGCTACAACAACAAAATGAAGAATCAGAACCAGAATGAGAACCGCGGATGTGATCGCTGCAACAGGTGCAAATGCCACCATCCTCCTGGCAGAAGCCCTACCAACAATGTGCCTACTCATAAAGACAACCGTCCTCCACCAACATGACATGAGTGTAACCATGTCGGGCACATCTGACCCAACTACCCTCATTTCTAGCAAGGGCAGATTTATGCCCAGCAGCCGCAGTAGCCAAGACAGAACTCGCCTCTATAGAACAACAATAACAACAACAACCAGAACCTGAGGCGTCTGCCAGTGGAGAGGCGGAATGGGAGAGTGTTCCCTCTCAATGATGAGGAAGAAGGTGAAGGAAATGAAGTGATTCAAGGTACATTGCACCTTAATATGAATCCTTTAAAAGCATTGTTTCATTCTGGTTCCTCCAATACCTTCATATCTTTTCAGTTTGCCTCTATGCTAGAAATAGAATATGAGTTTATGGACCATGTGTTAGACGTAAAAACCCCTAGTGGTAAGATCTTCTCCTTGTACCTCCAAACTCCTACCATGGACCTATGTATATCTGGAATAATGTTTCCCATGGATTTCGTCTTGCTTGATATGACCGTCTTTGACATCATCTTGGGTATGGACTAGTCAAAGAGGTACAAAGCAATTTTGTACTGTGAGGAATCCAAGGTTAGTTTGGTTCATCCTGTTGAAAGAAAAATGTGTGTCAAGGGTAAGAAGCGAGAAGAGTGACAATTTATCATCTCTGCCATTAAAGTTGAAAAGCTTGTCTCGTAATGGTGTAGAGCTTTCCTAGCCTCCATAGTTCTCAATGCCACACCTCCTACTCTAGATCACATTGATTTGGTGAAGGACTTCCCAGATGTCTTTCCCGAGGAGTTTCTCAGGTTGCCGCCAACTCACGAGGTGGAATTATCCATCAAGCTTATACCTGGAACTTCACTCATATCGAAGCCACCCTATCGCTTGGCCCTAGCCAAGCTGGCTAAGTTGAAGAAGCAGCTTGAAGAGCTTCTCGACATGGGCTTCATCTGCCCCAGTGTTTCTTTATGGGGAGCCCCTATCCTATTCATGAAGAAGAAGGATGGATCAATGTGGACGTGCATGGACTACCGCATGCTTAACCAAGTGACGGTGAAGAACTGTTATCCGTTGCTACGCATCGACGACCTATTCGATCAGCTGAAGTCAGCCACCATGTTCTCCAAGATGGATCTGCGAAGTGGTTACTACTAGATGCATGTGAAGGATGGTGATGTCCTGAAGACAGCTTTCAGAACTCGTTATGGGCATTATGAATTCTTGGTCATGCCTTTTGGTTTCACAAATACCCTGCTGCATTCATGGACCTGATGAACCGAGTATTCCACCCATACCTTGATAAGTTTGTAGTTGTGTTTATCGATGACGTTGTAACATATCGGATCTTGAACCCTACCCTAGAACTGTGACCTTTTGGGTTTGACCAAACAAGGTTGAGGTTAGAGTGATCCTAATAATCAAATGCATGAAAAATGTTAATCCAATTCGTTTGGTGATAAAAAGATGATAAAGAACTTAATTTGGATAAATAATGAAGTTAATGGGCCTCTAATGGGCTAGATGATATAACCCATGTAAGAAAGCCTCAAATTAAATAATAGACTTCAAATTCGTAATCTACACATCAAAATAAGCCTACATGTCAAATTTCATTTAATTTGGACTCCTCAAAATAATATGGTAAGTTAGGAGAGAGAAATTGCCTAAAAGGTGTAATTAATAAATAAAAAGAATAAATAACTCCAAAAGAGGAAAATAATCTTATATTCGTGATCTACATAATAAATATAGCCTTTGGGTGAATTTTCATCCAATTTGGAGAAAGTTTGCTTAAAAGGTAAAATTAGGAGAGAGAAAGTGTGTAGAACCTTCAAAATATTAATTAAATACTCAAACAACTCCAATATGTAAAATTGATGGCAAATTCGTAATCAACATATTAAATATGACGTTTGGGTCAAGTTTTATAATATTTGGATAATCCTAAAGCCATTAATGAAGAAGGAAAGAGAAAATAATATTTGATTTATTCAAACCATTAAAAGTTTCTAAAAGGAAAAATTAAGTGCATAATCGGAATCTACATGACTTAATTGGCCTCTGTGCAAAATTCCACTTAATTTGGTTAATGTTTGAACCCCCAAATCAAGAGAGAGCGAATAAGGAAATAATGCATTCACACTTTGATTTAATCAGATTCGATTCTTTATTTATATGTGTCACGCCTGCTTTCCTACTTTAGTTTTCTCAGGTCCAATCCTGACCCTTGGTCCAGCGGCAACTGGATTCTCTTCTTCCTTTCCCTTTCTATTTACACACGTAGTGACGGGGGGCTTCCCTCCTCAGTTTCCTTCTCCGATTCTCCCTCTTTTCTCGTGATCTTCTCTCCCGATTTCATCTCCTCTGCATTCCTTGCCTTTCCTCACGTCTGGTGACCCTATATAAGCAGGGTTTTGGTCACCCTTTCTCCACCACCATTGGGCGCCTCGCTACTTCTCTATTTTCTCCTTTATTCCTCTATTTTTCTTTCCTTTCTCCTCTCCTCGTCTCTCAGCTTCATCGGACCATCACCCAGAGGTCCCAAAACCTCGGTCGAGGTCTCAGCTACGATTCACACGGGTTGGTTTGGCTGCTTTGGGCTCCGGCTATAGCTCCCCTACTCCGTCGGTTGCTAGTGACCTCCACGAGGTCACCTCTGGGCTCTAGAGCTCCGTGAGACCCTCTGAGAGCTCTGACCGACTCCTTGGAGTCTCGCGAGGTCGATTGCCTTCCTGTATCGGTTGGATTCAAGGTATTTCTCGAACCCCCAAATTTTGTGATGTTTTGCTGATCGTTGGGCATCCCGACCTATTCTGTGGTCTTTGGTCGTCTCGCGGTTCAGTGCTTGGGTAGTTAGAACCAGACTCAGATAAGGAATTTGTAGGTATTGCTAGCGAAGTGATTTCTTCCCAGTATGACAGTGTTTGGTTTCCACCTCTGCGCTGTGTATCATTGATGCTTTGCTCGAAGTTCTGGGGTAAACGAAGAAGATGAATAATGACTGTTTTACCAAATCACCCTGGTGCTGACTATTTTCTTTGTTTTCCGCCAAAGGGGTATTTTGGTCTTTTCGGGCTCTCTCTCTCTCTTCTCTGTTTCAAACGATTTTGTTTACTCGTAATTTCCTGATTGGCTGATGCATAAAAATTAATAATTAATTAATGGATCATCAAAAAAATATGGAAAAATATTCATTGGATTCAGAAAAATAAGGTCTAACTAGTGATATATTTTTTAATAATTGAATCTAAAGATTAATAACATGTGTTTTGATGGATTTAATTAATAAGATAATAACTTGTATAATTCATAAATAATAATTTATAAGTCAGAAAAATACAATAAAATATGTTTTGAACTCAGGAAAATATAATATAAAATATGGCATAGTTTTTATAACTTAATTCACACATTAATAAAAAGGTGGTTTTTAGGGTTTATGAAATTAATATAAATCTAACCCTAATCCCATATATATGCCAATAGGTGCTTTGGATGCCTAGGCTTGGATCTAGTTGGGCTTTGGATCATTTGAATCTAATGTTGAGGTATGTTTGCACCCCCAATTATTCTTGTTGAGAAATTATCCTATTTTTGTCTTACTTTTGGTCCTATGGACATTAGCCTACACATTATCTTGTTCTCTTGAAATCATGCTTCATGTGAAGTATCTTAATTGTTATTGATCTTGTGATCATAGATATTCTCTTGACTATGTTTCTTATGCCTTGGTTCAAGTTGGACTTTTGATGATATATACCCACTGTGATGTGGATTTTACTTGTTGATATATGCCCACTATGATGTGGATGTTTATATGTTTGTGTTGTCCATTGTGTGATGGAAACCTTGATAATTCTGACTATACTTTCTACTTGCCTCTACATTATACATGCTATGTGATTCAGTAGCACTAGAGTAGTGTAAGTGCATTGGTTTTGTTTATAGCAAATGTGATATTTCCTGCTCTTTTAAGGACGGCAAGGAACCTCGTACCCTGGGCAAGATGTGTGTCTTGACCCGTTTTATATATTTGGGAGATTAGTAGTATTCCTTTCTCTATCAGGCTTCAGCTTTATGGGGGTTAGCCTCCAATTGTGTTTATATTGTTCTAGGTCTATGCTTATCTCGCATGCATGCAGGTTATTGATGTTGATTGTAGGGTGTGTGCCCTACTCTCTTTATGTGCCAGTATTGCACAAACTTTATTGTTGTTTTGATTATGGCAAGTATCTTCTTTTTATATGTGTTGATGATTTGTATCTTTTATGCCCTCTTTGGGTAGTCCTTATCTCTTACATGGGAAGCCTTTACATTTGATGTCCTTTATATCCTTATATTGCTCAACTTGCTTTTTAGTATGCACATACCAGCCTTTGCTGATGTTTCCTTTTATTTCTCTTTTGCTGGGGTATGCTTCCAACCCTAGGTGGAAGACTTGGATGCATGGCATGTGGACCCGGACTTAGATTGTAAAGTTAAAGCTTGGAGACAATCTTGAGGTGGTTTAGATTTCCTCTACATGGATCCTTATGATGTAAGTTAAGATGTTCCCTTGTTTTATAATTGAATATAGTCATGTTTTTATTCCGCTGCTATACTTTGGTCTTTTTATTACCATTATATAAAGATTTGAAAATTTTACACCCACTCCATCATACCTTCTGAGTGTGTTTGGACTGGATATTTTGTTGTTCAAATTTTTAGTAAGGAAGTGGTTTCACTTCTTTACAGCATGGTATCAGAGCCCATGGTAGTCGGAATCTGACTATTTCAATTTTGTCTCCCTCTAGAACCCTTGACTTAGTTAGTTACCTCTAAGTGAGATGTTGACCCTAGATTTGATCTATGATGATCTTTTGTGTAACAAGGTTTGGTTTGAGGATGAGAATATTCTAGGAGATATAAATATGGAAATATTGTGACTTGGTTTCTCGCTTTGATTTTGGGCCCTAAATTTTAGTTTTCAATCGTAAAATTTTTTCACAAAAAATTAGTTTCCATATGATACTATATGTACAAAAGAAAATGTTTTCTTTGGATTTTATCAATGTTTTCTTGAACTAAGTCACAATGAAGAGAAACTTTAGTTTAAGTAGAATCTAACCCTAGTTTTGTGACTAGGATTGAAATAAAGGTATAGTTGACCTACCCTATGACTTTTGGATGCTCATGTAGGGTTGATAGGTTAGAGACACAAGGACCTAAAGCTCAACCCTAGACGGTGACTTTAGTTGGATACATGAGAAATATTAAAACTTTTACAAACTAAGAGATGTGGGTATCTCTAAAAAGTTGTTTAGTTTGTCTTGTTAGGTTTAACCCTTTAAGGGGTGGAGGGTAGTTAGTTGTTGATGTTTCGATCTATAGATTTCGAGGACAAAATCCTTTTTAAGGGGTGGAGTGTTGTAACATACCGGATCTTGAACCCTACCCTAGAAC
The DNA here is from genome assembly GCA_963693085.1 of Alisma plantago-aquatica. Lineage (NCBI taxonomy): Eukaryota > Viridiplantae > Streptophyta > Magnoliopsida > Alismatales > Alismataceae > Alisma > Alisma plantago-aquatica. Next base: position 160,168,335 of record OY856410.1, read on the forward strand.
TGTGACCTTTTGGGTTTGACCAAACAAGGTTGAGGTTAGAGTGATCCTAATAATCAAATGCATGAAAAATGTAATCTAATTCGTTTGGTGATAAAAAGATGATAAAGAACTTAATTTGGATAAATAATGAAGTTAATGGGCCTCTAATGGGCTAGATGATATAACCCATGTAAGAAAGCCTCAAATTAAATAATAGACTTCAAATTCATAATCTACACATCAAAATAAGCCTACATGTTAAATTTTATTTAATTTGGACTACCTCAAAATAATATGGTAAGTTAGGAGAGAGAAATTGCCTAAAAGGTGTAATTAATAAATAAAAAAAATAAAAATCCAAAATTGGAAAATAATATTATATTCGTGATCTACATAATAAATATAGCCTTTGGGTGAATTTTCATCCAATTTGGAGAACGTTTTCTTAAAAGGTAAAATCAGGAGAGAGAAAGTGTGTAGAACCTTCAAAATATTAATTAAATACTCAAACAACTCCAATATGTAAAATTGATGGAAAATTCATAATCGACATATTAAATATGACTAGTGGGTCAAGTTTTATAATATTTGGATAATCCTAAAGCCATTAATAAAGAAGGAAAGAGAAAATGATATTTGATTTATTTAAACCATTGAAAGTTTCTAAAAGGAAAATTAAGTACATATTCGGAACCTACATGACTTAATTGGCCTCTATGCAAAATTCCACTTAATTTGGTTAGTGTTTGAACCCCCAAATCAAGAGAGAGAGAATAAGGAAATAATGCATTCACACTTTGATTTAATCGGATTCGATTTTTTATTTATATGTGTCACGCCTGCTTTCCTGTTTTAGTTTTCTCGGGTCCAATCCTGACCCTTGGATTTAGATCCAGCGGCAACTGGATTCTCTTCTTCCTTTCCCTTTCTATTTTCACACGCAGCAATGGGGGGCTTCCCTCCTCGGTTTCCTTCTCCGATTCTCCCTCTTTTCTCACGATCTTCTCTCCCGATTTCATCTCCTTCGCATTCCTTGCCTTTCCTCGCGCCTGGTGACCCTATATAAGCAGGGTTTTGGTCGCCCTTTATCCACCATCGTTGGGCACCTCGCTGCTTCTCTGTTATCTCCTCTATTCCTCTGTTTTTCTTTCCTTTCTCCTCTCCTCACCTCTCAGCTTCATCGGACCATCACCCAGAGGTCCCAAAACCTCCGTCGAGGTCTCAGCTACAATTCACACGAGTTGGTTTGGCTGCTTTGGGCTCCGACTATAGCTCCCCTACTTCGCCGGTTGTTGGTGACCGCCGTGGGGTCGCCTCTGGGCTCTAGAGCTCCGTGAGACCCTCTGAGAGCTCCGAATGGCTCCTGGGAGTCTCGCGAGGTCGCTTGCCTTCCTGTATCGGTTGGATTCAAGGTATTTCTCGAACCCCCAAATTTTGTGATGTTTTGTTGATCGTTGGGCGTCCCGACCTATTTTATGGTCTGTGGTTGTCTCGCGGTTCAGTGCTTGGATAGTTAGAACCAGAATCAGATAAGGAATTCGTAGGTATTTCTAGCGAAGTGATTTCTTCCCAGTATGACAGTGTTTGGTTTCCACCTCTGCGATGTGTATCATTGATGCTTTGCTCAAAGTTCTAGGGTAAACAAAGAAGATGAATAACGATTGTTTTACCAAATCACCCTGGTGCTGACTGTTTTCTTTGTTTTCCACCATAGGGGTATTTTGGTCTTTTTGGGCTCTCTCTCTCTCTCTTCTCTGTTTCAAACGATTTTGTTTACTCGTAATTTCCTGATTGGCTGATGCATAAAAATTAATAACTAATTAATGGATCATCAGAAAAATATGGAAAAATATTCGTTGGATTCAGAAAAATAAAGTCTAACTAATGATATACGCTTTAATAATTGAATGTAAAGATTAATAATAGGTGTTTTAATGGATTTAATTAATAAGATAATAACTTGTATAATTCATAACTAATAATTTATAAGTCAGAAAAATACAATAAAATATGTTTTGAACTCAGGAAAATATAATATAAAATATGGCATAGTTTTTATAACTTAATTAACACATTAATAAAAAGGTGGTTTTTAGGGTTTCTGAAATTAATATAAATCTAACCCTAATCCCATTATATGTCAATAGGTGCTTTGGATGCTTAGGCCTGGATCTAGTTGGGCGTTGAATCTGATGTTGAGGTATGTTTGCACCCCCAATTATTCTTGTTGAGTAATTATCCTATTTTTGTCTTACTTTTGGTCCTATGGACATTAGCCTACACATTATCTTGTTCTCTTGAAACCATGCTTCATGTGAAGTATCTTAATTGTTATTGATCTTGTGATCATAGATATTCTCTTGACTATATTTCTTATGCCTTGGTGCAAGTTGGACTTTTGATGATATATACTCACTGTGATGTGATTTTACTTGTTGATATATGCCCACTATGATGTGGATGTTTATATGTTTGTGTTGTCCATTGTGTGATGGAAACCTTGATAATTCTGACTATACTTTCTACTTGCCTCTACATTATACATGCTATGTGATTCAGTAGTACTAGAGTAGTGTAAGTGCATTGGTTTTGTTTATAGCATATGTGATATTTCCTGCTCTTTTAGAGACGGCAAGGAATCTCGTACCCTGGGCAAGATGTGTGTCTTGACCCATTTTATATATTTGGGAGATTGGCAGTATTCCTTTCTCTATCAGGCTTCAGCTTTATGGGGGTTGGCTGCCAATTGTGTTTATATTGTTCTAGGGATATGCTTATCTCACATGCATGCAGGTTATTGATGTTGATTGTGGGGTGTGTGCCCTACTCTCTTTATGTGCAAGTATTGCACAAACTTTATTGTTGTTTTGATTATGGCAAGTATCTTCTTTTTATATGTGTTGATGATTCTTATCTTTTATGCCCTCTTTGGGTAGTCCTTATCTCTTACATGGGAAGCCTTTACATTTGATGTCCTTTATATCCTTATATTGCTCAACTTGCTTTTTAGTATGCACATACCAGCCTTTGCTGATGTTTCCTTTTGTTTCTCTTTTGCTGGGGTATGCTTCCAACCCTAGGTGGAAGACTTGGATGCATGGCATGTGGACCCGGACTTAGATTGTAAAGTTAAAGCTTGGAGACAATCTTGAGGTGGTTTAGATTTCCTCTACATGGATCCTTATGATGTAAGTTAAGATGTTCCCTTGTATTATAATTGAATATAGTCATGTTTTTATTCCGCTGCTATACTTTGGTCTTTTGATTACCATTATATAAAGATTTGAAAATTTTACACCCACTCCATCATACCTTCTGAGTGTGTTTGGACTAGATGTTTTGTTGTTCAAATTTTTAGTAAGGAAGTGGTTTCACTTCTTTACAGACGTTTTGGTTTATTCCGAGACATTAGAACAACATCGCGAGCACCTATGGATTGTACTCAGCACGCTGCGAGAAAATCAACTCTATGCAAAATTCTTAAAGTGTGAGTTCTGGATAAAGGAAGTTATGTTTCTTGGTCACATGATTTCTGTCGATCATATAGTTGTTGATCCAGTGAAGGTTGAAGCTGTGAAAAAGTGGAATGCTCTGAGAAACCCATCTAAAATGTGTAGTTTCCTTGGTCTAGTCGGTTACTATCAGAAGTTTATCAAAGGTTTCTCTGAGTTGGCCTTACCTTTGACCAAGTTGTAACGTCCCCAGATTTTGCTGTCTCGAGACTTAGAAGGCTTGAGAAGACAAACCCAAAAATGTTAATTAATTGTTTCAGAGAGCGATGCGGAAGCATAATACGCATACATGAACATTCAATTTTAATGCATACACCATAACAATCTCAACATTCAACATGTATATATTACAAATTGACTTATTACAACATGAGTGACAATTACATATTGAAAGGATATTTTACATAAGTCTGAACATATATGCTAGGATCTTAACACAATAGGTACAACCTGTACAACTTGCTCACATCCTATACTTTTGTCTCATGCTAGCTCTGAACCTAAAACATATGGGAAACAATGAATCAACACACAAGGTGTCGAGTACATGGGTAGAAAGATACATATATTTATGGTTTTCATAATTTGAAAAGACTTGTAGAAAGAAAGGAAGAAAATCATAGAAACATTTCTTGATTAAGAAAAATATACTAATTTTTCTCCTTTTTCTAGATGAGTTGCATTATCAAGGTGGACTAGTACCAAAACATATATATTGGGCCCATCCCCGTATACCAAGTACTCTAGGGAAACTCCCCGTACACCGTGTGCTCTAGGGAGGTGTACTAGTCAACATTAATCCATTCCCTCATAAGGGGGATAATGAACACCTTAAATAACTACAAAGCATCTACTCATCATTTATGTTTGCAAGTGATAAAACATCGAGTACTATATAGTGCTACTACATCCAATATTTGCAAATAGAAGAGGGCATACATACATATCATGATTGCAACCAAGAAAATCATAGTCATATACTTAAATAAAACCCACGTACCTGAGTTTAGATAGTTATTTTACATCCATGGTCATCTAGATAATATGGTCATCACCTGATTACTAACAATTAATCATCATTAATACAATGTTCACCATTATTACTGATATTTTAGGTCCAAAATAGGGTTTTGGTCAAACCTAGGTCAATATGATGTTAGGATGGTGTCTAGTATTTTTAGTCTAATCTATATGTCATTATTAAGGTTTGGTATGAATTTTGTAATTTTCTGATACTTTCCCTATTTTCTAGAATTCATATGAGGATTAAACATGAGAAAGGCCTAAATGATATCAACATAGGAGTCCACATTTAGTTTCTTGATGATATCAGGGTTCAAACTTATTTTTATCAGATTTAATCTCAACTGTTTTCTAATTATACCATTTAAATGAAGCATTCTCATCTAAATCAAATATCATATATATAAGTGTCTCAAAAGTCTGATATAGGAGTTTCATATTACAGTGGAATCCAATGATATTTTTGGTGAATTTATTGGCCAAGGGAGCTATTTATAATCCATTTTCTCTTAATACTTGTATATCTGAGATTTGAGAAGATATTTACCTATTTATTTGAGTTGATATCAGATCATTGAGTGGATCTACCTTATCGCCAACCCACACACCCGCATGATCCTCCGTATCCCCAATGCAAACTTGCACCCCTGATCGCATCTTTTGTAGGTCCCGTCTGTGCATAGTGAGGTATCAAACGAGGTCATTGCCTCTGCGAAGCCTAATCATGTTGGAATCTTCAAATTCAGATCATTGTGCATGTCTCTAGCCAATCATCGGGGCTCTCTAGGTCACCAGGTTTAAGGAACCAGAGACAATCACCTCTAGGAAGTGCCCAGCTTCACTGAAAGAGTTTTCACTCTTGCAATGGGATCAGCCTCGGTGAGATAGAGATTCAAGTCCCTACCTCCTCACTCGATGGTCTGTTGGGTGCCGCCTGCTGCGAGAAAACTCTGCTCTCTACCAGTGTGTCACTGTCGTGTAGGCTAGATCCGATCTCGGAACCCCCTAGAGTCGCGGTCTATGTGTTCTCACGTGCGTCCCCTAGCCACAATTTTCTACAGGTGTCGGTTGTGCGTCGTCGTGGCACCAAGGCAGCATATCAGGTCACGGTCTCCTCACCCAGAGATGAAGTCATCTTCTCTGTCAATGCTGCTGAGTCGACACAGTAGGACAGAAGGTCCTAAACCCCCATCCTTAGACTCCTCCTAGAAGCGGGCTTCTGACCTCCATGCTCGTCCTTCCTACATGTGATCACAGGAATATCTGCATCTCGCCTCGATGATGGTCTTCGGAGGCCATTGGGATGGCTACTTACAGGTCCCTGGGGTCGGCATCTCCGGTTGTTGGTGGTGAGCTCAGCCTGCAGTGACCTCCATGACCCACACGCTGCAACTAGAGCAGGTGAAACTTGTCAACCAGGTTGGGTGGATGAGTTCTAGGGCCAACAACTACAAGGGTATGGGTTCTCCGGCACAAGCCAATAGGCACCTAAAGGATGCATCAATATCTGGGATTGGCTGCTTCTTGTAGCGATGGAGAAAGTAGAACAAGGCCAGAGGCTAATCTCCCTCATCTAGCCTCCACGTTGTGAGATCATGAGGTTGTTAGAAAGTTGCAAGAAAAGCAGATCTAGGAATCCAATTGTGATCAAGGATCGCATGCTAATACCAGAAATATCACCGTGGCCAAGTCAATCTTTGGTTCCATTTTAAGAGGAGCTAGAAGACAACTAAGAATCGTCTAATGCTACACATTAAAGGTTGAGATCACTCTTTCTCTTCCTTATGAGGAGGGCCACACCCATGCAAAAGGAAAAAGGCTAGCGTGACTCATACTTGTAACAATTTATACCAAAAATGAATAAATGGAAGAAGTTCACCCATCAAGTATATCAATAATTTCCTCAACTTCAACAAATTATATATATTTGTAGAAACCCCAAAATACCCTAACTTTTGACATAGGTGTAGTGTCCGTAATTAACTTCCCTCCCATTTTCAAACAAAAAAATCAACTATTTCACTAATCAATCGATTCCTCCAAATAACATCATATTGAAGTGTATAAACTTTGAATACAAATCAATCAATCAGTCAATCTTGATCAACAAATCCAAAAATGCTTGCTATGATCCTAACATCAATTCGGGTTATTAACTGACCACTTGAGTTCATTGATACTACTAAATCTACCACTTGGCATCATGAGTGATTGGGATAATTAGCAACATGTATAATCATATCATCATATATCCATGATCTTAGACATAACCTCTTCATCTAAAAAAATAGGTATCTAATCCATACCATAGACTGAGGAACCAATATGTTTAACATCAACACTCCAAGTTAGGACATGACATCTTGTGAATGTATATGAATCTAACATAACTTTGGGAATTTAAAAATGCTAAAATTTGGGTTATCACACAAGTTGTCTCGGAAGGAGGTCAAGTTCTCATGGACCCCTGAATGTGAGAACATTTTTCAGAAGTTGAAGAAGAGCCTGACTTCTGCTCCCGTGCTTGCTTTGCCTATTGAGGGCATACCCTATGTCATCTACACCGATGCAGCCCGACAAGGCTTAGGGTGTGTTTTGATGCAAGACAAAAAGGTAGTCGCCTATGCTCTACAGTTGAAACCTAATGAAGCTAATTGGCATATGCATGATTTGGAGCTTTCCGACATAGTTCATGCTTTGAAGATCTGGCGACACTATCTCTATGGCAAAAAGTTTGAAGTCTTTTCTTATCACAAGAGTCTGAGATATCTATTGACTCAGAAGGATCTAAACTTGTGACAACGTAGGTGGATGGAATATCTTAAAGATTATAACTTCACCATTACCTATCATCCTGGTAAAGCGAATGTCGTAGATGATGCTCTAAGTCACAAGAAGGATGTTGTTTGTGCTGCTCTGAGATGTTTAGTGTGGGAAAACCTTGAACATGTGGCTAGCTGGAGACCCCAACCTGTTGATTCAGTGGATGAAGATAAGTTGTGTGTCCATATGGCCATCTTGACCGTTACACCAACATGGATCTTGGAAGTTATGGTGGCATAATTGGAGAGTTCTGAGCTTGAAGAGATGAAAGCTTTAACTGAGAAACCGCAATCTGACTTCTCTGTCAGAGTGGATGGTGTTGTCTGCTTCAGACAAAGGTTATGGATTCCCAATGTTGGTGATCTGAGACAGAAGGTTCTAAGTGAAGCTCATGGGTCCAAGTACATTATTCATCCTGGCACAAAAAAGATGTATAAGGACTTAAAGTGAAGCTTCTGGTGGAAGAACATGAAGAATGATATAGCTTTGTTCGTGGCGAAGTGCTTGACCTGTCAGCAAGTCAAGATTGAACATCAATGAACCGGTGGTCTTCTTCATCCTCTTGAGATTCTAGAATGGAAGTGGGAGAAGATCACAATGGACTTTGTTACTAGTTTCCCTAAGTCCAAGAAAGGTTATGATGTTGTTTGGGTGGTGATTGATCGTCTTATAAAATCTGCTCATTTTTTTCCTTTCAAGACCACGTATAAAGTGGCTGAGATGGCTCAGTTATATGTGGAGTGGATAGTTCATCTGCATGGTGTGCCTTCTATGATAGTTTCTGATCGAGACCCAAAATTCACTTCTCACTTATGGGGTCAGATTCAGGAAGGAATGGGTATTGATTTGCATTTCAGTACTGCTTACCACCTGCACACTGATGGCCAGACTGAGAGAACAGTTTAGATTCTAGAGGACTTGCTACGTGCTTGTGTGATGGATTGGGGTGGTGCCTGGGATCGGTATCTACCGTTAGTAGAGTTTGCTTACAACAACAATTACCAAGCTAGTATTGGTATGCCACCTTTTGAAGCTCTCTATGATAGACCTTGTCGTTCACCATTGCATTGGGATGATGTTGGTGAATGAACCCTAATGAAGATCGATGACATGCAGATGATGCTCTAGAAGGCACAGCTGATAAAGAAATGGATGAAAGCTGCTCAAGACCGACAGAAGATGTATGTTGATAAGAGGAGGTCTGATGTTAGCTTCTTAGTGGGAGACTATGCTTTTTTGAAGATCAAGCCTATATGTTCTATTGCAAGATCTAAAGTAAAAGGTAAGTTGAGTCATTGCTATGTTGGACCATTTGAAATCTTAGATAAAGTGGGAGACTGTGCATATCGCTTAGCCTTACCTCCTACTTATGAAAAGATCCACAATGTGTTCCATGTCTCTGTGTTGAGGAAGTATGTGAAAGATCCTTCTCATGTACTCACTATTGAACTTGTGGAGATTCATGAGAATCTAACCTATGAATAACTACCTGTGACGATCCTCGACTCCCGAGTAAACCAGCTGAAGAATAAGGAGATAGAGCTAGTGAAGGTTTTGTGGATATATCATGGTTTAGAAGAAACCACTTGGGAGTTGAAAGATGAGATGTTACGTACTCACCATTCCCTCTTTGTATGAGATTTCGGGGACGAAATCCTTTTAAGGGGTGGAGTGTTGTAACATACTAAAATCCACCATGTATCTCTTTGTACCCTTTTATATAAGTTTTGTCCTTCATTTTCATCCCATGTGTCTTTGGAATTGATTTAGTGGAATTATGATGGTTGTTGGATAAATATTTCCCATATATTCTTAATATAGGGTTGTAAGAACAAATGCCTCAGTTGGGTTTTAGATAATGGGCCTAAAGTGCAAATTGTACACTAAGTAATAAAAAAATAAGATATTTCATCCTAGAACTTTCTAGTACTTTTTAGAATAAGAAAAATAAGAGAAAATCCGAATTATATATAAAGGAGATGATAAATGCAATAATTAGAGATAATATGGGGTTTAATGGATAAAAGAAGATAATGAGGAATAAATTGTTCTAAAAATCATAATTGGAAACCCACAAGGATAATTTGACGCTAAATTTCATTTTCTTGACTTAAAAGAAACTTAAGGGCCAAGTATCATTTAATTTCGAAGATAAATGTATATATTAATGTCCTTATCAAAAGAAAATAGGAAATAGGCCAATAAAGTGAAATAAAATACTTAATTCCCTCAAAATAGAAAACTAACTCCAAATTCATAATCTAAACATAAAAATAAGCCTTTGGGTAAATTTGCAACTAATTTGGATAATGTTTGAATAATGAGTAAAATAGGAGAGAGAAAGTGTGTAGAATCTTCTATTTATTTAATAAATAAATGAATAATCTCAACTTGTGAAAATAATGACAAAATCGTGTTCTAACCTCTTAGCAAGACTTATGGGTGAAGTTACACAAATTTTAAATAATGTTATCACCTCTTTTGAAGGAGGATAGAAAAAATGACATTAATTATTTAACCTATTAAACTTCTCCAAAAGAAAAAAAAAATAACTCCATATTTGGATTCTACGTATCAAAATCAATCAGAATATAAAATTTGGTTAATTTTGGATAACGTTTGGGCTCCCAAATGAGGAGAGAGAAAAGCATTTAAATTTAATAAAACAATTTGGTCGCATTTTAATACTAACATAGTTCCAATGTAACAAGGACTCTCCCCATCCTCGAGATCGGACGGATCGTGGCCCTTTGTAGACCCGGGTCCATGTATCAGACGGCTAACGGCCGTCTTCTTTCTCGGTTCATTTAGGAAACAGGTTGCTTGCTTTCCAAGAATTCAAATCCAATTATCTCGAGAAATACTCGATGAAATTCGATGATTTTTGTTTCTACGAGATCCTCATGAGATTCCACTCAGCTTTATTCCAAAAAAAATTTGTTCTGATGAAGATTTGGGAAAACCCCAAATTGTGTGGCTCCTCTCTCTCATCCCACCTAATTAAACCCTAGCCTAGGCCTCCTTGCCTATATATATCCATACCCCTAGGTCCGCCATCATCTTAGCAACTCAACCATACTTTCGATTTCGCATTTTGTGGATGTTTGGGCCCTCAACTAGCCGTCATAGCCACAAGACTTGCAGCGCCTCTTGCTCCCTGTTTCCTCGGCCATCGTCTCAATTCAAGGTACCCTTAGATTCGTCTCTTCATCATCTTTCTTTTGCATGCCTAAATGCAAAGTTTGGTGGTGTATTTCATTTTTTCCCAAATTTGCAAGCAAGCAGCAAGAAGTTGCTCGCCGCTCGATCGATCAGGTGCTTTGGGGAAGATGATTCCCCCACATTTTTATGAAATTGCCCTCCATCATCCTCTTTGTATCTCTTTATTTGCAAGAAGGGTGTTTTGGTCTTTTGGTCTCTGTTTGACCCGTGTTTGACTGCGAGCCTCAGCCGATAGCAAGAGAAAGCAGGGTGTGTAGGCCCCACCTCCTAACCCCACTCTGCTCTCTTCTCTATTTAGTAATCGAATTTTCAATTTTCTGATTGGCTGATGTCAAATAATTCATATAAATTCATCCAGTGGTCAAAAATTAAAAATAAGTAGTGTTTTGAAATCAGGAGAATGAGATATATCCATTAAAAATATGTTAGGGGTTTGATTCTGATGTTTACAAAAAAGTTTTTTTAGAACGATTTAATTAACTAAAAATCACCAAAAATAACCTGAAAAGTCCATATCTTCAAAATACATAATATTATAGGTCATTTTGATCAAAAAATCCTAAATAAGACAATGGTGATGTTTTCGAAGTCTAATTTGAAGGTTTGCGCAAAAAGTTAGTAACTTTAGGGTTTTAAACCGTTGATGAGTATACTTAGTTCTAATCCATAGACCTAATGATGATATTAGGGAAAGTGGACTCTGAGTTTGTGTAAAGGGTTGGAAAGTGGTTTCTAAAACTCTTGAGGATAAGGTATGTGCCTCTACCACCTTCATTTGGGAAATTATTTATACCATTGCATATGTTCCTTAATGAGGCTTAATCTGACCTAATCCATTATTCTTGAAACCTAATTTATTCATGCCTCAAAAATCAATTGTAGTATTATCTTGTTTGGGCTTTTATACCCCACTGCCATGTTATATAAATTCTTTGATTAATCTTGTCATAACTCTTTTGCTAGCATGTAGTTATATGTTCTATTTAATTGTAAAGTAGAGGTACTTATGTACAATCACCCACAGAGGGCATGTATATAATCGCCCTAGGGGAATGTTTATAATTCTCCCCATAATATTATAGGTGACCGGGAATGTCTTATTCTCCCTTCACCTAAGGTTAGCGGTCTGGTAGGTGCCTCAACCCTACTTAGTTATGTAGACATATTAATTTATGAAAATCCTTTATTTACTTTTGTTATTGGCAAGTTTTCTTAATTAAAGCCTCATACTCTTGATGTCTCATCTTTTTATGATTCCCTAGCCAATTTTTACTTGTTAAAATTTTCTTGTCACTTTTAGAATAATCTTGTAACACATACTTTCTCTTCTTTTCCCTCTTGCTGGGTATTTTCCCAACCACCCAGGTGTCGGTGTTGTGCAAGGAGAAGGACAAGCTTGAAGGAGGTTTTCCTCAGAAGTTGATCTTTAGCTTTAGAAAAGGATGGCTAGGTTGTTATAGCTAGATCCTATTTTTCTTATCTTTTCTTTTAGAAATCAATCATGTAGTAAACAATAAAAGCCATGTGAAGGCTTAGTATTTATTTATTTCCGCTGCTATTGACATTTCATTATGTATCTGGAATCATGCATATTTACTTGGAATATTATGCAATCATCCTCAAAGTCTCTATTTTTGTTAAAATTGTGGATGTTTTGTATTTCCTTTAAATTTTAGTAAAGAGGTGATCTTGTCTCTTTACAAATCCACTAGTTGGACCCAGGAGCAATCTCTAAGATTGCCACATACAAGTCATTTTCTCCTAGAGTCTGTGTGGGTTCAAGCATAAAACAACAAGCAATCCATGTTTTAAGCACAAACTATAAGAGAATTTGTGGGAAATAAAGTATAAGTAGAAGACAATAATTAGAAAATGAAATTATAGTCTTTACAAGTTACTTTTTCCTACATGGTATCAAAGTAGCATTTTAGTCCCAAAACAGGCCACCGAAAATGGCTTAGCTACTCGTAGTACAAAAAAGAACAAAAGAGGAGGAAGAAGAAAAAAGTAAGAAGAGAAAGTAGCCACAAGATCTCGTAGATGCACTCTTCTTCATGTCTAGTAGTAAGGGTTGGTTTGGCAGGGTGTACCTACAGTTCCTTACATTCAAAAAAGACTACTTTTGAATTGTGTTTTGTGTTTGATTAGGTGTGTTAACTTCTAATTTATTGATTTGTAGTACACTCATCTGCACTTTTGGTTGGAAAATCCATGAGTTGGTCTGCGCCTCTTTCAGGCGTGGTCAAGTGTGGGTGCCCTTCTTTGCTCATTTTGACAGTGCTTTCCATATGCACCACCTTCTATTCCAGTACAAACAATCAGGGACCACTTTATACCAGTAGAAATACATGTTGTGGCAAATTACTGGAAACAAGACAGCTGGTTGTTGTGTATGAAACTGTTTTTGTACCAAACGAATGGGAACATAAACATTGAGATCATGACACACCCTACCAAAGTAGTTTGAAAATTAAGATTACACTTGCTCTTTCTCAAAATCATAAAATTACACCAGAGTATGAATACCAAACATGGCCTAAGAACAACATCTTCTCCCTCCTTGGTGGTAAGATGGCATGGAATGGGTGGTGGAAGTGGTCAAAACTCTAGAAAACTATGATTTTTAGGTAAAGAAAGGTGGAAATGAGGTGGAGGTAGGTGAGACTCAAGGATTGAATGAGAAGTATCTAGAAATGGCCAAGAGGTAGCTAACTTGGTGCTTCAACCACAACTCGCGTATATATAAGTGGTGGGAAAGAACTAGGTAAAGTAGGGGTAAAAGTGGTAGAAAAGTACACAAAAGAAGTAGGCTTTTGGTGGCAGTACGGTCGTGGTTGGTAAGTTATAGCACAGGCGTGCTAAGAGAGAATGGTCGTGCTGGTGGAGTGGAAGATAACAATGAAAAAATAGGAAAATGGGGTCTAGTAGAATGGTCGTCTTGGGTAGCACGGTCGTGGTGGCTGTAAAGTAGAATGGTCGTGTTGAATAGCACATTCATCGTGGTTGTGAAGTAGAACGGTCGTGGTGGGTACCACAGTCGTGGTGGGTACCACAGTCATGGTGGCTAGGTCAAGAAACGAACATGCAAGTTCACACCCCCATTTTGGGAGGAAGAGAGTTGACTGTTGGAGTCTTGGCCGTGGTAGCTGACATGGTTGATCTGGGGGCTCCTTGGTACAACGAATGTGATGGCTAGTATGATCGTGGTGCTCAGGTTATTGTAGTTGCTCTTCAACCTAGGATTCTACTGTGATTCTTCATTTGCAGTACGGTTGTTCCGTGCCATCACGACCGTGCTGGGGGCTTTACGTGCACTTTGAGCTCCAAATGTCATGATACATGGACCTCTTTGCTTTAACTCGACCCTTGACCACTATGGGTAGGTTGAGGAATTTATGAGACCTTCTTTGAACTCCTTCATGGATGGGGAACCCTATGACATCTTCCTTCTCTTCCGTCCATCCAAGACTTGTAATACATGCAACCAATGCTTATAATTACATTTGATAGGAAATTATTTATTAGCAAAAATAACTAACAATCTAACATGTCTAGATGTGATTCAAATGCAAGAAGACACAAGATGAAACTCTAAGATAGGGTTACATCACCTTTACACCAAATATTTCAAGCCTTCCACCTCGTCTAACCCAATTCCACCTTAAATTCTTCATACGTTTCTACTTCCTGTTACAGGGCATAGACGTTGAAGATTATTTGCACACTAAGACTACAAAATTTTTGGATTCGGTTACAATTGCCACAAACAATTGCCAGAATAAAATAAGTTTCTGAATTGTTATTAAATCCTAGTCAGCTCGACCGGGCAGTGAACGTTGGGCTGGTTGGTTCTTTAACGCCAATTAACTGGCGTGCATTCCTACCCTTGAATCCATTCTCCATTTACCTTCCCCTGCAAATTCCGGTTTTGTGAATTTGTTAGAGCAACCGAGGGAAATCTAACTATGATAAAATAAGCATTTAAATCATTAACAGAACCTAATCGGCGGTCGTGGGATAGTGAAAGTTGAGCCATTGAATCAGCTTAATACCAATCAAGTGACCCGTATTCCAACCCTTGAAATCCTGGATTAATTAGTTATTGAGGCAACAAACGGATTGTTACGTACTTTCAATCCGGAAAAAAATACTAGCTAGCTTTTACATTGTGTAAGCATACCAATCATATATTTCCATTATTCTCTAGTACTTAAAGTATCGTATCGTACAATGATTTAATCAAGGTTGGATTTGTAAAGGCACAGCTATGTGTACCTAATCAATAATAGAAACAAATATCATACCGATCAATTAAGAATTTATAGGCGACCATCAACTTCCAAAATATCCTACAAAGACTGCATTATCAAATTGAAGCATTCGACTAATGGTTCGAATAATTTATCATATGTTTCCTGATATCAATGCATTGGTCGAAGATGTGTCGCCATACGTTTCCCGGAAATAATCAAAACATTACACCAGATTTCGCCATAATGACGCCGTTCTATTTTTGTTCCAACCCAATTATGATTTCCAAATTACCTTGGGAGCCACCTGAAAACTCCCGCTTCTAAACCTAGAAACATCGACTCAAAACAACCAATATGAATATAAGTTGTCAATTCAACAGCATTGTACAAGCCGATGCATCACCGCGGTACTAATCATCCCATTAGTGACAATTTCTATTTTTGCCCGTTTCCGACATTTCAGCAATACCTGCAGTTAGAAAAGGTTATAATAAGGTTATAGTATCAACTCTCATCACTAATAAGGTTATAGTACCAAGCTACCGACCCACAGAAAGTTGAATCAAGCTGTATTTTTAAACCGATGGTTTGAACCAGTAAGAAATCCAATTAGTGCAATTGCAGCAGGTAATCTAAAATTGTGTACAAGCAAACGGTTTTTGTGATTTGAACTCGCCGGGGAAAGTAGTTGTTGGTTTCAAAAGGAAATTGCGCGCCAGAAAAAATTTCATTCTGAGGATATGCATCTGGAACGGAAAAATGTTCGGGGATTGCGGAGGAAACCGTGTTGTTAGATACATCATATTTGAATTTTGAAAATTATAGGGTTCTTATACAAAGTAGCAGCTGGGAATATATTTGTAAGTCCAGTATTTTTTTTTTTGCGAAAAGATTAACTCTACAGAAGAATCAAACATTTGACAGACTCGCAAGTCCCTCGGAATCTGATGGGAGCAAAATGTTCAGAAACTGGAGCTCAGCCTCTTTGTCAAACATAACCTCCCACAGACTTCACACAGAATCTTTCTTTATGCTGAGGCACACACTTGTCAATCAATCGAGATTAGGAGGTCCGGACCGGGTTAGTCCCGATTAGTCGATATATCTAGATTAGTTTATCTGGATTTGTTTGGCAACCCAATCCCATTACAAGCACGCATTAAACTGAATTGTCCTCATAACTTGTGGTTTTTCAGTCTGGCATATAAAACAAAATAATACAAAAGACAGCTAAATCCGAATTGAATTCCCGAAATCCTACTGCTAGTAAGATTTAGCCTGGATTAGAGGATTACGGAATCCAAAACAGACCTTGTTAGTACAATTTTTGCCAAACAGAACAAGATTGGATCTTGACTGGGTTAGTCGTGATTAGCGCCTACGTGGCACAAAAAGACAACGTCCAGTCCGGTTTCGATCCCGAACCAAACAGCACCTTAATATACAAAAATAATGCCAATTGTACATTCAGGGGGGTTTCAAAAGTAAGCGGCCAAAGGACTCCCAAAGTATTTGATTTGTATTTCAAATTGAGCCGAGTGAGAACAGGGCAGCTCTACCAAATGACTAACATATAGTGTCATGTATCACGTTTTTTGCACTTCTGTGAGTCACATTTGCCTACTCCAAACATTGGTTTGGACAGAACATCAGTGATGGGATCTTCTTACAATTTTGGAAATAATTTTTTACTTTGGGCTTAGGCATAGCATTTTTTTCATATGATAAAGGTAACACAGTTGGTCACGTCACGCCTGATAAAATTGGAAGACTGCTTTGTTCAATATTAGTGGATCGAAAACACAATATAAATGAACCTGCACCGTATCAACAATATTACAGCATACAAATTCAGGACCCGGAAGATACCTGAAACATTATTAAAAAAAAAATCTTTCAAAACGAATAACCATTCTACCTGAATGAGAAGCACGTTTTCGAAGATCACACGGCTTAATCAGTTATTCCAGCCAAATCTTGAACAGTCCTTCCAAGGCAATCTTCCGAGTAGCAGGCATTAACACTTATATCAACATGATCTGACACCTCATCCGGTTGTTCATTTTCTATCTTTCAAGATTGTTGATGCCTGCAAAATATTCTATAGACAAAGATTTTACAAGTTTACAAGCCATAATGAAAAAGCAATTATGAAGCGGAAGTAACCTACACACGAGTCGGACAAAATATCATGAACAACCACCACTGCAGTTATAATGTCATGCATGTGTATGCCTCTGCTCATGCTGTGGCTAAGTGATCTTTACGACGACCTCTGCTCATGCTATGAGCTGAGTGATCTTTAAGACGATCCGAAATATGAAGATATCTTATGAGAAAATCAGTTGTAGTCATCTGAAATCCTAGGAGGGATAGGAAACACATCAAGAAACTTGTTCAAGAGCAATGACCGGCCTCATTTTATAATGTCTTTGTGGCTGCAATACCAAAAAAAATTATCACGATTTTGCAACCTTGCATTACAAGGTTGCCAATTATTTATGAGAGAAAAGACACATGAAGTGGGCCACATTAAATTTATTCAAAAAACGACACCTGTCAAATCTGGTAAAATAACAGATAATAGCAAAAGCACATGAGAACAGGTAGCAAATTCGACGAAACTGACAAACTGAAGGCTCCAAATTCCAATCCAAATAATAACACAGAAGCAGCATTGGTATGAATCTCTACTGCATCTTACTACCAACCCGCTATTTGTGGTTGAATAGGAGAAATAAAAGAATGCAAGGACCAAACATTGCAGCGCATGAACGTATGCAAGGCATCAACAAGCACCAAGGACACAGCTAGCCTTTGTCAAACACTGAATTAAGTTAGGACAAGTTATACCGCTCTTCCTGTGATCATATCAACCTACAGAAGCACAGGAACACGAAGAAAAAGATATTCCATACTGTTTTCAAACTGTAAGGAAGCTGTAAAAAACATGACTGGGTAAAGTATTATGCTTACGGACATTCTCAAGAAAGCACACCCCAAAACAGCCTTCTGTCAATTAATGGCAATAGCAGTATTCTGAATACGGCATTTGATAGGTTTCTCCTGATATCGGAAAGTCAATGTTGACATTTAAAAAGGTACATAAACTGAACAAAACAGAATCCGCGGAAAGTAAGAGAGATCAGGACAGAAGCTTAAAATGATGTCAAAAACAACTTGATAGCATGTAAACTCTTGTTTTTCAGTGATTTCACATGCTAAATATTACTCCTAAAGTCTTCTCTCACCAAGGACAGAACCCCTTGGGAGAAAACGCCGAGTATACCGTCATCCAACCCAGGAGGTGGAGTTAATTTAGCCACATGCTGAGCAACTTGTTAGCTTCCCTCTAAACATGAGAGAACAAAGCAAATACAATCACTCATCTCTCTTTCGATTAGTTTCCACTGAATTCCTTTTTCACTGTGTCCATCGGTCCACAATTCAGTTTTTTTATCAGTGATAGGCAGCCATTACCTTCTGTTTCTCCTTCATGGTTGATATTTACACCCAAAACAGTGCCCAGTGCATTGCTCTTGCTCCCATCCGCCATCCCGTCTTCTAGCAGTGACTGCATCCACCTCACCCTTGCCATTGCCCGCTGACCCATCAGGTTGCATAGATGCATGACCACATTAATTTTCCTTTGGCCTGATTGTGGTCAGTTATACATTTCTGTCAGTCGTCGCGGTGGCTACTGCTTTTTTAAGACCTGAGGTGAATGAAGTATTTTTCTGTTCTTTGCCCTTGGGCTGGCATGTTGTCAAGTGCCTCTGTTCTAGCATGTCCATGCGACCAAAGCTAAGGCATTGATATACATTGCTCTTCCTTATCCAATCTCTCCATCATATAGCAGAACAGATCGATAAAAAACTGCAGATGTACATCTCACAGGGATGTCTCAAAGGAGCTACATCCCCACATCTCATAGCATGTGTATATCATCATGTAAATGCATGTAACACCATATCTTCTTCCTCAGGCAAGATGTGGTATAAGTTGTCCTGGATAATGCCTTTATCCAATAGTCTCCTCGGCATTCCTAGACTCCGTGAGTAAAGTTGCCATGTAAAGCGTGCAAGTTTAGGTGGAAGGTTCATGTTCCAGATTATTCATAATAACCTTAAAAGAGCAGTTATTCATTGTAACCTTGAATGGAGTTTCAAATATTTGAAAGTATCAATCAACTCATCATGATCTTGGTAGTAAACTAGTAATTAAACATAAGATGTAATGAAAAACCAAGAACTTTTAGTAATATGGAGTACGAGGGGCTCACGCCAGTTAACTATTGGATCTCTTTTGCTCTGAACTGCAACTCATATTTATAACGGGTTTTGGGTTGGAGTATGTAATAGTCTTGGGTATCCCTGTGGAACCTCCTAAAAAATTTGCACATGTTTTAATGTTTATTTAATTCTCCAGAAATTTTATGCCAATACTTCTGTGTAGCTACTTGAACTTTCAAAAGTGGAAACAAGATGGGAGGTCGCTCGTTGAGTACTCATGTGGTGCCCCCTTAAAATTTTGAGCATGTAGTGCATTCTCCTTCTAGTTTATCAAGTAAAACCTTTCTCATATGTATACCTATGGTGTCTTTCAAGTAAAATCTTGTGCATGCAGTGCGCATGTGGCATGTGGCATGTGGCATGTGGGTGTGGGTGTGGGTGTGGGTGTGGGTGGGTGCACGCGCATGTTTACATATCTAACAATATATAAGTATGTATAAGCATATCTATATATTGATTTACATACAATATAACACAGTTTAAAAAGCGGTGTGTGTTATGTGTGCAGAGAGGTCTCGTTATAGAGTATACGCGGTATGCGGGAATTTTTTGGATTTTTTAATAATTTAATTATATATAACATGTAAAAATATATTGAGTATAGAAATTTTATATTTTCATTTGTATGACAAAATTGTGTATATTAATATGTTAGAGAGTCCAATTAATTTAGTTAACTAAGTTATTTGAATCTATTTGTATACGGGCCCTAAGTGTGTCTTGGCCAATTAGGGTTTACACTAAAGTATGTCTTGGCCAATTAGGTTTACACTAAACTTCGCCTGTGTTTTCATATTTTGTGCAAATGTAGTCGGTCCCAAGCCTGGGTAAAGGAGGAGGGTTGGTGGTAGGTTGACAGCCAGCCATAAGAACTTTGTCACTCTTTCTATGGCATGGCTTAGTAGGAGCAAAATTGAGTATATGCATTGCAATTTCAGCAGATCTCGTAGTGTGAATGGTGGAGCCAAGTTGGACGGAGTAGATATACCAAAATGTGATAAATTTCGTTACTTGGGCTCTATCATTCAAACAGACGAGGATGTCCAAAATGACGTTTGTCATAGGATCATTGCAAGATGGTTGTAATGGAGGAGTGCAACCGGAGTATTATGCGATCGGAAGATCCCTCTCAGACTAAAAAGGAAGTTTTATAAAACGGCTGTACGACCAGCCATGCTTTATGGGAGTGAATGTTGGGCGGTGAAGAAACAAGAACTCAACAAGATGAACATGGTTGAAATGCGTATGTTGAGATGGATGTGTGGGAAGACAATAAAAGATCGCTTGAGAAATGACTATATCAGGAATAAAGTGGGTGTGGCGAGCATTGAGGACAAGTTGCGCGAGGGCCGATTCAGATGGTATGGACGTGCAACGCAGGCCGACTAATGCACCTATACAAAGCAATACTATTGAGGCAAGCACAATTAATAGAAGAAGATGAAGGTCTAAATTAACATGGGAAGAGCTTATAAAGAGAGATTTTGAATCTCTACATCTCAACCAGAATATGACCCATGATAGAGCTGAATGGAAAAGAAGGATCCATGTAGCCGACCCCAACATAGTTGGGATTGAGTCTTAGTTGATGATGACGATGATGACTAAAGTATGTATGCTTCTCCTTTCTCCTATACCTAGGAGGGGGATTCCTCTTATCAAATGTATTGCATATCCTTCTTTATCTAATCACATAGTATGAGAGCAGTGATCCAATACTAACCCAAGCAAAGGAAGAAAAATCTCTTCCGCCTGCATGCGGCCATATGGCTTGGCTGCCCGCTGGGCGCTACCATAGATCTTCAAACAAGGGTGCAAGGTACTCGTGCTCCAACTACTTTGTCGCCACCAGAAACCTCTATCTACCTGTAACCTCCGTCTTGTCGTTGACAATGATTCCTATCTTCCCTCCTAATCTCCTCTAACCTGCCAACTATCAACCTTGTTTCATCTACAGCCATGTCTGCTCCTTTGTTGGTGTCCCAACTGCTGGTTGCTTTGGATCTCCTTGAAAAAAAGTGTCGTTGATACCAAAAAAAACTGTCGTCATCCCCTCTTTCCTTCCCTTTCATCCCTCGCTGTTGCAAAACCCCAAACCCCTCCCATCTACTAATCACCCGCAACACTATGACAACCGTCCTCCCCTCACCCAAAACTGTCACCATCTCATATCCCTTCCTTTGTCGTAAACCAAGCTTAGCCTACTAACATCGATGAAAGAGGAAGAGCAGCGTCACAGACCTTTCAGGAGGCCAACTACCAATTAGCTGCAACCATGGCTGAGAAGAACGAGAGGCCCTCTTCTGGGGGCAGATTGGGGCAGGCGCTTGCGCGTCACCACAATCATATCATTCAGGAGGCCATGCATAAATGAGTTGCTTTGTGCAAGCAGAAGCAGCGTGGCGCTATTGTGTCAGTAACGGAGATCACTAATAGAGATGGTTAAGGAAGCTGAACATGTCTTCTCCATGGAGAACTCAACGCTAGACCTCCAAATTGGCTTAGACGGCACCTCTAGTACTAGTGGGAAAATAGAACAGCAACTACGGTCTGTGGCCCTCCAACTACAACATAGACAACAACCATTTTTGACGAATCTCAACATTCTATTGATGTTGCTACGTTAGTCTCCTCTACCCCTGCCTTTACTTCTGTCAAGAACAACCAAAGGGGCATACTGATTTTTCCCCTTAAATACAGCATGTCTCACTTGGTTTTTTTGGAATAATTTCTTACATATGGTTCTCCCTTATGACGGATTTACTGTTGATTTTCCTTCAAAAAAATAAGCATAGAACTTTTTTCGGGGGCACTGCCCCCAATCCCCTGAGAGGGGCGGCATCCCCTCAACTCCAACCCCCCGGGCAATGCTAGGACGTATTTTTTCTAAAGTGTTTCAGATGTAGCCAAGCTACGGAGAAGAAAGGGAGAAATAAATTTGCAACCAGCAAATAAAATTCTAATTCATAATCGACTGTCTGGACAAAGGCCCCAAGGTTGCCTTATATAAGACTCTGCGACTTGACGTGCAAGTCAACAAAATAGAAAATTAAAATCCTAATACAGGCAAATAAAATAAGGAATTAAAATCCTAATAAAGAAATTCGGAATTAAATATAACACAAATTTGCTAAATGCAAAAAGAACTATGTTAGAATATAACCTATCTAGTTAATAGGTTATTAGTCTATTATCTACATGGGCATGTTGCCCATGGCCCATTAGGGTTGAGTCGCTTCCTTTGTGCTTCCTTGTAATAGCCTCCTCTCCTATATATAGGACAAGGGCGTACATATCAATAGAACAACACAACATAATCGTATACACTTCTTCGCATGGTATCAGAGCAATAGCCCTGAGGAGACAACCCTAGCCGCTGCCCCTCCTTCCCTCTCCTCTCGGCCTTCCTTCTAGACCTAGCCGTCGGCCGCCCCTTCTCTCCTAGAGAGAGCAACCGGGGGATAGCCCGCCTGTAGGCGGCTGCCACCTCCTTCTATGGCTTATAGACCGGCCGCCCGGTACGCACATCCCGGGCCCCATTGTCACATTTTTCCCCTTTCACATAGATTGTAACTGAGTCGCCGCCATCCTTCCTGGCAACCATCTATCGTTTTCATTTTGTTTGAGTCGTTGGACGGTGCCATCCTTCCCGTCCAGATCTATCTGTCAGTCTTCATCTTCCCCAAGATCCATTCATCACGGAGCTCCAGTTGCCGGCATTGAAGCAGCCACGCCAAAGAAGATTTGCCTTCCGATCCAACAACTGTTGCCATCGTCTTCACCGCCTCATTGTCCTGCCGTCTCCACGTCGAGCCGCCGCCCATCCATCATCTTCGTGTCCAGCCGCTCCATCACTCCACCTCTCAGGACCCTGGACGGCATTATTCCCGTCCAGATCCGACCGTAGTCAAGCAAGGAGCATCATTGTTCATGATCAAAGGAGTACAAAAGACGGTGCTAATTTTCATCAACCCATGGGACTAATTCTCGGGGTACTTGTCTCCTTGACGGAGCTAATTCCCGTTAAGATCGTGCATCAGCCGTCGTCGACACAGCATGTTGTCCAAACAATACGGCGTGTCGCGCTCCAGAAATCATCCTCACGGCGCGGAGTTTTGTCCAGAACACAAAAGACACGGCGTGTTTCTCAAAACATACGGCGTGTTCGATTCCAAAACTCGTCCTGACGGCACAAACCGCAACAAACACGGTGTGTCATCCTTAGAACACGACGTGTTGACGAACATCAGAGTTACACCTCCGACTTCAGATACAGCGCGTCCACTTGGAACACAGCATGTCGACGGAGATCCAGCTTACACCTCCGACATCGCATGTCGCATTTCTACATGGCGTGTTGTAAGGAGTCAGTCAGTTTTCAATGAAGGAGCTACACGGCATGTTAGCAATACTACACGGTGTGTCATCATTCATCAAGAGTCTGCCTCTCACCCCTGACAAGTTACACGACGTGTCCAATCATAGACACAGTGTGTCAAGAGCAGTAAACGCACTTCCAGTTCCAACTTGATGTCCTCCTAAGGTCTATCTCTTCTCCAATACTTGATGATAAACGGATCTTGTTATTACTTTTTGACCCAGCAAAAAATTTGCGGGGCTCTGCCCCTGCACCCCCACATTTGTCGGCCTAAGGGTCAAACAAAAGTCCTTTTCGGGTCAAGAAAAGATCCATTTATTTTCTCTATCCGGATCTTAATCAGGTTGTTTTTGCATGTTGACTCCGATTATCAGTTTTCATGCCGATAAACCATTCTGGAAGTACCACTTCTCCCCCTACCGAGCAAAATTTCGGTAGTGTATCTCCTCTTTCTACTGATGCTTCCATTCTGGTAGTCTACTTTTTGTTCTTCTCTCCATACTACACCTCTCATTTGACGTTTTCCTTTCCCACCTTCCCGTCCATCATGTGTGCATCTTTCCACATGCCGGGGGGGGGGGGGGGGGGGGGGTCATATTTCCCTTTTTTCCATCCTTCTACTCACTCTTGTCATATTTGGTGTGGGGGGGGGGGGGGGAATAGAGGAGAGAGATAGAGAGGAGGGTACAAGGAGAACATGGGAGAGAAAATGAGGAGAAAGAGACGAGAGAGACATGATATGAGATGAGATGATATTCCAGGCTATCTTAATGGATCATTGTTTTGTTCATCACATCTGGTTTCGATGTCTTTGTGGCGCGTCATTCCCACTTAGCATCACGTTAGTTTTCAGACAGCATTGAAGGATCTTACAGTTGTAGCATTAACACCAAGACTCCCGCATTCGTACCGCATTATGTACGTCAGGACAAGAGCTTGTAGCGCATATTCCGGCTTCTAGTCCCTTTAGTGTTGATGATGTTCCAGTTTATCATCCATGTTGCGTTGATGGTGTTCCAGATGGTTTCTTCTTCGTCTCTGAAGCTTGGCATCTTCAAGCATGTGCCAGTTTTGTATCTGCAAGGATTCATCTAGAGTGATCTTCATCGAGCTACTTCATCACGTCTTATCCGAGTTGCATCTGTTGCTTCTACATGTTGAGACGAACCTCAGCACCTTGCACAACATGTTCGTGCCACGTTATGCACGTTGGTGGTCTTCTGCGCTAATTCCAGTTGGCTACACTTCTTAGACAATTCAGAGACATCTCCAGTGCTACATCGACACCGTGCTTCCGCGTTCGTGCCGCGTTATGTGCGTAAATGTGTTGAGTGCGCTTATTCCATTCCACATTCCTCTCCAGTGAAGATGGCGTAGTCGTAGTATTTATGACTGTCTGCTTCACATGTTCTTCACTCCAGATGCACTTCAAGAGAAAGACCTTCTCCAAAGCTCGAGCTTCTCCAACCTGTAGAACACGTCTCAAAGAGGTGTCATCATATCTTTTCAGTTAGGACGTATTGTTTAAGGGGGAGTAATAATGTTTTGTATGGGGAGTGACATTTCTATCTTTTATTTATCATTTTATTTCTTATCGTTCAATCGAGTCCTGTAACTCCAAGCTTGGATATGTGTTCACCCATGCTCCAACTTGAGGGGGAGTGTTAGAATATGGCCTATTTAGTTAATAGGTTATTAGTCTATTATCTACATGGACATGTTGCCCATGGCCCATTAGGGCTGAGTCGCTTCATTTATGCTTCCTTGTAATAGCCTCCTCTCCTATATATAGGATAGGGGTGTACATATCAATAGAACAACACAACATGATCGTATACACTTCTTCAAAAACTAAATAAAAGCCCAACTTGAACCCAATAAGCTCGAATTAGGATTGTCTTGGATCTGGGCTTGCTTCCTATGCAAATCCCCTTTCACAGATTGCATCAATCTCCTCCCCTTAAAAATGTGAACCTTCGGTGAAACAGGGGCAGGGCCAATGACTCCTTGCCATGAGCTGACGCGAGGCATCTCTAGAAGGACACGGCCTAGCTGCCTGGAACTATAGGATGTCCATCGGAAGAGTCGTCAGGTGTTGCCAAGTCGGAAGGAGTATGTGTTGTAGAACCCATCATGTCACACATGACGATCATATTGCCATGGACGACCAAGCAGTATGTTAGAAGTTGTCATCGTGAGCACATCACAAAGGATCGTGTCGTTGTAAACACCATGAAATGAAAAAGGAACTTTGCAGTAGGGGTTACAGTCTGAGAAGTGTCATCAACCCACCGTGTGCGATATGGCTTGGGATGGGGCTCCAGTTGTAATCCCAACTCCTGAACAATCGAAGAAGACACTATATTGGCTAAAGATCCTCCATCAACTGTCAATATGCACATGCGACCTCGAACCTCCACAACTAAATAAAACAATGATGTGTGACGCCAGTCATCAGGAGGTGGACTTGGTATAGCCATGAGGTCCCGGTTTTGCAAAGTGGGGTTACCTGTTTTGTCTTCCACTTCTTCCTCGTCACTAGGTTCTGAAGCCGGAAAGACATTTTCATATTCTATGTCATCATTGTCATTTGTTGTCATTGTAGTCATCACACGACATAGACACTGGTTGGAATGGTGACCATATGCACGACAGGAAAATCATTGGATAGGCTTGGTAACAGCTGATTTGGAGGGTTCGCCTTCAATAGTCGGTGGTTGTTGTAGTAGTCACCCCTTGACGTGGCTTCCACCCAGGTGACCACAGTCGGGGACGACGCCTGATCTCCTCTTCAATTCTTTCAGCACTTTGAATAGCATCATCTAAAGAAGTGAAATGCATGACTGCTAGGTGATCAGCTACCTCATCGCGAAGTCCCCTGTGAAAATTTGTGATTGTGACGGTGGCATCCATCCAAACCTCAGATCGGTTGCACAATTCTTGAGATTTACTGCGTACGTGGCGACAGTGTCATCACCCTGCTTGAGATCTTGACATGCCAAGTAAGCTTGTTGCTTGTAATCGTGAGGTACGAATCGATGCACAATCAAAAGACGCAATTCCCCCCATGTGTCGACGGGGTCGTCTCGTGGTTGGTTCTACCATGCTAGAGCGGCTCCCCAAAACTTGAAGGTGGCAATCAGAACTTTGGTTGCCTCACCAAAGGTTATGTATAAATGAAAATACTTGTCAGCACAGTGCAACCAGTCAAATACAATCTTGGCATCACGCTTGTCGTAGAACTCCGGTAGCTTCATTTTAACAATGCACTCTACTTGTATGGGTTGAGGGGCTGGTTGACTGACATTGTTGTTGTGGTTGGCCTCCATCATATTCACGCATTGTTCAGAGGTTGTAACACGACGGAGGAGAAGTTCAAAAGAGTCATCGTGTTAGGCTTGATGTTGAATTATTTCCTCTAGTTGTTGCATCAGGGTGTCCAGTTGATGCTGTTGTTGAACTATATCACCCTGCTATTAAACTAGATCCGCATGTTGCTTCATCATGTTGTCCAACTGTTGTTGAATAGCCTCCAAGGTGGCAATAGTTTGGGCCATGAAGCCCTCTAGTTTGTCGTTGACTTGTTGAATAGTGACCATGCTTCTTAGGAGAAGAAAGCTTCCTTGAAGTCGATGTAGAAGGAAGGTTGATCCAGTGTTCCTGACCCTACACGGATCCAATTGAGTGTCGTATATAGTGCTAGATGTAGAGGCGGAGATGCATGTTGACGTACAGAATTGGTTGTTGACTTGCGGAAAGGGTAACGTGGTGAGTTGTTGATGTCTTGCGGCAGAGGTGATCAACAGGAGGCAGAGATGCAGATGGCTAGATGACTAGAGTGAAAGGGGCGCTAGGAGAGGCGAAAGATGTGTGGACGGCTTGGTTGATGTTAAGATTATTGTGTGCCGAGGGGCTACGGAAAAGGAGGTGATGCAGTCGGACTGGGTGGCTGGTGTCGAGTTGCAGCAGTGTTCACGGCTGCGAAGGTCTGTGCTGATGTAGGGTGACGCTGTAGGAATTCTTGCTGGAGAAGGCAGTGGGATCTGTGGGCAAGCACTTGACGGCTGGATCATAGGGTCGACATAGGAGGCGGAAGACGAGGGTGGGCGTCAAGCTTGTGTTTTGGATCATGGTGACCAGGGGAGAGCCTTACGGAGACGCAAGGGCATCAGATACGGTGCAAATGAGG
This sequence comes from Alisma plantago-aquatica, assembly GCA_963693085.1. Taxonomy (NCBI): domain Eukaryota; kingdom Viridiplantae; phylum Streptophyta; class Magnoliopsida; order Alismatales; family Alismataceae; genus Alisma; species Alisma plantago-aquatica. Next base: position 160,196,006 of record OY856410.1, read on the forward strand.
CGGAGGTAGTAGTGTAGCCACGTAGAGACCTGGGTGGGCGTGTGCCCTACCCAGGTTCCGAAAACTAGCTCTATTTGATCTATTTTTGAGTCATTTTTCAATGGAAAATGGTAGTAGTGCCCTACCCGACATGGCTATTTGTAGTTTTATTTTTTTGGTGCCCTACCTATCCTGTTTTCCTGGCTACACCATTGGGCGGAGGAAGTAGACGCAAGCCGGATACAGGGAAGGGCGGGCGGGGTCAAAAAATTGGGATTTGTGAGTCAGAAGACAGGTCAGAGCAGTGGGCGGAAAAGAAAAGAGGGGGAAGAGGAGGTTGTGCCCTAATAATTTAGGGTTTGGCTTTGATACCACTTGATGTAGCCAAGCTACGGAGAAGAAGAAAGGGAGAAATATATTTGCAATCAGCAAATAAAATTATAATTCATAGTCGACTACCTAGACAAAGGCCCCAAGGTTAGCTTATATAAGACTCTGCGACTTGACGTGCAAGTCAACAAAATAGAAAACTAAAATCCTAATGCAAGCAAATAAAATAAGGATTTAAAATCCTAATAAAGAAATTTAGAATTAAATATAACACAAATTTACTAAATGCATAAAGAACTAAATAAAAGGCCAACTTGAGCCCAATAAGCTCTAATCAGGATTGTCTTGGATCTGGGCTTGCTTCCTATACAAATCCCCTTTTACGGATTGCAACAATTTCTTTCTTTGTCCACACCAGCCACTCTTGGTTTGTTTTGTGGTTGATGTGAGGGGGAGAAATAAAGACGAGATGAGATGTGTGAAATCAAAGGTATGTGTTTATTTGATGTGTAAAACAAGTACAGTGCATTCTCCTTTATAGGACAAGAGAGTAAAACATAAGATAGGAATAAGCAATATGGGATAAAAGAAAGGCTAATAGACAAGACAAGTCTAAAGTCCATAACACATAACATAATAATAGACTAGGAAAATATATATAGTAATACTCCCCCTCAAGCTGGAGCATAGATATCAATCATGCCAAGCTTGTCCATCATGGTAGAGAATCTGGTCTTTGGAAGAAGTTTGGTGATGTCTGCTACTTGATCAAAAGTATGTGTATATGGAGTAAAGATCTTTCCAGCTAAGACAGCTTCCCTCACAAAGTGGCAAACTACTTCAATATGTTTGGTACGCTCGTGAAAAATAGGATTCCTAGCAATGAATATAGTTGCTTTGTTATCACAATACATGGGCATAGGTGTAGAATCAAAAATTCCAAATTCTTTCAGAAGTCCACGAACCCATAAGAGCTCACAAGTAGTATGAGCCATTGCTCTATACTCAGCTTCAGCACTAGATCAGGCAACAACAGTTTGTTTCTTGCTCCTCCAGGTAACCAAGTTACCTCCTACAAAGGTACAATGCCAAATGTAAATTTGCGATCTATCTTGCTTCCAGCATAATTAGAGTCAGGCTACTATCTTGCTTCCAGCATAATTAGAGTCAGAGTAGCCTATGAGTTGACAATGGCCATGTCTTCTATAAAACAAGCCTTTCCCTGGAGAGCTCTTCAGATACTTTAGAATGTGACATACAGCTACCCAGTGACACTATCTGGGTTTATCTAGATATTTGCTTATTAGACCCAATGTAGAGGTAATATATGCCCTGGTAACAGTAAGATATATAAGTTTCCCTACCATTCTTTGATATTGTTGATGATCAGGATATCAAGGAGAGCTATCATCATCCCAGATAGTATTAGGGTCTAAGCAAGTAGCAGCATGTTTTGCCCCAAGCATTCATGTTTTAGACAGGAGATCCACAACATATTTTTGTTGTGATTAGCAGACACCAGAGGATGAGTGAGCAACTGCAATGCCCAAAAAAAATCTTATTTTGCCCAGACTTTGGTGACAAAGTATTTTTCTAAGTATTCTTCCGTGGCATGAATGCATGTTTGATCACTACCAGAGAATATGATATCATTAACATAAACAATCAAGATAACAAGTCGAAATGGACTTTGTTTGATAAAAACATATTGGTCAGACTGAGATTTGCGGAAGTTGAACTTTTGAAGAATAGAACTTCTAGAAGTTGCGGCTAATTGTCTTATTATTGAGTGATTAAAAAAGGAGTACATGGTTCTCTTTTATAAGACAAGAGAAAGCCACATGGTTTAGATATAACCCATGCGGGATAAAACAAGACATAAGAATAACAAAGAAAAGAGTAAAATAGACAGTAAAAACACAGGAAAGTCTATATACTAATACTCCCCCTCAAGCTGGAGCGTAAATGTCTATCATGCCCAGCTTGGATGTCATAGCAGTGAACCTCGCCTTTGGTAGAATCTTTGTGAAGATGTCAGCCACCTGATCAGACGTATGAATGTAGGGAGTAGAGATTTGGCCCGATAGAACAGCTTCGCGGACGAAATGACAATCCACCTCAATGTGCTTGGTCCGCTCATGGAAAGTAGGATTACTAGCAATGAAAGTAGCTGCTTTGTTGTCACAATACATTGGAATAGGAGACGAATCAGAAATACCAAAGTCCTTCAGCAAGCTCCTAATCCAGAACAGTTCACAGGTAGTGTGCGCCATGGCACGATACTCAGCTTCAGCACTAGAGCGAGCAACAACAGACTGCTTCTTGCTTCGCCAAGTGACAAGGTTGCCTCCCACAAAGGTGCAGTAGCCAGAAGTAGAGCGACGGTCAACCTTGCTGCCAGTATAATCAGAGTCAGAATAGCCAAGAAGTTTGCAGTGCCCATGTTTTTTGTAAAGCAGACCTTTTCCAGGAGAACTTTTCATATATTTCAGAATATGGCAGACAGCATCCCAATGGCATTGCCGAGGTTTATCCAAGTAACGACTAACCAGTCCAACCGCAGCAGTAATATCAGCCCGTGTAACAGTAAGATAGATGAGTTTACCAACCATTCTTCGATACTGATGATTGTCAGTATAAGCAAGAGAATTCTCATCATCCCAGTCGGTGTTCGGATCCAGAGGTGTGCTAGCAGGTTTAGCACCTAGAAGACCAGTTTCAGATAGTAGGTCCAGAACATACTTCCGCTGAGATAAGCAGAGACCAGAAGAAGACCGGGACACCTCTATCCCAAGAAAATACCGTAGCGAGCCGAGATCCTTGGTGGCGAAGTGTTTCTCCAGATAGCACTTTGTTGACTGAATACCAGCAAGATCACTTCCGGAAAGAATAATGTTGTCAACATAAACAATAAGGACAACAATGCCCGCAATAGTAATTTTCACAAAAACAGAATGATCTGACTGGGAGCACTGGAAAGAGAATTTCTGAAGAATAGTGTTGAGCTTGTCAAACCAAGCTCGAGGGCTCTGTTTCAAGCCATAAATTGCCTTTTTCAACCTGCAAACTTTAGAGGACTCCCCCTGACACACAAAACCGGGGGGTTGTGACATGTATACTTCTTCATGAAGGTCACCATACAGGAAAGCATTCTTGACATCAAGCTGATACAGAGGCCAGTCAGAATTTATAGCAACAGAAATCAGAATTCTCACAGAGTTCAAGCGCGCAACTGGAGAGAAAGTCTCGAAGTAGTCGACCCCATAGGTCTGTGTATACCCCTTTGCCACAAGTCTCGCCTTAAGCCGTTCAACAGTACCGTCTGGCTGGTATTTGACTGTGAAGACCCAGAGGCAACCAACTGGAGAGCAAGCAACAGGTGGATCAACAAGGGCCCATGTATTTCGTTCTGTAAGGGCCTTCATTTCTTCTTCCATAGCCTGACGCCATGCAGGATGTCTAAGAGCCTGAGCAGCAGTTGTAGGAACAGATATAGCAGAAAGAGCCGCAGTGAAGTTAGCAAAATTAGCACCCAAATTAGCAGTAGAGCAAAAATTCCCAATCGGATGCATAGTACACGTTCTTGTCCCTTTCCTCGGACTAATAGGAATATCAAGATCAGAAAATACCTGCGGAGGTGTTTGATCTGGCACAGAGGATGAGGACGATGGAGAGGCCATAGAGGGAGATGTCGGCTTCGGTCTTCTGTGATAAACTTTCAGAGGTGGCTTTTCACTCGAAGCATCAGAATTATCAGCCAAATCATCCACCACAGGTAAAGGCGTGTCCACTAGTAAATCCGAAGTGAGCGCAAAACCAGCCGAAGAGTAGAAAGGCATATGCTCAAAAAATACCACATCCGCAGATACACACCACTTTTTAGAAACAGGATCATAGCATCGGTACCCCTTTTGAGTGCGAGAGTACCCTAGGAAAACACACTTAGTCGCTCTAGGATCCAATTTAGTAAGGCCTGGCCGAAGGTTCTTAACAAAACATGTGCTCCCAAATATGCGAGGCGGGACTGAAAAAAGAGGCGCATCGGGAAACAGAACCTGAAAAGGAATCTGATTTCCGAGCACAGAGGAGGGCATGCGGTTAATAAGATAACAGGCAGTGGATATCGCCTCGGGCCAAAAAGACTGGGGAACATGGTAGTGAAAAAGAAGGGTACGAGAAGATGACGATTCTTGCGTTCAGCGACACCGTTTTGTTGTGGGGTATAAGCACAGGAAATTTGGTGGATGGTGCCCTGACGACGACAAAAGGTGCTAACAGAGGTTTGCATGAATTCCAACGCATTATCAGTGCGAAAAAATTTTATAGGCTTAGCAAATTGAGTGCGGATCTCAGCAAAAAAGTCAGTAATTTTTTCAAGAATAGTAGATCTATCTTTAAGCAAAAATAACCATGTTGTTCTAGAAAAATCATCAATGAAGCTCAGAAAATATTTAAAACCAGAAGTGCTCGACACAGAACATGGACCCCAAACGTCAGCATGTATAATATCAAAAGGTGCTTTAGAACTGATACAAAATTTTTGGGAAAAGGTAGCACGAGTCTGCTTGCCAAGCTGACATGTCTCACAATGAAAATCAGAACTAACTACATTAGGTAACAAGGCTTTTAACTTCGCAACAGAAGGATGGCCCAATCTATAATGCCACTGGATGCCTGCTACAGATGAAGTCAAATATGCAGCTGTCTTTGGATCGTCCAAGTAGTAGAGTTCATCCGGTCCCTCATGGCCCGAACCAATCGTCATCCTCGTGCGCAGATCCTGAAACAAAACACCATCCGGGTTAAACGTAATTGAGCAACGAAGACTCTTCACAGTTTTACTGACAGATAGTTGTGAAGCAACCTGTATCTAAGTCGATGCCATCGACATCCTGTCGATGGTATCGAGATCTGTCCAGGTTCATGATGGAGCAAGTTGCATCTCAGTCGATACTATCGACACACATGTCGATAGTATCGAGATTGGTTCAGGCACAAGAGACTACTCCGTCGATACCATCGACACAAGTCGATGGTATCGACACCGGTACAGCGGCGGAACAGTAAACCGGCGGCTGACCTATTTTTGTTATAAAATGTTATTTTTTATGTGTTTTCTCTTCTTGTATCTCATGTATTCTACCCTAATGTATAAATACAAGTGTGTAGGCTCTAACCCTACTCACGTACGCTGCACATAGCAGCCGACATGTAATTGGTGTTTTCCATCTTCTTCCTCCGTCATTCCTAATATGGTATCAGAGCGGTAACTTCGACCGGTCCATCGCCTCTACTTCAAGCGCCGCCTACCCTTCTTCTTCTCCACAGGGCGCCGCCACACCTTCTCTCCACAAGGCGCCACCGCAGCAACTTCTTCTCCACAAGGCGCCGCCACAGCAACCGGTAGAGCTGCTGTTCTCCGGTTTGAAGATCTCCGGTTGATCAAACGGCCATCTAAAGCCCAAACCGGAGGTCTCGCCTCTTCCAAAGTGCCTTCCTAATCACATCTCCTTCATGTGTGATTAGGAACCTCTCTCTTGAAGGCTGTTGATGCGTCAGTAACGCATCCTCTATCTTGTTTCAGCTGTGACGTGTATCTCTCCGTCACAGGACGCGTATCTATCCGTCCACTCAGCCTTCTTTGTGACGTGTATCACTCCGTCACACATATCCCAGTTGCATCATGGAGAACAAGACCTATTATGAGGTCTCGCCTATTCCTATCAAGCTCAATGGGAAGAATTTTTTGCTATGGATGAATGCGGTTCATACTGTCTTGGAATCGCGCGATCGAGCAAAGTTCGTTGATTCTGCACCTCTCACTAGCACTGACCAAGACTATGCCGAGTGGAAACGTCTTGACAGCCTAGTGAAGACTTGGCTATGGGGTAGCATGGAACCTTCTATTGCTTCTAGGTTCATGTTCTACTCCACCGCTAAGGAGATTTGGGATGCCGTCAAGCAACACTATGCTCAAGAGAAGAATGCTCTTCGCCAGTTTATGATCTATGATCGTCTGTTTGCAGAGAAACAAGGTGATAGACCACTTGAAGAGTATTTCGGTGTGATTCAAGCTATCTCTCAGGAATTGAGCTACTATCATCCAGTGAAGGTTGCTGAGCAGATTAAGGATAGAGATGATCTTGTCACTGCTAAATTTCTATCTGGCCTTAGCTCCTCATTTGGTTCAGCAAGAAGTGTGATACTTGCGTCTGATAAATTACCGAGCCTTGCAGAAGCCTTCTCTAGGATTCAGCAGTCCACCTTTGAGTCCGTTGGTCCTACTCCTATTGTTCCTTCTGGAGATTCTCATGCCTCCATTGCTGCAGCAGTTCGTGGAGGACGACCTGCACCTACTTCATCTGACAGACCTGGCTTGGGCAGAGGACGTGGGACTCGTCCTAGATGTACTTTCTGTGACAAACCTAGGCACTCTGTCGAGAAATGCTGGAAGAAACATGGGAGACCTGCAGCCCCACCTGTTGGAGCTGCCAATTGTGCTACTTCCGACTCTACTACTGCGAGCTCGAGTTCCTCTGGCATCACACTTACTCAGGAGGAGTATGACAGATTCATTCAGGCAACTCAACATTTGAATATGGGCGCCTCATCTGCTTCTACAGCACATCTTGCATCTACAGCGGGTAATCAGGCTACATCTTTTATGGCTTCCGGATCACAAACTCCCTGGGTGGTTGACTCTGGTGCCTCCCAGCACATGACTGGTATGAGGCGATTGCTCCGCACACTTGACTCATATATTCCTCACCCATCTGTTACTTTGGCGGATGGTTCTGTGAGGAAGGTGGTAGCTAGTGGTTCTGTGTCCCTTACACCAGATATTGATTTGAAATCTGTCCATTTTGTACCTGAATTTCCATTCAATTTGCTTTCTGTTGCCAAGTTGATTGACACTGTAAACTGCACAGTAACTTTCGGGCCCTCTTGTTTTGTTTTACAGGATCTCAAGAGTTTGAAGATGATTGGTGGGGGGCCTAGGAAAGGTGATCTCTACCTCTTTCCTGGTGATTATCTACCTCGCCATCCACCTCCTGCTTCAGTTTCATCCGCCATGCTGAGTGGTTCCCCCTTGTTGTGGCATTGCAGATATGGACATCCATCTTTAGAAAGCTTGAAGAAGTTGGAACCAGATCTAGCTCATGTGTCCTCTTTAGAGTGTCAGTCATGTCAGTTAGGCAAACATCATCGGTTATCATACCCTGTTCGTGTCAATAATCGGGCTTCTAGCCCGTTTGAGTTAGTCCATAGTGATGTATGGGGTCCTGTTAAAAACCAGAGTTATAATGGTTTTAGCTATTTCATTTCCTTTGTGGACGATTACTCTCGCATGACATGGATTTATCTATTGAAAATCCGTGAATCTGTGCTTTCCATTATCAAACATTTTCATAAACAAATTCAGGTTCAATTTAACTGCAATATCAAAATTTTTCAATCTGATAATGCCCTTGAGTATGTTCAGAAAGCGATGAATGAGTTTTGCAGTTCGGTTGGTATGATTCATCACACCTCTTGCCCTCACACTCCTATGCAAAATGGCGTTGCTGAGAGAAAGAATCGCCATCTTTTGGATATCACTAGGTCTATCATGTTTGAATCAAATGTGCCTAAACGTTTCTGGTCTGAAGCTCTTCTCACTGCCTGTTTTTTTATTAATCGACAGCCCTCTTCGGTTTTGCATGGACGCACTCCCTTCTCTGTCTTACGCCCTATGGATAAACCGTTTCATGTTCCGTTTCGGGTTTTTGGTTGTACATCCTTCGTTCATAATTTTGATCCCAAACAAGACAAACTCTCTCCTAGGTCCTTGAAAACCTTGTTTCTTGGTTACTCTGGTACGAGTAAAGGTTACAAGTGTTATTGCCCGAGTTTGCGTCGTATGTTTGTTTCTAAGGATGTCACCTTTCATGAAACCAGTCCATATTTTACAAATTCTATGAGCAAGGGGGAGCAATTGAGTGAGGGAGTGCCACCTGCAATTTCAAGTGAGGGAGTGCCACCTATCACTGTTGAGGACATACCGCATGATCCACCTACCATTCAACCCTATAACCAGGTTTATCACAGGCGAGGTAGACAGGATCCAGATGAGGTAGCGGCACAAGTCCATGAGCCTCCTTCGCCATCTTCTACTCAAGAGATTCCTGCAGAAGCTTCTGACCTTGATCTTCCTATTGCTGTCCGGAAAGGTATACGTTCATGTACTATTAGACATCCCATATCAAGTGTCTGTTGTTTGTCGCACTTATCTACACAGGCTCGTGCATTTGCTGTTGGGATGGACTCCATTAAGATACCACGAAACCACTTCGAGGCTCTGAAGGACAGTGGGTGGCAGCAGGCAATGCAGGTGGAAATCTCTGCTCTAATTGACAATGGCACATGGGATCTTGTTACTTTACCTGCGGGAAAGAAAGTTGTGGGTTGTAGATGGGTCTTTACAGTCAAACACAACCCTGATGGATCGATTGAGCGGTTGAAGGCCAGATTGGTAGCTAAAGGCTACACACAGACATATGGAGTGGACTTCTTTGAGACCTTTTCTCCAGTTGCTCGTCTCAATTCTGTGCGGATCCTTATATCTCTAGCTACTACCTTTGATTGGCCCCTATTCCAGCTGGATGTCAAGAACGCCTTTCTTCATGGAGATCATCAAGAAGAGGTGTACATGGAGCAACCACCAGGTTTTGTTGCTCAGGGGGAGTGTCAGAAAGTCTGCAAATTGAAGAAGGCTATCTATGGGTTAAAGCAATCTCCTCGAGCTTGGTTTGACAAGTTCAGCGATGTTGTGTTACAGATGGGCTTCTCTCGTTCCATGACTGATCACTCTCTATTTTATTCAAATTCTTCTGGTGGGTCCATCATTATTGCTGTCTATGTTGATGATATTGTGATTACTGGCAGCGATTCTACAGGCATATCACGTGTGAAGGAAGGACTACAACACCACTTTCACACGAAGGACCTGGGGAAGCTTAGATACTTTCTAGGGATTGAGGTTCTTAGATCCCATGCAGGTATAAATCTCTCCCAGAGGAAGTATGTTCTTGACTTGCTACAGGAAACGGGTATGACTGATTCTAAGCCCGTATCCACTCCTATGGATTATCACATCAAGGAGGTGGACGATGATACTGAATATTCAGATCCAGGTCATTACAGGAGAATAGTTGGGAAGTTGATTTACCTAACTGTCACAGGACCTGATATTTCTTTTGCTGTTGGAGTAGTAAGTCAACATATGTGCACACCACGACAGTCACATTGGACAGCTGTATGCAGGATTCTGAGATATCTGAAAAGTGCTCCTGGAAAGGGGATCACTTACTATAAACCAAAGAGTTCCTCATCACCTTTGGCTCTTACAGGTTATGCGGATGCAGATTGGGCTGGAAATCAAGTTGATAGAAGATCTACTTCTGGTTACTGTACCTTTCTTGGTGACCATCTGATCACGTGGAAAAGCAAGAAACAACATGTGGTAGCGCGATCCAGTACTGAAGCTGAGTACCGTGCTATGGCACATGCATGCTGTGAATTACAATGGGTCAAATCTATCCTATTCGAGTTGAAGATTTTGATTCAATCTCCCATGATACTCAAGTGTGACAATCAATCTGCTATACATATCGCCAGGAATCCTGTTTTTCATGAACGTACAAAGCATATAGAAGTTGACTGTCACTTCATCAGAGATCAGATAAAGAATGGCAATATTGTGACACCATATGTCAAGTCGGAGGATCAATTAGCTGACATCTTAACAAAGCCATTGGGTCCAGCAATATTCCAGAATCTATGTGGCAAGCTGGGCATTCACAATGTGTACACTCCAGCTTGAGGGGGAGTGTGAAGCAACCTGTATCTAAGTCGATACCATCGACATCCTGTCGATGGTATCGAGATCTGTCCAGGTTCATGATGGAGCAAGCTGCATCTCAGTCGATACTATCGACACACATGTCGATAGTATCGAGATTGGTTCAGGAACAAGAGACTACTCCGTCGATACCATCGACACAAGTCGATGGTATCGACACCGGTACAGCGGCGGAACAGTAAACCGGCGGCTGACCTATTTTTGTTATAAAATGTTATTTTTTATGTGTTTTCTCTTCTTGTATCTCATGTATTCTACCCTAATGTATAAATACAAGTGTGTAGGCTCTAACCCTACTCACGTACGCTGCACATAGCAGCCGACATGTAATTGGTGTTTTCCATCTTCTTCCTCCGTGGAGCGTAGAGGCAGACTACCAGTGGAGCAAATATCACCAATGCCAGTAACAGGTGATTTAGAACCATCAGCTAAAGTAACAGGAGGTATAAAAGAAGTCTTGTGTAGTTTAGAGAATAAATCAGGATTGCCAGATATATGAGAAGTCGCACCAGAGTCAATCACCCAGGAGTTTTTACCAGACGTAGTCAGAAGGGCGTCACTACCAACATTTGAATCCTCGTAGAAGACGCCAGACGAGCTTGTAGCAGTTTTTCAAATTCCGAGCGGATCCAGTCAGCTATCGGTGGAGCAGGTTCAGTCTGATCAGATGTCACTTTAATGGCCCAGTCAGGTTTGCCATATTTGATCCAGCAACGATCTTCTGTATGGTTGGTGCGCTTGCAGTGAGTGCAGTAGCGGGACTCAACAGGATCAGCTCCAGAGCCACGGCCAGGAGCAGAAGAACGTCCTCTGCGGCTACGACCTCTGCCACGACCGCGACCACGAAAGGAATCACCAGAGCGGACAGCGAGGGCTACACCATCAGAAGAGTCAGGCACGGACTGGGACACAGAAGGTAGGCGTTGGACCCTTTTGAGCACATCGCGGAGAGTGGGTAAAGGGTCGCTGGAGAGAATCTGGTCCACAACACCAGTAAAGGAAGCAGGTAGGCCCGCGAGGAACTGAACTAACATAAGTTCGTTCCGCTGTCGATTAAGTTCATCAATGTCAGTAGAAAGAGGATGATACACTTGGAACTCATCCCAGAGGGCACAGCAGGAGTTGTAGTAATCCTCGACGGAATCAGTAGTAGAATACTCCAGTTTAGCAAGTTGTTTGAAGATCTCAAAGACCTTCTTAGGATTCTGTTGGTGCGAGTAAACATGGGAGAGTTGCTCCCACATTTCTTTGGCAGTATGAAGACGGAGAAGGGACTGGCTGATCTTTGCTTCAGCGCTGTTGACCATCCATGTCATGACCCCATAGTCCTCCTTGGACCAGAGATCATAGGCTAGTTTTGTCTTCTCGTCAGCATCATGAGCAGGAGGAGACGGGCCTTTTGTAGTCAGGTGGGAGTAGCGACCTTGGGATTTAACATACAACTCAAAGAAGGCAGCCCATAGGTGATAGTTGGAACTATCCAACTTCACCGTAGTAACACAGAGAGTGCGAGGGAGATCTGAAGTCACCATCGGACCAAAGTAGAAAAAGCAGTAGCACAAGCGCAGAGAATAGCAGGCGTCAGCAGAGGGCAGCAGCAGGAGTCCAATACATGGACCTAGCAGTAGTAGTAGGTAGGAGATCCAATCATGGACCTCATAAGACCCTCACGGGGCAGAAAGGAAGAACAGAACCTACGCCAACATGGAGGAAAGATCACTCCACCATGAGGCGCAGGCAGTCAGATGCGAAAAATTGATTTACTCCTTCAACGTGCCAGAACTGGAAAAGACCGGGCTGTACGTAACTTTTCGGAAAATGTACGGAGGCCGAAAAAGGAGCCTTTAGTCGGACGAGATGGTGAGCGAAGGGTAAGAGAAGATGGGAAGAGGAGAAGGGAGGATAGGGTGGGTGCTCGAGGCGGCGTAAATGGACAGTGGTGGGGCTATGGAGGCGGCGGCAAGGAGGTGGAGGGGCTGGTGGCGGCGGGCAGCAGGGGTATGCTGCTGTGCGGCGCAGCAGGGAAGAAGGGGAAGGGTGGCGGTTAGGGTTGATGGGAGGGAAGGAAGGATTAGGGTTAGGGAGGATCGGGAGGCTCTGATACCATCTAGAAGTTGCGGCTAATTGTCTTATTATTGAGTGATTAAAAAAGGAGTACATGGTTCTCTTTTATAAGACAAGAGAAAGCCACATGGTTTAGATATAACCCATGTGGGATAAAACAAGACATAAGAATAACAAAGAAAAGAGTAAAATAGACAGTAAAAACGCAGGAAAGTCTATATACTAATCGAACTCAGTTTATCAAACCAGGCACGAGGGCTCTATTTCAGGCCATAAATTGCATTTCGCAGACGGCATACTTTGGAAGATTCCCCCTGAATAACAAAACTAGGAGGTTGTTCCATGTAAACCTCTTCATGCAGATCTCCATATAAAAGGCATTTCTAACATCTATTTGGAATAAAGGCCAGTCAGAATTTACGGCTACAAAAATAAGCAAACGAACAGAGTTTAGGCGAGCAACAGGCAAAAAAGTCTGAAAATAATCAACGTCATATGTCTTAGTATAGCCTTTGGCTATAAGGCGAGCTTTGAACCGCTCAATGGTGCCATCTGGTTGATACTTAACCGTAAAGATCCAACGGCAACCGACAGGTGAGCAATCAGTAGGTGTGTCAACCAAGTCCCATGTATGGCGATCATTAAGAGCTTACATTTCAGTTTCCATAGCTTGACGACATGCAGGGTGTTGAAGAGCCTGAGCAACAGTTTTAGGAATAGGCACAGCAGATAGAGCAGAAGTAAAATTGGCAAAATTTTGTCCAAGGTTAGCATTAGAACAAAAATATTTCCAATGGGATGTTGAGTACAAGATTGAATCCCTTTGCATAAGCGGATAGGAATATCCAAGTCAGAAGTTACCTAAGGTGGATTTGCATCTGCCGACGAGGATTGAGGAGCTGGAGGGGCCATGGAAGGAGTTGTAGCTTTAGTTCTTCTTTGATATACGTGCAACGGAGGAGTTGGGGCAACAACAGTATCTGATAAGTCCAGATCAGTAGTCATCGGTAGAGGGGTATGAACAAGTAACTCATATGTCATAGTAGAACCGGTTGTAGTGTAGAACGACGTATGCTCAAAGAAGATGACGTCGGCACTAACCATCCACTTCTTTGCAGAAGGATCATAACAGTGATAACGTTTTTGGGTTCTAGAGTACCTCAAGAAAACACATTTGGTAGCACGAGGATCAAGTTTAGTCAAGCCAGGACGAAGATCTTTAACAAAATATGTGCTTCCAAAAATCCGAGGAGGCACAGAAAAACAGAGGGGGTCGCATCAGGATATATGATTTGATATGGCACTTGATTGCCAAGAACAGAAGAAGGCATGCGATTAATTAGGTAACATGCGGAGGATATTGCTTCTGGACAAAAAAATTTGGTACGTTATAGAGTGCGGGCGACTTCAAGGAGATGGCGATTTTTACGCTCCGCAACCCCATTTTGTTGGGGTGTGTATGCACAAGAGGTTTGATGAATAGTACACATTTTTCTACAAAACTGACTGACAGAAGATTGTACAAAACTCAACAATTATCAATGCGGAAGATTTTTACAGTTTTATCAAACTAGGCACAAATCTCAGCAAAACAGGATGTGATAGTATCTACTGTATGAGATTTGTCTTTTAACAACAATAACCATGTAGTTCTAGAGAAATCATCAATGGAGCTCATAAAATATTGAAATCCAGAAAGACTAGGAACAGAACAGACCCCTAAATGTCAGCATGCACAACATCAAAAAGCTGTTTTGAGCCAAAACAATCTTTTTTGAATAAAGTAGAATGAGTTTGTTTGCCCAATTGGCATGTTTCACAATGAAAAACATTCTCAAATATTAGGCAGCAAATGCTTCAACTTAGCTAGAGAGGGATGGCCCAATCTATAGTGCCACTGGAGGCCAGTCATAGACGTAGTCAGCAGAGCAGCATTTTCGGCATATCCAAGTAATATTAGTCGGGTCCCTAATGGCCCGAACCAATCTTCATCCTCGTGCACAGAGCCTAAAAGACAACATTGTTGGGATCAAAAGTAATAGAGCACCAAAGGTTCTTAACAGTTCTACGAACCGATAATAGATTAATTGGAAATTTTGGAACATATAAAGTTGAGCACAATAAAATTCGACCAAGAGTGCATATAAGTCCAATTCCAGAAACAGGCGTTTGATAACCATCAGTAAGGGTAACAGGAGGAACAATGGAAGTCGTATGCAAATCAGAAAATAATGTATGATTGCCAGAAATATGTGAAGTGGCTCTAGAATCAATCACCCAAGTATGTTTAACAGACTGTGTAAGACAGACAAGAAGAGCGGAGCCTCCATCAGTAGAAGTTTAGTAGAGGAAGCCAGACGAGCTTGGAGTAGCTTCTCTAATTTAGAGCGGATCCACTCTGTAAAAGGTGGGGCGACAAGGATGGAGCAATGTCAGGTTGGTCCAACGAGACTTGATTTGCCCATGCAGGTTTGACATGCTTGATCAAGCAGCGATCTTCAATATGATTTGTTCGTTTACAGAAGTTACAGTAGTGTTGTTCAACAAAGGAAGAATCGGAGCAGATGCCCAGCAGGCTGTAGAGCGACCACGACCACGGCGGCAGCCACAGAAAGAATCACCAGAATGAACAGCAAGGGTAGTTGCATCTTAGGAATCCAGAGATACTGGAGAAACAGATAGTAAGTGTTGGACTCGTTTGACAACATCTCTCAAGGTAAGCAAAGGATCACTGGACAGGATTTGATCGACAACACCATCAAAAGAGTGCGGTAACCCAGCAACGAACTGGACTAGCTGAAGTCTGTTGCGTTGACGATGAATTTCTTTAATATAGCAGTGAGTGGGTGATAGATCTCAAACTCATCCAGAGCGCACAACATTGGTTGTAGTAGTCTTCCACAGAATCAGTATTAGAGTACTCCTTCTAGGCCAAGTGTTTGAAGATTTCAAACACTTTCTTCGGGTTTTGTTGATGGGAATATATATTGAAAGTTGATCCCACATGTCCTCAGCAGTTTGAAGTCAAAGAAGGGATTGGCTGATCTTAGGTTCAGCATTGTTGACCATCCAGGTCATAACACCAGATTTCTCCTTTGTCCAAAGGTCATATGTCTGCTTCGTTTTATCATCAGTGTAAAAGGAGAGGCGGCTGTGGTGTTGTTGCACGTATGCAACGTGAGCAACCCAATAGGGTTCTCTTCTCTATTTATAGTAAAGGGAAATTTACATGTAGGTACAGCAGTAATATAAAATAAGAAATAAATACAAAGTGAAGATATATTAACACTCCCCCTCAAGCTGGAGTGTACACATTGTGGATGCCCAGCTTGCCGCATAAATTCTGGAACACTGCTGGACCTAATGGCTTTGTCAAGATATCAGCAAGTTGATCTTCAGACTTAACATATGGCGTCACCACATTGCCATTCTGTATCTGATCTCTGATGAAATGACAGTCAACCTCTATATGCTTTGTGCGCTCATGAAAAACAGGATTCCTGGCAATATGTATAGCAGATTGATTGTCACACTTGAGAATCATGGGAGTTTGAATCAAAATCTTCAACTCAGATAAGACAGATTTGACCCATTGTAATTCACAACATGCATGTGCCATAGCACGATACTCAGCCTCAGTACTAGATCGTGCCACCACTTGTTGTTTCTTGCTCTTCCAGGTAATCAGATGATCACCAAGAAAGGTGCAGTAGCCAGATGTAGATCGTCTATCAACTTGATTACCAGCCCAATCTGCATCTGCATAGCCTGTAAGAGTCAAGGAAGATAGAGGACTCTTGGGTTTATAATAAGTGATCCCCTTTCCAGGAGCACTTTTCAGATATCTCAGAATCCTGCATACAGCTGTCCAATGTGACTGTCGTGGTGTACACATGTGTTGACTTACTACTCCAACAGCAAAAGAAATATCAGGTCTTGTGACAGTTAGGTAAATCAGCTTCCCAACTATTCTCCTGTAGTGACCTGGATCTGAATATGCAATATCATCTTCCACCTCCTTGATGTGATAATCCATAGGAGTGGATACAGGCTTAGAATCAGTCATACCCGTTTCCTGTAGTAAGTCAAGCACATACTTTCTCTGGGAGAGATTGATACCTGCATGGGATCTAAGCACCTCAATCCCTAGAAAATATCTCAGTTTCCCAAGGTCCTTTGTGTGAAAATGATGTTGTAGTCCTTCTTTCACACGTGATATGCCTGTAGAATCACTGCCAGTAATCACAATATCATCAACATAGACAGCAATAATGATGGACCCACCAGAAGAATTTGAATAAAATAGAGAGTGATCAGTCATAGAACGAGAGAAGCCCATCTGTAAAACAACAACACTGAACCTGTCAAACCAAGCCCGAGGAGATTGTTTTAACCCATAGATAGCCTTCTTCAATTTGCAGACCTGCTGACACTCCCCCTGAGCAACAAAACCTGGTGGTTGCTCCATATACACCTCTTCCTGAAGAACCCCGTGAAGAAAGGCGTTCTTGACATCCAGCTGGAAAAGAGGCCAATCAAAAGTAGTAGCCAGAGAGATAAGGATCCGTACAGAATTGAGACGAGCAACCGGAGAAAAAGTCTCAAAGAAGTCCACTCCATATGTCTGTGTGTAGCCCTTGGCTACCAATCTGGCCTTCAACCGCTCAATCGAACCATCAGGATTGTGTTTGACTGCGAAGACCCATCTGCAGCCCACAACTTTCTTGCCCGCAGGTAAGGAAACCAGATCCCATGTGCCATTATCAACCAGAGCAGAAATTTCCACCTGCATGGCCTGCCTCCAGCCACTGTCCTTCATAGCCTCTAAGTGGTTCCTTGGTATTTGAACAGAATCCATCCCAACAGCAAATGCACGAGCCTGTGTAGATAAGTGCGACAAACAACATACATTGGATATGGGATGTCGAATAGTACATGATCGTATACCTTTCCGGACAGCAATAGGAAGGTCAAGATCAGAAGCCGCTGCAGGAATCTCTTGAGTAGAAGATGGGGAAGGAGGCTCATGGACTTGTGCCGCTACCTCATCTGGATCCGGTCTACCTCGCCTATGATAAACTTGGGTATAGGGTTGAATGGTAGGTGAATCAGGCGATATGTCTTCAACAATGATAGGTGGCACTCCCTCATTTGGAATTGTGGGTGGCACTCCCTCACTTAATTGCTCCCCCTTGCTCATAGCATGTGCAAAATACGGGCTGGTTTCATGAAAGGTGACATCCTTAGAGACAAACATACGACGCAAACTGGGGCAATAACACTTGTAACCTTTACTCGTACCAGAGTAACCAAGAAACAAGGTTTTCAAGGACCGAGGAGAGAGTTTGTCTTGTTTGGGATCAAAATTATGAACAAAGGATGTACAGCCAAAAACCCGAAGCGGAACATGAAACGGTGTGTCCATAGGGCGTAAAACAGAAAAAGGAGTGCGCCCATTCAAAACAGAAGAGGGCTGCCGATTAATCAAAAAACAGGCAGTGAGAAGAGCCTCAGACCAGAAACGTTTAGGCACATTGGATGCAAACATGATAGACCTAGTGATATCCAAAAGATGACGATTTTTACGTTCAGCAACACCATTCTGCATAGGAGTATGAGGACAAGAAGTGTGATGAATCATACCAACCAAACTGCAAAACTCATTCATTGCTTTCTGAACATACTCAAGAGCATTATCAGATTGAAAAATTTTGATATTGCAGTTAAATTGAACTTGAATTTGTTTATGAAAATGTTTGATAATGGAAAGCACAGACTCCCGACTTTTCAACAGATAAATCCATGTCATGCGAGAGTAATCATCAACAAAGGAAATGAAATAACTAAAACCATTATAACTTTGGTTTTTAACAGGACCCCATACATCACTGTGAACCAACTCAAACGGGCTAGAAGCCCGATTATTGACACGGACAGGATAGGACAACCGATGATGTTTGCCCAACTGACAGGACTGACACTCTAAAGAAGACACATGAGCAAGATCGGGTTCCAATTTCTTCAAGCTGTCTAAGGATGGATGGCCATATCTGCAATGCCATAGCAAGGGGGAACCACTCAGCATGGCGGAGGAAACTGGAGCAGGAGGTGGATGACGAGGTAGATAATCACCAGGAAAGAGGTAGAGATCACCTTTCCTAGGCCCCCCACCAATCATCTTCAAACTCTTGAGATCCTGTAAGACAAAGCAAGAAGGCCCAAATGTTACTGTGCAGTTCATAGTGTCAATCAACTTGGCAACAGAAAGTAAATTGAAAGGAAATTCAGGCACAAAATGAACAGATTTCAAATCAATATCTGGAGTAAGGGACACAGAACCACTAGCCACCACCTTCCTCACAGACCCATCTGCCAAGGTAACAGATGGGTGAGGAATATATGAGTCAAAAGTGCGGAGCAGTCGCCTCATACCAGTCATGTGCTGGGAGGCACCAGAGTCAACCACCCAGGGAGTTGCGGATCCAGAAGCCATAAAGGATGTAGCCTGATTACCCGCGGTAGAGGCAAGATGCGCTGAAGAAGCAGAAGAGGCGCCCACACTCCAATGTTGAGTAGCCTGAATAAACCGGTCATACTCCTCCTGAGTAAGTGTAATGCCAGAAGAAGTCGAGCTCGCAGGTGTAGAGTCAGAAGTAGCACAGTTGGCAGCTCCAACAGGTGGGGCGGCAGGTCGCCCATGTTTCTTCCAGCATTTGTCAACAGTGTGCCCCGGTCTTTCACAGAAAGTACATCGAGGACGAGACCCACGTCCTCTGCCAAAGCCAGGTCTGTCAGCTGTAGTAGATGCAGGTCGTCCTCCGCGAACTGCTGCAGCAATGGAGGCATGAGAATCTCCAGAAGGAACAACCGGAGAAGGATCAACAGATTCAAAGGTGGACTGTTGAATCCTAGAGAAGGCCTCCGCAAGGCTCGGTAATCTGTCAGATGCAAGAATCACACTGCGTGCTGAACCAAAAGAAGAGCTAAGGCCGGAGAGGAATTTGGCAGTGACAAGATCATCTCTGTCTTTAATCTGCGCAGCAACCGTCACGGGATGATAGTAGCTCAACTCCTGGGAAATAGACTGAATCACACCAAAATACTCTTCAAGGGATCGATCACCCTGTTTCTCTGCAAACAGACGATCATAGATCATAAACTGGCGAAGAGCATTTTTCTCCTGAGCATAGTGCTGCTTAACAGCATCCCAAATCTCCTTAGCAGTGGAGTAGAACATGAACCTCGAAGCAATAGACGATTCCATGCTACCCCACAGCCAAGTCTTCACAAGGCTGTCAAGTCGTTTCCACTCGGCATAGTCTTTGTCAGTGCTCGTGAGAGGCGCAGAATCAACAAACTTGGCGCGGTCCCTCGATTCCAAGACAGTATGAACCGCATTCATCCAAAGCAGAAAGTTCTTCCCATTGAGCTTGATAGGAATAGGCGAGACCTCATAATAGGTCTTGTTCTCCATGATGCAACAGGGATATGGGTGACGGAGTGATACACGTCACACAGAAGGCTGAGTGGACGGATAGATACACGTCCCGTGACGGAGAGATACACGTCACGACCGAAACTGGAAAGAGGATGCGTTACTGACGCATCAACAGCCTTCAACCGAGAGGTTCCTAATCACACATGAAGGAGATGTGATTAGGAAGCCACACTGGAAGAGACGAGACCCCCGGGTAGGACTTTAGAAGGCCGTTGTATCAACCGGAGATCCCGGAGCAGCAAGAGCGGCGCCCGAAAAAGAAACCGAAAAAGGCTGAAAAAGAGCCCGGAGACGTAGACGGAGCCTGTAGAGCGGTGCGACGGGATCTACGGCAGCATGAGACGAGCCACCGAGGATCAGCGGCGCCGCACGGAAGGCCCGCGCCCCTGCCGCACGCCGGCGGCAAGGTGCAGCAGCCGCTGCTGCTGGCTGCGGCGGCGGCCGGCGGCGGGAGAGGTGGCCGGCGCCCGGCGGCTGAAGGAGAGGGGCGGCGGGAGGGAGAGAGAGGAGGGGGGGGGGGGGGGGGGGGCGGTGCTGGGTGGGAGGGCCGGCGGCTGCGGAAGCCTAACCTGCTCTTGATACCATGTAAAAGGAGAGGCGGCTGTGGTGTTGTTGCACGTATGCAACGTGAGCAACCCAATAGGGTTCTCTTCTCTATTTATAGTAAAGGGAAATTTACATGTAGGTACAGCAGTAATATAAAATAAGAAATAAATACAAAGTGAAGATATATTAACAATCAGCATTTACAACAGGAACGGTCGGGGCACAGTATTAAGATGGGAGCATAGAATTAAATGTCCGATTTCGATGTCGTGTCCGATGGCCCAGAAACAGAAATTTTTTGAAATTTCGCACTAAATTTCGATATTTACGGCCCTAACGATTTCGAAGACCAAATAAGCGAATTAAATCATGAAAATTTACCAGGATGATCTAAACGCCAAGATCTACTCAAATATGCAATAATATTTCATATTGGATATTGGGGGGGGGGGTCTCCCACATTTGTAAGTGAAGGAAGCTGAATAATTTCGACAGAATTTCGATGGCAATTTCGATGACAAAATGAAGGAATTAAACTATGAATTTTTGCATACACAATGTCTAGACATAGATACACTAGATTATATGATAAATTTGTATGTTTAGAGGTTAGGGTGGGATCCATGTCTTGATGAGTGAGTGTACAAATGAACAGAAATGACAAAGTTTGTTAGACAGTTAGACTGTTACAAACTTGCAAACTTCAAGACTTCAAGTTAAAACAACTACACTAGAGTACTACAAACTACAAAGTACCGTTACCAACTTACATATTACAACTTATAATATATAAAACAAATTATAAACTAACAAACTTACACATTATGATGTTCCATAAGTCTTACAGAGTAGGACTAAGAGACCAATAGTCGTAGTTGAAGCTTGAGTGTCGTGGTGGTTGTTGTCCTCGTTGTTGACCATACATATGCTCATTGATACTATCAACATATGTTGCCCAACTCATATCATTCCTATACACGCGGTTATATGTCTCAACATGCTCTTGGTAGATCTCATCAGACACAAACTGCATCATCCCATGTTTTGGGAAAAATTCCTCAAGTGCTTTTGCTTGATCAATAGATGGTTGTGAAGCAATTGGAGCTGGAGGAGCAACAGCTAATGGAGGAACATACAAAACATCACGGTATCCTTGCCAAGTTTGCCCACCATCATTAGATTCCATATGAACATGTTCTCCAGTGTAAGAATAACCTTGCATCAGTGGGTCATTGTATCCTCCATACATATAGCCTGGTTGTACTTGTATACCTCTAGAAGAAGAATAACCATCACCATAATTATAAGTCCCGTGACTCCCACCATAACCATAGCCATAGTTATAGGGATCTTGTTGTGGTGGTTGTGCGACTGCAGGTTGTGTTTGTGGTGCATGAGGATACCCAAATATAGAATCAGCAATAGAAGATGAATCCATGTCTGAAATACTCATGCTCCCAACTGATTCAGCCAAATTAGAAATACAATCACTTTGGTATTGAGGAGCTGGAAGAATAGCTAGAGGTGGTGGTGACGGTGTTGGACCTTCTGGTGTGCCAATATATTCTTTTGTACCTCTAGTTTTTCTTCTTTGGAATGTACTATCAACAAATGGAATTTGAGTTTCAGCAGGTGCAACTTCAGCCCTAGGGGCAGAGAGATAAGGTCGATCATCATTGTCATTCTCAAATCCTGCCCACTCTTCATTATTATCATTACCTTCTTGGTCATCACCATCACCATCATCATCATCATCAGGTGCATCATCATCATCGTCAAGATCATCATCATCATCGTCAAGATCATCATCACCACCACCATCAGATTTGGAAGAGTGGCTACTAGAACGAGTTCCACCTTCTTCAACTGCCTGTGCAATATCCATCTCATCTTGAATGTGTTGTTCTTCTTCTTCAAATCTTTGTACAGGGCTGCGGTCTCTTGTAGTTGTCTCTTCTTCTGCTCTAGTGCTAGGCATGAATGTTGCTTCAACAGTGGGATCCGGCCCGCCATCATTTCTATCTAAAACTGGGGCACCACCAATATTAGTTGTTAATATCTCTTTCCTTTATGTTTATTTCATATTTCATATTACTGTTGTACCTACATGTAATTTTCCCTTTACTATAAATAAGAGAGGAGAACCCTATTGGGTTCACCACGTTGCCTAGTGCAACACACAGATCCCGTCTCCCTTACGTTAACATGGTATCAAGAGCAACGTGATCTGACGCCGCTTCCGCTCCTCTCTCTCCTAGCGCCGCCGCATCCCCTCCCTCCCTCTCCCTTCTTCCCAACAGGGCGCCGCCGGCCCCTTTCCTCCAGGCCGCCGCCGTTGCCCGTGCGGCATCTCGGCTAGCCGCCGGCGTGCGGCAGCAGCGGGGACACTGCCGGCGTCGCTGATCCTGACCGGCTAGGAGTTCTCCGCCTTCCTCTCTTGCCGCTGGGCCTCCGGTGGCTCTCTCTATGATACCGTAGGCTCAGTAGCTCGGCACCGGGGCTTCGTCTACGTTTTTCGGAAAGTTTTCAGCAACTTTTCGGCTCGTTTTTGGAGGCCAACCTTGCTGTTTGGGGACTTCCGGTTGATCCAACGGCTCTCTAAAGCCCTAACCAGAGGTCTCGTCTCTTACATCGTGCCTTCCTAATCACATCTCCTTCATGTGTGATTAGGAACTTCTCGCTTGAAGGCTGTCGATGCGTCAGTAACGCATCTCTTATCCAGTTCTTGTTGTGACGTGTATCTCTCCGTCACGGGACGTGTATCTGTCCGTCCACTCAGCCTTCTTTGTGACGTGTATCACTCTGTCACACATATCCCAGTTGCATTATGGAGAATAAGACCTATTATGAGGTCTCGCCTATTCCTATCAAGCTCAATGGGAAGAACTTTTTGCTATGGATGAATGCGGTTCATACTGTCTTGGAATCGCGAGATCGGGCAAAGTTTGTTGATTCTGCACCCCTCGCTAGCACTGACAAAGACTATGCCGAGTGGAAACGTCTTGCCAGCCTAGTGAAGACTTGGCTATGGGGTAGCATGGAACCTTCTATTGCTTCCAGGTTCATGTTCTACTCCACAGCTAAGGAGATTTGGGATGCCGTCAAGCAGCACTATGCTCAAGAGAAGAACGCTCTTCGCCAGTTTATGATCTATGATCGTCTGTTTGCAGAGAAACAGGGTGATAGACCACTTGAAGAGTATTTCGGTGTGATTCAAGCTATCTCCCAGGAGTTGAGCTACTATCATCCAGTGAAGGTTGCTGAGCAGATTAAGGATAGAGATGATCTTGTCAGTTGTCACTGCTAAATTTCTATCTGGACTAAGCTCCTCATTTGGTTCAGCAAGAAGTGTGATCCTTGCGTTAGATAAATTACCGAGCCTTGCAGAAGCTTTCTCTAGGATTCAGCAGTCCACCTTTGAGTCAGTTGATCCTATTCCTGTTGTTCCTTCTGGAGATTCTCATGCATCCATTGCTGCAGCAGTACGCGGAGGACGACCTGCACCTACACCGTCTGACAGACCTGGCTTGGGCAGAGGACGTGGGACTCGTCCTAGATGTACTTTCTGTGACAAACCTGGGCACTCTGTTGAGAAATGCTGGAAGAAGCATGGGAGACCTGCAGCCCCACCTGTTGGAGCTGCCAATTGTGCCACTTCAGACTCTACTGCTGCGAGCTCTAGTTCTTCTGGCATCACTCTTACTCAGGAGGAATATGACAGATTTATTCAGGCAACTCAACATTGGAATATGGGCGCCTCATCTACTTCTACAGCAAACCTTGCATCTACAGCGGGTAATCAGGCTACATCTTTTATGGCTTCTGGATCCGCAACTCCCTGGGTGGTTGACTCTGGCGCCTCCCAGCACATGACTGGTATGAGGAGATTGCTCCGCACACTTGACTCATATATTCCTCATCCATCTGTTACTTTGGCAGATGGTTCTGTGAGGAAGGTGGTAGCTAGTGGATCTGTGTCCCTTACACCAGATATTGATTTGAAATCTGTTCATTTTGTACCTGAATTTCCATTCAATTTTCTTTTTGTTGCCAAGTTGATTGACACTGTAAAATGCACAGTAACATTCGGGCCCTCTTGTTTTGTTTTACAGGATCTCAAGAGTTTGAAGATGATTGGTGGGGGGCCTAGGAAAGGTGATCTCTACCTCTTTCCTGGTGATTATCTACCTCGCCATCCACCTCCTGCTCCAGTTTCCTCCGCCATACTGAGTGGTTCCCCCTTGCTGTGGCATTGCAGATATGGACATCCATCCTTAGAAATCTTGAAGAAGTTGGAACCAGATCTAGCTCATGTGTCTTCTCTAGAGTGTCAGTCATGTCAGTTGGGCAAACATCATCGGTTATCATATCCTGTTCGTGTCAATAATCGGGCTTCTAGTCCGTTTGAGTTAGTCCATAGTGATGTATGGGGTCCTGTTAAAAACCAGAGTTATAATGGTTTTAGCTATTTCATTTCCTTTGTGGACGATTACTCTCGCATGACATGGATTTATCTATTGAAAAGTCGTGAATCTGTGCTTTCCATTATCAAACATTTTCATAAACAAATTCAGGTTCAGTTTAACTGCAATATCAAAAATTTTCAATCTGATAATGCCCTTGAGTATGTTCAGAAAGCGATGAATGAGTTTTGCAGTTCGGTTGGTATGATTCATTACACATCTTGCCCTCACACTCCTATGCAGAATGGCGTTGCTGAGAGAAAGAATCGCCATCTTTTAGATATCACTAGATCTCTCATGTTTGAATCAAATGTGCCTAAACGTTTCTGGTCTGAAGCTCTTCTCACTGTCTGTTTTTTTATTAATCGGCAGCCCTCTTCTGTTTTGCATGGACGCACTCCCTTCTCTGTCTTACGCCCTATGGATAAACCGTTTCATGTTCCGCTTCGGGTTTTTTGTTGTACATCCTTCGTTCATAACTTTGATCCCAAACAAGACAAACTCTCTCCTAGGTCTTTGAAAACCTTATTTCTTGGATACTCTGGTACGAGTAAAGGATACAAGTGTTATTGCCCGAGTTTGCGTCGTATGTTTGTTTCTAAGGATGTCACCTTTCATGAAACCAGTCCATATTTTGCAAATTCTATGAGCAAGGGGGAGCAATTGAGTGAGGGAGTGCTACCCACAATTCCAAGTGAGGGAGTGCCACCTATCATTGTTGAGGACATACCACATGATCCACCTATCATTCAGCCCTATAACCAGGTTTATCAGAGGCGAGGTAGACAGGATCCAGATGAGGCAGCGACACAAGTCCATGAGTCTCCTTCGTCATCTTCTACTCAAGAGATTCCTGCAGAAGCTTCTGACCTTGATCTTCCTATTGCTGTCCGGAAAGGTATACGTTCATGTACTATTAGACATCCCATATCAAATGTATGTTGTTTGTCGCACTTATCTACACAGGCTCGTGCATTTGCTGTTGGGATGGACTCCATTACGATACCAAGAAATCACTTAAATGCTCTGAAGGACAGTGGGTGGCAGCAGGCAATGCAGGTGGAAATCTCTGCTCTGATTGACAATGGCACATGGGATCTTATTACTTTACCTGCGGGAAAGAAAGTTGTGGGCTGTAGATGGGTTTTCATAGTCAAACACAACCCTGATGGATCTATTGAGCGGTTGAAGGCCAGATTGGTAGCAAAAGGCTACACACAGACATATGGAGTGGACTTCTTTGAGACTTTTTCTCCAGTTGCTCGTCTCAATTCTGTGCGGATCCTTATATCTCTAGCTACTACCTTTGACTGGCCTCTTTTCCAGCTGGATGTCAAGAACGCCTTTCTTCATGGAGATCTTCAAGAAGAAGTGTACATGGAGCAACCACCAGGTTTTGTTGCTCAGGGAGAGTGTCAGAAAGTCTGCAAATTGAAGAAGGCTATCTATGGGCTAAAGCAATCTCCTCGAGCTTGGTTTGACAAGTTCAGTGCTGTTGTTTTACAGATGGGCTTCTCTCGTTCCATGACTGATCACTCTCTATTTTATTCAAACTCTTCTGGTGGGTCCATCATTATTGCTGTCTATGTTGATGATATTGTGATTACTGGCAGCGATTCTACAGGCATATCACGTGTGAAGGAAGGACTACAACAACACTTTCACACAAAGGACCTGGGGAAACTGAGATATTTTCTAGGGATTGAGGTTCTTAGATCCCATGCAGGTATAAATCTCTCCCAGAGAAAGTATGTGCTTGACTTGCTACAGGAAACAGGTATGACTGATTCTAAGCCCGTATCCACTCCTATGGATTATCACATCAAGGAGGTGGACGATGATACTGCATATTCAGATCCAGGACATTACAGGAGAATAGTTGGGAAGTTAATTTACCTAACTGTCACAAGACCTGATATTTCTTTTGTTGTTGGAGTAGTAAGTCAACATATGTGCACACCACGACAGTCACACTGGACAGCTGTATGCAGGATTCTGAGATATCTGAAAAGTGCTCCTGGAAAGGGGATCACTTATTATAAACCAAAGAGTCCTCTATCTTCTTTGACTCTCACAGGTTATGCAGATGCAGATTGGGCTGGTAATCAAGTTGATAGAAGATCCACATCTGGCTACTGCACCTTTCTTGGTGATCATCTGATCACTTGGAAAAGCAAGAAACAACAAGTGGTAGCACGGTCTAGTACTGAAGCTGAGTACCGTGCTATGGCACATGCATGCTGTGAACTACAATGGATCAAATCTGTCTTATCTGAGCTAAAGATTTTGATTCAAACTCCCATGATTCTCAAGTGTGACAATCAATCTGCTATACATATTGCCAGGAATCCTGTCTTTCATGAGTGCACAAAGCATATAGAAGTTGACTGTCATTTCATCAGAGATCAGATAAAGAATGGCAATGTTGTAACGCCATATGTCAAGTCTGAAGACCAACTAGCTGATATCTTGACAAAGCCATTAGGTCCAGCAGTGTTCCAGAATTTATGTGGCAAGCTGGGCATCCACAATGTGTACACTCCAGCTTGAGGGGGAGTGTTAATATCTCTTTCCTTTATGTTTATTTCATATTTCATATTATTGTTGTACCTACATGTAATTTTCCCTTTACTATAAATAAGAGAGGAGAACCCTATTGGGTTCACCACGTTGCCTAGTGCAACACACAGATCCCGTCTCCCTTACGTTAACATTAGTCATCCATTGTTGCAATGGATTATCCTCTGGATCAATATTCTCATTACCACCACCAAAGGTAAAAGCAATATCAAGTGGATCATGGATGACAGAGAGGTCCACTTCTCTAAATTCGGGCTCTCTAAGATCTTTTGCCCTCAACCTCATGTTGTAGTGAACGTATACCAAGTCATTTAGACGTTGTGCACCAAGTCTGTTCCGTCTTTTGCTATGAATGAGGTTGAATGTGGACCAATTTCTTTCGCAACCACCTGCAGCAGCTGTTTGTGATAGAATTCTCACAGCAATTCGACGTAGCTCTTCACAACCTGTGCCATGCCATGACCACCACTCACATGGAACAGCTTTTTCTCTGTCAGCAATAGCGCTTGGATGCGCAAAGCATCCAATGGCTTCTCTGAACTGCCTCAACTGCAAATTAACATGACAACATTGATAAGGTCAAGGGTAATAAAATATGATTTTTTTTCTCAATAATTAGTAAATACATAGTTCCAGACTATATGTATTACCTGGTCCATAATAATCACCCTCTCTTCAGATGTGGTGACAAGTTTCTCCACAACTTCTTTAATAGCTGCCATAAAGTCGCTCTTGAACCCTAACTTGTATTTGTATTGGAATCTAGGGTTCAAGTAATGAGCTACAAGAAATAGAAATGGCTATAAATAAAATTGTCTTGTATTGAATGTGTCATCAGTTATCAAGATATAGAAATGTATATAATTATTGAATAAGTATTAGTTATGCTCACCAGCTTTGTGCATAGGGTGCAAAAGCATTTTCTCCCACCGCTTCCTTATAATTTTCTTGTATTGGGCACTTCCTCTTGGAACAACTTTTGATATTGAATCTGTCATCAGGGTCATTGCTTCATACAAGTAGGGAATGGTTGGCGACTTATCTCCATCCACCAACCTGAGCACCTTCACTATTGGTTCCATGATTCTAAGAATTTTATTAACCCTCTCCCAGAAGCTCCTACTGTTGACAATGTCTTCTATCTTGCCTCCTGCGGTTGTCCTACTTTCCTTCATTGAACTCCATTCAACTCCGGAAAATAATTTTCTCAACCCATCTCTCTTTGACTTCAGACTTTGCAACGCCAAAAAATTGGTAGCAAAACGGGTGACTCCTGGTCGCACCAAGTCACCACCAAAATACTCCTTCCTCCTCATAGCAGCTAAAAGAAATGAGCGATTGTATATGAAGCTTGTGATTGTCCTGGCTTCAATGATCAAATTTTTCACATGCGACAACCCACCTACATTTGAACAAAACAAAGTATGAAATCAAATAATGACACTATAAGTCATTTGGAATTGGAAATTGGAATACAAGGAGTCAAGGAGTCAAACATATATCATATATGACTCACCTATATCTTTCAGAATCAAATCAATGCAGTGAGCTGCACAAGGAGTCCAATAGAGTGGAAACTTATCCATCAAAGACTTTCCAGCTTTCTTGAAATTGGCTCCATTATCAGTTACAATTTGAACCACATTTTCCACACCAACTTCTTTGATATACCTCTTCATCAATTTAGATATGTATGTAGCAGTCTGAACCTCAGCGGAAGCATCTACAGATCCAAGGAAAATGGTGGATCCATTACAGTAGGCAAGAAAGTTGATGATCTGTTTTCTAGTTCCAGATGTCCAACCATCAGCCATTAATGTCACATCATAAGATTCCCACCTACAAGTACAACAAACAAAAAGTAGATGTAGAGTTAAAACCTCAAAGTCTTGAAGACTTCAACAATCAAGAATGGAAGGGACAATAAAGAAATAAGCTTAGTTACCTTTGTTTCTTATCCCCAATCCATTTTTGGATCTCCAATTTTTGTTCAGGAAGGTAGACATTCATAAGCTCATATGCAGTGGGGGCTTTAACACCCGGTCCAGCCTCCCCTGCAGTTCTCAAGAGGTGTTGTAAGTATGGCTCAGTAGCCACGTGTGCTGGGATCCCATGGGCAAAGAAGAATTTGCCAACTGCTTTGCCAACCTTATTCTTTGCACCAGAAAACATAGATTTCAACTTCTGTTGTACTGGTTTTGACCTTCTCATACCTGGCTCGTCTACATCTACACCCAACCTACCTCTTGTTGTGCTGTGAGATCTGAATAGGCTATCAATTGTCCCTTTCTTTCTTTTCACTTGGGCAGGCGTATCACTATCATCTCCTAAGTCAACCGTGGGGATGGATGCTCTTCCTGAACGGTGACCAGCCGCATGACGTGCACCACTGCCTCCACCATGCTCAAAAACAGATGGGTCAATGCCCCTCCTATATGAATCATGTTGTTCTCTCTCCCATGCTTGTCTTTTGGAATCTCTAAGCGCCCAGCGATACATGCGACGTTGTTGGGAGGTGATATAACCTTCAGGATAATCTACATCTGAGTCGGACTCGGCAGAAGAACCTCCTCTCCCATAGTCAAAGAGGGTATCAACCGCGAGTTGGTCAAGTTCTTGTTGATGTTGACGAATGTTTCTCTTCTGACTCATCATTTCCCTGAAGTCGTCTCTCACTCCTTGAGGACATTGCTTGCACATTGCCACGTTCTTGTCACCGCCAACAATGTGGGATTTGAATCTTGTAATCCCCCCACCGCCTATTTTCTTGGTACAATATTTGCAAATCACTTGTTGCTTAGTGCCAGGAACTTGCTCACAATGAGCCCATGCAAAATCAATGACTTTTGCCTTTCTACCAGTACCACCATCATTTCTCCCTCCATCACCATCACCAGATGAAGAACCCATCTGCTGCAATTTAGAAAAATAAAAACATGAAAAAATAATCACATCAAGTCAAACGTGTATAAATAAACCATAACTAGTTACTAAAGCCTAAAATTGCATGTTAGAAACTTAGAAGGTCAAAGTATAACTAAGTAGTTCATCATTTTTATTTTTATTAATTCATTTTTATAATATTTGTTTAATTTAAGGTCTGAAATTAATATTTAAATTGTTATAAATATACAAATTGAACTTGTAACACTGAAATTAGTTAGCATTTATGGTATAAGTCTAGTAGTCTACTAGTGTAATATATTTAGGGTTACATAAGCAAAAAATAAAAAAATATATATAAGAAATTTCAATTTAAAAAAAAAGCTTTTTTTAGCCATTTTGTGTATAAATACGAAATATATTGATTAGATTTTCAAAATAAGTGTAGTTATATGTATTTCACACTATTGTTTCTTAGATGTACAAGTTTCACTTCAAGATCTTGAGTTTTTAAAGAGAAATCCCACTTAGAAATTTAGGATTTTCGGAGTTCTTATTAAGCTGTCTAAATGAGAGTAGAGTTAGAAGGAGGAGGAATAGATGGGCTAGGAAGAGGGGTTACCTTAGAATCAAGTAGAGAAGCCTCCAGGAGCAAGAAATCCCAAAACAATCGCCAAAATCGGAAAATTCCAGCAGCAGCAGTCCGCGGAACACTGTTTCGCGAAACGGTAGCTGCGTTTCGCAGCAATTTCGCGATTTGAAGGCCCAAATTGGGTTTTTTGCACCAAAATCCCTCCAGTTTTGCGAAATTTTGCCCACAGTGCGAAATATTTCGCAAAATGACGTACGTATCCCTGCAAACCAGCGTTTCGATGTCCGATTGAAAAAAAATTGGAAATTTCGATCGAAATTTTGTACGATGGATGGGAGTAGCGTCCTTGAACCTTAAC
This sequence comes from Alisma plantago-aquatica, assembly GCA_963693085.1. Taxonomy (NCBI): domain Eukaryota; kingdom Viridiplantae; phylum Streptophyta; class Magnoliopsida; order Alismatales; family Alismataceae; genus Alisma; species Alisma plantago-aquatica. Next base: position 160,227,200 of record OY856410.1, read on the forward strand.
ATAGAGCTCGAAAGAGGCAGACCAGGTGTGATAGTTGGATCCATCCAACTCAACGGTAGTGACGCACTGATTCCGTAGCAGATTAGTGGACTCCTTTAGTCAAGAAGAATGCAGGACGCAGAAGCAGGCAGGAGAAGTAGGAAGTAAGCAGACGTAGCAGTCGGTAGAAAATAGAAGCAGTAGAAACCCAACACATGGGTAGCAGTAAACCTCGATCGGCAGAACCAATAAAACCCACACCGAGGTAGAAAGCAGGAGCAGGGGATCTGAAGCATCAAATCCAGAGAACCCTCAAAAGGGCAGTAGAAAAAAAGGTAGAAAATCTACGCTACCATGGAGAGTAAATCACTCAACCATGAGGCGCAGGCAGATAGCAAACGGAGAACGTTAAAAAACGTCAGCGTGCTATTTTAGAAAGTGCACGTAAACGTAGCCGGAGAAGGGGAGAAGGGAGATGGATTGGGAAACTAGAAGATGGAGATGATGGTAGTAGGTGAGTTGATTAGGTAGAGGGCAACAATAGGGATGTTGGAGGATGGTAGCAGCAAGGTAGAGGGAGGAGTGGTAGTGGCGGCAAGGTGGATGGGGGGCGGTGGCAGGAAGAAAGGAAGGAGGATGAGGGGGTGGCGCTAGGTTGGAGGTAGCATAGGGTTAGGGTTGAGAAGGGGGAGGGCTAAGGGGGATCAAAAAGCTCTGATGCCATGTAAAATAAAAGGATGTGTTTATTTGATATGTGTAAAACAAGCACGGTGCTCTCTCTATTATAGGACAAGAGAGTAAAACATAAAACATGTGTGAAGCAACCTGTATCTAAGTCGATACCATCGACATCCTGTCGATGGTATCGAGATCTGTCCAGGTTCATGATGGAGCAAGCCGCATCTTGGTCGATACTATCGACACACATGTCGATAGTATCGAGATTGGTTCAGGCGCAAGAGAATACTCCGTCGATACCATCGACACAAGTCGATGGTATCGACACCGGCACAGCGGCGGAACAGTAAACCGGCGGCTGACCTATTTTTGTTATAAAATGTTATTTTTATTTGTTTTCTCTTCTTGTATCTCATGTACTCTACCCTAATGTATAAATACAAGTGTGTAGGCTCTAACCCTACTTACGTTTGCTGCACATAGCAGCCGACATGTAATCGGTGTTCTTCATCTTCTTCCTCCGTCATTTTCAATATGGTATCAGAGCTGTAACTTCGACCGGTCCATCGCCTCTTCTCCAAGCGCCGCCTACCCTTCTTCTTCTCCACAGGGCGCCGCCACACCTTCTCTCCACAAGGCGCCACCGCAGCAACTTCTTCTCCACAAGCCGCCGCCGCAGCAACCGGTAGAGCTGTTGTTCTCCGGTTTGAAGATCTCCGGTTGATCAAACGGCCACCTAAAGCCCAAACCGGAGGTCTCGTCTCTTCCAAAGTGCCTTCCTAATCACATCTCCTTCATGTGTGATTAGGAACCTCTCTCTTGAAGGCTGTTGATGCGTCAGTAACGCATCCTCTATCTTGTTTCAGTTGTGACGTGTATCTCTCCGTCACGGGACGCGTATCTATCCGTCCACTCAACCTTTTTTTTTTTTTGTGACGTGTATCACCCCGTCACACATATCCCAGCTGCATCATGGAGAACAAGACCTATTATGAGGTCTCGCCTATTCCTATCAAGCTTAATGGGAAGAATTTTTTGCTATGGATGAATGCGGTTCATACTGTCTTGGAATCGCGCGATCGAGCAAAGTTTGTTGATTCTGCACCTCTCACTAGCACTGACCAAGACTATGCCGAGTGGAAACGTCTTGACAGCCTAGTGAAGACTTGGCTATGGGGTAGCATGGAACCGTCTATTGCTTCTAGGTTCATGTTCTACTCCACCGCTAAGGAGATTTGGGATGCCGTTAAGCAACACTATGCTCAAGAGAAGAATGCTCTTCGCCAGTTTATGATCTATGATCGTCTGTTTGCGGAAAAACAAGGTGATAGATCACTTGAAGAGTATTTCGGTGTGATTCAAGCTATCTCTCAGGAGTTGAGCTACTATCATCCAGTGAAGGTTGCTGAGCAGATTAAGGATAGAGATGATCTTGTCACTGCCAAATTTCTATCTGGCCTTAGCTCCTCATTTGGTTCAGCAAGAAGTGTGATACTTGCATCTTATAAATTACCGAGCCTTGCAGAAGCCTTCTCTAGGATTCAACAGTCCACCTTTGAGTCCGTTGGTCCTACTCCTATTGTTCCTTCTGGAGATTCTCATGCCTCTATTGCTGCAGCAGTTCGCGGAGGACGACCTGCATCTACTTCATCTGACAGACCTGGCTTGGGCAGAGGACGTGGGACTCGCCCTAGATGTACTTTTTGTGACAAACCCGGGCACTCTGTCGAGAAATGCTGGAAGAAACATGGGAGACCTGCAGCCCCACCTGTTGGAGCTGCCAATTGTGCTACTTCAGATTCTACTACTACGAGCTCGAGTTCCTCTGGCATCACACTTACTCAGGAGGAATATGACAGATTCATTCAGGCCACTCAACATTTGAATGTGGGCGCCTCATCTGCTTCTACAGCACATCTTGCATCTACAGCGGGTAATCAGGCTACCTCTTTTATGGCTTCCGGATCCGCAACTCCCTGGGTGGTCGACTCTGGTGCCTCCCAGCACATGACTGGTATGAGGCGATTGCTCCGCACACTTGACTCATATATTCCTCACCCCTCTGTTACCTTGGCAGATGGTTCTGTGAGGAAGGTGGTAGCTAGTGGTTCTGTGTCCCTTACACCAGATATTGATTTGAAATCTGTCCATTTTGTACCTGATTTTCCATTCAATTTGCTTTCTGTTGCCAAGTTGATTGACACTATGAACTGCACAGTAACTTTCGGGCCATCTTGTTTTGTTTTACAGGATCTCAAGAGTTTGAAGATGATTGGTGGGGGGCCTAGGAAAGGTGATCTCTACCTCTTTCCTGGTGATTATCTACCTCGCCATCCACCTCCTGCTCCAGTTTCCTCCGCCATGCTGAGTAGTTCCCCCTTGTTGTGGCATTGCAGATATGGCCATCCTTCCTTAGAAAGCTTGAAGAAATTGGAACCCGATCTAGCTCATGTGTCCTCATTAGAGTGTCAGTCCTGTCAGTTGGGCAAACACCATCGGTTGTCTTATCCTGTTCGTGTCAATAATCGGGCTTCTAGTCCGTTTGAGTTAGTCCACAGTGATGTATGGGGTCCTGTTAAAAACCAGAGTTATAATGGTTTTAGCTATTTCATTTCTTTTGTGGATGATTACTCTCGCATGACATGGATTTATCTTTTAAAAAGTCGTGAATCTGTGCTTTCCATTATCAAACATTTTCATAAACAAATTCAAGTTCAATTTCACTGCAATATTAAAATTTTTCAATCTGATAATGCCCTTGAGTACGTTCAGAAAGCAATGCATGAGTTTTGCAGTTCAGTTGGTATGATTCATCAAACCTCTTGTCCTCACACTCCTATGCAGAATGGTGTTGCTGAGCGAAAGAATCGCCATCTCTTGGATATCACTAGGTCTATCATGTTTGAATCCAATGTGCCTAAACGTTTCTGGTCTGAGGCTCTTCTCACTGCCTGTTTTTTGATTAATCGGCAGCCCTCTTCTGTTTTGCATGGGCGCACTCCCTTTTCTGTCTTACGCCCTATGGATAAACCGTTTCATGTTCCGCTTCGAGTTTTTGGTTGTACATCCTTCGTTCATAACTTTGATCCCAAACAAGACAAACTCTCTCCTAGGTCCTTGAAAACCTTGTTTCTTGGTTACTCTGGTACGAGTAAAGGTTACAAGTGTTATTGCCCGAGTTTGCGTCGTATGTTTGTTTCTAAGGATGTCACCTTTCATGAAACCAGTCCATATTTTGCACATGCTATGAGCAAGGGGGAGCAATTGAGTGAGGGAGTGCCACCCGTAATTCAAAGTGAGGGAGTGCCACCTATCATTGTTGAGGACATACCGCATGATCCACCTACCATTCAACCCTATAACCAGGTTTATCACAGGCGAGGTAGACAGGATCCAGATGAGGTAGCGGCACAAGTCCATGAACCTTCTTCGTCATCTTCTACTCAAGAGATTCCTGCAGAAGCTTCTGACCTTGATCTTCCTATTGTTGTCCGAAAAGGTATACGTTCATGTACTATTCGACATCCCATATCGAATGTCTGTTGTTTGTCACACTTATCTACACAGGCTCGTGCATTTGCTGTTGGGATGGACTCCATTAAGATACCACGAAACCACTTAGAGGCTCTGAAGGACAGTGGCTGGCAGCAGGCAATGCAGGTGGAAATCTCTGCTTTGATTGACAATGGCACATGGGATCTTGTTACTTTACCTGCGGGCAAGAAAGTTGTGGGTTGTAGATGGGTCTTTACCGTCAAACACAACCCTGATGGATCGATTGAGCGGTTGAAGGCCAGATTGGTAGCTAAAGGCTACACACAGACATATGGAGTGGATTTCTTTGAGACCTTCTCTCCAGTTGCTCGTCTCAATTCTGTGCGGATCCTTATATCTCTAGCTACTACCTTTGATTGGCCTCTTTTCCAGCTGGATGTCAAGAACGCCTTTCTTCATGGAGATCTTCAGGAAGAGGTGTACATGGAGCAACCACCCGGTTTTGTTGCTCAGGGGGAGTGTCAGAAAGTTTGCAGATTGAAGAAGGCTATCTATGGGTTAAAGCAATCTCCTCGAGCTTGGTTTGACAAGTTCAGTGCTGTTGTGTTACAGATGGGCTTCTCTCGTTCCATGACTGATCACTCTCTATTTTATTCAAATTCTTCTGGTGGGTCCATCATTATTGCTGTCTATGTTGATGATATTGTGATTACTGGCAGCGATTCTACAGGCATATCACGTGTGAAGGAAGGACTACAACATCACTTTCACACGAAGGACCTGGGGAAGCTGAGATACTTTCTAGGGATTGAGGTTCTTAGATCCCATGCAGGTATAAATCTCTCCCAGAGGAAATATGTTCTTGACTTGCTACAGGAAACGGGTATGACTGATTCTAAGCCCGTATCCACTCCTATGGATTATCACATCAAGGAGGTAGACGATGATACTGAATATTCAGATCCAGGTCATTACAGGAGAATAGTTGGGAAGTTGATTTACCTAACTGTCACAAGACCTGATATTTCTTTTGCTGTTGGAGTAGTAAGTCAACATATGTGCACACCACGACAGTCGCATTGGACAGCTGTATGCAGGATTCTGAGATATCTGAAAAGTGCTCCTGGGAAGGGGATCACTTACTATAAACCAAAGAGTTCCTCATCACCTTTGTCTCTTACAGGTTATGCGGATGCAGATTGGGCTGGAAATCAAGTTGATAGACGATCTACTTCTGGTTACTGCACCTTTCTTGGTGACCATTTGATCACATGGAAAAGCAAGAAACAACATGTGGTAGCGCGATCCAGTACTGAAGCTGAGTACCGTGCTATGGCACATGCATGCTGTGAATTACAATGGGTCAAATCTATCCTATTCGAGTTAAAGATTTTGATTCAATCTCCCATGATACTCAAGTGTGACAATCAATCTGCTATACACATCGCCAGGAATCCTGTCTTTCATGAACGTACAAAGCATATAGAAGTTGACTGTCACTTCATCAGAGATCAGATAAAGAATGGCAATATTGTGACGCCATATGTCAAGTCTGAGGATCAATTAGCTGACATCTTAACAAAGCCATTGGGTCCAGCAGTATTCCAGAATTTATGTGGCAAGCTGGGTATTCACAATGTGTACACTCCAGCTTGAGGGGGAGTGTGAAGCAACCTGTATCTAAGTCGATACCATCGACATCCTGTCGATGGTATCGAGATCTGTCCAGGTTCATGATGGAGCAAGCCGCATCTTGGTCGATACTATCGACACACATGTCGATAGTATCGAGATTGGTTCAGGCGCAAGAGAATACTCCGTCGATACCATCGACACAAGTCGATGGTATCGACACCGGCACAGCGGCGGAACAGTAAACCGGCGGCTGACCTATTTTTGTTATAAAATGTTATTTTTATTTGTTTTCTCTTCTTGTATCTCATGTACTCTACCCTAATGTATAAATACAAGTGTGTAGGCTCTAACCCTACTTACGTTTGCTGCACATAGCAGCCGACATGTAATCGGTGTTCTTCATCTTCTTCCTCCGTCATTTTCAATAACATGAATAAGCAATATGGGTTAAAAGAAAGGCTAACAGACAAGACAAGTCTAAAGCCCATAACACACAGCATAATAAAAGACTAGGAAAATATATATACTAATAAGATGAAGAGAAGAAATTTAATTCTTCTATCTATCTATGAGGATTATCTTACCGCTCTCTATATATTTGTATGCACTTGTTGACGAATTTGTGGACCTCTATTCTTTATACTTGCATCTTAAAGTCTTTTACTACTACATGCTACTTGGAGAGCTTACTATTTGGAGCTTCATGTTTGTTGCTTGCTTATTTAAGTTGATAGTCATTCTATCTGGATATGTTGTTTCTACTTTCTACTGTTTGCATGTGCTTTATTTGCAAGGTAACATTGTTCGAGCCTTGCCACGTCGACTTTCTACTTCTGTGTACAACACTCTCTGACTTGGTTGTGCCTCGCGCATGTTGACTCTTTACTTGTATGTGCCTTGCACGTGTTGACTCTTTACTTGTTGGTGCTTTCTTTGCATGTTGACTAATACTGTTGTGACCCAACATGTTTTGGGACTATGACCCGACACTCTGGGACTGTGTCCCAACACTCCTATGGGATAGTGATCCAGCACTCTGTGGATTGTGACAATAGCGACTGTGATGAAGACTCTGACGCCTTCTTACTGCTATTTGCTACTATAGATGCCACATCTTTTGACCATGAAGCTTCTGCTACCTGTTTGTGACATACACCTATGACCTTCGACATGCTTCATATTCAACCTACTTGCATACCTGCTTTGGATTATCTACTTTAGGGGGAGTATTTGAGTGTTTGAGTGATTTATTGTAATTTTGATGGGAGAAATATTCATGTCTGAGCTTGGGCTATCTTTGTTTCTGCTTCTTTTTTTGTCTATCTATGTGTTTGTAAGCTGACTTAGGACTCTCCCAAATTTCAACTTGAGGGGTTGTTAGAGAGTCTAGTTAATTTAGTTAATTAAGTTATTTGAGTCTATTTGTATATGGGCCCCAGTGTGCCTTGGCCCATTAGGGTTTAGTCTAAAGTGTGTACGCTTCCCCCCTTCTTTTATATATAGGAGGTGGATCCTCTTATCAAATATATGGCATAGCCTTATTTTATCTAATCACATTATAAACGTCTGTACAAATATAGATGTATAATATATTTAAATATTCATATATTTAGAAACATAAATATTATATGTTAAATATTTATGTGTTTTGAATCTACATATATACATATTGACATGTAAATGTATATACAATATGAGAATATATGTGGAAATGTGTGTATGTAGATGTCGATATATATCATATATGGATGTCCATATATATCAAAATAGATATACAGAAATTAGACTATCACGTTTGAAGACGTTTGTGTAATATATGCAAGTATACCATTGATGAATTATAATAATGATATATAGATAGATAGATATTCGAAGTTATTAATACATATACATATATGTACATAAGTACATGTGGGTATGTGGGTAAGTAGTTTAAATGAAATTGAAACAAACTACATTGAAGAAAAAAGGTCCGCAAAACTTCTATTAAAAAGAGGGCCACATACACCCTGCATATGCCCCGCACAGGACCGCATATTGGCTGGCTATGTTGGGAAATCGAAACGACAGATAAGGCAAAAACAAAAATGAATGCCCGATTCCCAAACCAGCGAGATTGCGTCAACAACGATGTATCTAGGAAGGAGGGTTGCAAGGGATATACCTGATCTTGGAGCAAGTGCGACAATTTATCCTTGCAGCAGCGTGCTTTTCCAAGCGCACTCGAGCAGTCGTCAACAACAACCTCCTGCTGCAACACCACGGATGGCAGTTGACGGCGTCCTCCTAGCGGGTGGCAAAGATCTCCTCGACTCTAGAGTAGTCCACGTGGAGTACGGGAGCTCCGTATTATGCTACCAGAGCCAACGGGGAGGAGTTGTCCCTTTGAACATCAACCTGCTAGAGTTGATTCTCTCTCCCAATTGTTTCTCCCTTGTTGTCCCTCCCTTTTACAGGTAGGATTTGCTCAAGCTCTCTTGGTTACCACAACCAAAGAGGACAACAATTGTCAGAGCTTATTGTTGTGTCTGGGGAGCCCCCAGTACCCCTCTATATATAGGAGGGTCAGGGTCAGGGTCAAGGTCAAGGTCAAGGTTTTCAGTCGATATGGGAGTCGAAAGATAGAATTTTATGAATTTTCTAGAAACTATGAACGATGAAACAGTCAGTTCACTGTTGAACCGGTCAGTCTTCACAGGTGAACCAGTCGGTTCAAGCCTTGAATCGATCGGTTCATGTGTTTTCCTTTTTTGAAACATATTGACATTCAATATTCGATTAATGCAAAACATGATGTCAACATCAATCCTTGATCCAATCGAATTGATCATTGAACCGAGCGGTTCAACATTTGAACCGAGCGGTTCAACATTTGAACCGAGCGGTTCAACATTTGAACCGGCCATCTCAGACCATGAACCAGTCGATTCATGCCTTGGTTCAATCATTGTTCAACCAATGTTGTTTCCAATTGACCTAAAACTTGAATTGATCGGTTCAGCATTTTAACCAGACGGTTCCAGTCTAGTTAGTCAATTTTCAACCATTGTTGTTTAAATTGAATTCCTAAACACTTTAGTAATCAAATTAAACATCATTAATGAATAAATTCATATTCCAAGTGCATCATATGTGTGTGACACTATAGGTCCCAATTTACGCTGCTAGTGAATGTCCGTAACCAATTTATGACATCACAAACAATGAGCGATATCTAGCAACACATCATTTCTACCCAAGTAATTTGGAAAGTTGGAGAACAACTTCAACCTATAATTCGTGATCAGCGTTACAGAGATCGTATAGTTCTTTTGTCTCTGATATCCGGATTGAACTCGAGACATCAGGCATGGAATCGTTTTCCTCTTCAACATTCAATCCATGTTCTTTAAGCTAGAGTAGACTGTCCGAGATGCATGTGAGCTCACATATCACATATTGAGTCACATGATTGGCCATACATTTCTCTGTCTAGCTTATCAAGTGGCCTAAATATCAATCTCCTATAGGAGGGACAAATCTCATCTACATCACTCACACTTAATCTCCATGTGTCTCAGTGTACCCGAGCATCACCTTTATGGCAACCCTTATTCAAGGTCACGTTGGATGATGTCAAAATACATTGAACGACATGTGATGAGTGTAGTGACTTCAGGTCTAAGAACCACAATCACCACTATCACTACGAGAGCTGATTCTGACTACCATTCCATGGTCTCCATGTATCGCTCTCAAGGTGGGTCTGTTCAATACATTGTTCTCTAACATGTACATGTGTGTTTAACTTGATATCACATTTCATGACTAATGAGTCTTTGTCATCAATCAACACACACTCTAGTCTTATGTATTATTGTTCTCTATTTTGCTTCCGTAGTAATATTCGATGAAGGAAATAACAAGAATGTATGTACTCTTATCATATATATGATCTCATTGCTCAGGTCCTCAACCTGAAGACATATGTCATCAAGTAATATCATTTTTTAGACACCTGTTATATCTGTGTCATCATCTCATGATTGAGACAAACATATCAGGCGGAATTACCCTATGAATATCAAATCAGGTATCTAATGCCCCAATACAATCATCATATGATTGGCTCTCTAGACATACATACCAACAAACTATACATGTGTGGTTTGGCAAGTGAGCTGCATTTCATATGAGACTGCATGTGCCCCGCACAAAAATGTTTTTTGTAACACTATATACATTATATATATATATAGAGAGAGAGAGAGAGAGTCAGGCTAGAATACACTCAAGTGTACAGATCGTACGAATACACTCAAGTGTGTTTGCATATCAAGACTATTTTTTTCAAAATGTAAACCATTGATCTTCACTGTCATACGAGTGTACAGATCGTACGAATACACTCAAGTGTGCTTGCATATCAAGACTATTTTTTGCAAAATGTAAACCATTGATCTTCACCATCATACGAGTGTACAGATCGTACGAATACACTCGAGTGTGTTTGCATATCAAGACTATTTTTTGCAAAATGTAAACCATTGATCTTCACCGTCATACTATAACTAGGCTACATACAACTTTTTGAGCCCATTTGGATGAGTTTCACTCATCCAAGGGCAACAAAATCGACGCGTGAAACTAATTTGAAATGCATAATTTTTGCGGTCATTATAACATGACCTATAAATGTCCAAATGTGCTCAAATTTTGCGTATGAGCTATTCACAAGATGTTTAAGAAGATAAACGGATTAGATTTTAAAAAATATATATTACATCATGAAAAACTACTTGAGTGTATTATGCTCTGAATACACTCGAGTGTATTCTAGCCTAACTCTCTCTATATGTATGTATATATATATATATATATATATATATATATATATATATATATATATATATATTATATATATATATACATATATATACACACACACACACACAAAAATTGTATGCATCTATATGCATAATGTATATATATACATATGCATATGCATATGGATATACAAATACATATATACACCTCACAAACATATATAAGTATGTATATGTAGAGCGGAGAGTCAATATGGATATATGCATATAGTTTTCAAATATTGATTTAAATTAGTTTTAAATCATTTAACCATTATTGATTATTAGACATCATTGCATATATATTAGTAATATTATTAAGTGTGTTTGTGTATATAAGTCAGGTCACAGGCTGGCCCAACTCAATAGCCCATACATGAAGATAACAAAAAATCAAGTCGAGCGTTCCCATAGCCCCCTCCTTCCTCTTGCATTGAGTTCTTCCTTGACCCTATGGATTTTTCCTTTTGAGTTGTCGTTTCTACTTGCACGGCATGCAACTTTTTTATATAATTTGTATACGATGAACTAGAAGCAACCAAAAAAAGGATCATGGCACTCTTCAAGGGAGTTGAAGTCTCCCTCATGTTATTTATCAATGCCATTTTTTAAGTTCAAAGGTAAACTATGGTCTCCTTCACATGACCATCTATTAGATAAGTCCTTACTAGTTCTACAAGGACGGATTCTAATACAGAAAAACTTCTTGAGTTGATGGATGACTTGATGAACTGCAGTGAAATTTTCTTTTCTGATTATGATATTCAAGACAATATCACCGAAAAAAAGTTGGGTTCCTATGTGATGATCTTACCATATCTGGGAAGATATCGAGTATGAGACGATACTTGATCAATGATGATGATTGCAGACTAAATATTAGAAATTTAGATTTTCTTTGATTATTAAATCATTGATGTTATGATTTTGAGTCCCAATTACAGTTATACATAAGTATAGCACCACATTTGCAAGAAATGACCATCAAAACCCTTAGTTTAACTTCTATCTCATTTTATTGTGAGAGGAATTACGATACTTTTGGAGGGGTTTTTATATGTTAGTTGAATTGATCAATTTTATCTATGTAGAGTATGTCCATCATAATCATACAGATTTTATGCATAAGTATAGCACCACATTTGCAAGAAATGACCATTAGAACCCTTAGCTTAACATTTTTTCTCATTGGGAGTGAGAGGAATTGCAATACTTTTGGAGGGTTACTTATATGTTAGTTAAATTGATCGATTTTATTTATGTAGAGGATTTCTGTCATAATCATACATATTTTTAGAATGACCATGCTAAGGATAGGAATAAATTTGAGGTCAACATGATGTGGTTCGTATCCAGTTTAAAACTAAGCTGCAAGAGCAGCAGGAAAGTATGTCGCGGAGTTATAAGGAAGACCAAAAATCCCCATCTTAAAAGTGATAGAAAGTATGTTGTGGAGTTATAAGAGATCGTATAGTAGAGGATGATGATGTCTCTAGAGGACTTATTCTTGTTGGACATACATGAGTTGATTACTTATATTAACATATTGACTTTAGTTTATATCATTTTATACAAGCATTTAAGTGTCTCAATGTGTTCTCTATATGTTTGAATAGTGATACAATGCATAAAAATTGGATAAACTCCTCAAGCAGTCTTTTGCTAGTCGTATGCTTGTGTAGCTAGAGGAGGCAAGAATACAGTTGGAGGAGTGATTGCTTATGGCTTATCATACAAGATATCTAAGTGGTCATGCTAATTTTGCACACTATCGTCACAAATTATATGGCAAGCACAATTAATAGAAGAAGAGGAAGGCCTAAATTAACATGGGAAGAGCTTATAAAGAGAGATTTTAAATCTCTACATCTCAACCAGAATATGACCCATGATAGAGCTGAATGGAAAAGAAGGATCCATGTAGCCGACCCCAGCATAGTTGGGATTAAGGCTTAGTTGATGATTGATGATGATGATCGTTACAAATTATATGACCTCATACATGAAACCTCGAGGGTCATCATAGCCATAGATACAATACAAACCCATTTTTGAATGTTTTCTTCATTCAACTTTATAGAAGCAGACAAAATAGGAGAAAGATGGAGAACTAGACTAGAAAGAGAGAAAAAACATAACTCAGATTGTTTCTTAAAAGCCCAAAGAGTCACATATAAAAAGCAAAGACATGGTACCCCATCTCTCAAAGCATTTAACTTTTTTCATGAGTCCTGACAAAATAGGGCCCTAATGTGTCTTTTTCCTCCATCAAAAGCACACCTTATTTCATCGAAAATTCAAAAATGTTCGAAATGCCATCGAATGTTTTTTAGTATACGTACCCGATAGTCATCAGTACTGAAATTTATGGGCAAAATTTTGACAGTTTCTGCGAAATTTTGAACAATGAAATGAAGTTTTACTCTTTTGTTGTATCCTCATTTTTATTGTACAGTTTCAAAAAAAAAATATAAGCAATCAATAAATAGTCCTACAAGTGTATTATTTAGTTACAAGTGATATAAAACAATGTGTAGACTCCCACATCTTGCATGCATCTAACAAAACCATGTCTTCTCATACATCGACGTGAGAACACTATTGCAAAATCAGGCTTTTGTTATGTCCATTGTGTTATGTCCCACAGATTTTTTTTCCAAAGTCGACAATGGTGGATCCTGCACCCTTCATACAGTTCATTTTTTGCCCTAAAATCTAAGGCTTGCTTTGTGATCCAGTTGCTTGAAAAAAATATTTAGGAGTTTCATTCATGTACGAGGAGGGAATACCATCATATGGATGTGACTATATAAGTAGAAAATTGCGTTCAAACTTCAAAGTAGAACAGAAAATGACAAATAGATGAAACTTAGTTATTGAATCACAAGAATCTCCTCATTGACTTTTTATTTGATTCTCCTCTCCTCCAGTAACCTCTCTCTGATCCATGTAGATGGAACTAAAATTTCTTCAAAAATTAGATAGTAATAGTGGTGGAAGGAACACTTTTCATTACGCCTAAGCTGCGACATTGTACTGTTTTGTTGCAGTCTAATTATCCTTCTGGATTGCAGCTTGGTCTTCCATTAGTGCTATTAGAAATAGCAACAAGTTATTAATGGTCCTTGAGGATAGTTTTGGCAAGTTGACATAAAAATCTGTGAAGATAACATTGAACAATAAACTACTGGATTCCGTTTTATCCATACTTTCGACCTTCCTGGTTGGATTGTTGTTTGTTAGCCACAAGCTTGCCATGTATGTGTAATAGAAAGAATAACGTCCTATGAGGAATGTATATAAACCCTTATAATCACCTCCGAGGAGCGTTTTCAATTTTACGAACCATGAAAAACACAAATTCATTTAGCAAAGAGGTAAATCATATGAAATATGAAGAATGAAACAACCACAATGTCTGTATGTACTTCTATTTCATTTCCTTTGTATAGAAGAGTTAAACTCGACAGTATGTCACGAGTAGAAATAAATCAGAAAGAATTGCCATATACTTTTGACTGTTCAGAAATAATCCTAACTACTTTCTATACAGCATGCTAATCAGAGCACTTCATTTCAAACTCAAAAGTATTTCTTTGTGTCAGCACTTTTTTACAAACAAACAAAAAAGTCAAGCATGCTCTGTTAGATGAACATTTAGATTATGCACACAAATGAGCACCTCAGAAAAGAATAATATGTTCTGGAAGACATCCATCCACGAGAAGGCAAAACAGCCTGCAAAGCTTACTTTAGAGCTTCCACATCTTTCTTCAACAAGAGTTTGCCAGACTCACTCCTGTCAAACAGCCTCTGGACCAGCTCATCCCAGCTCACAGTCCCAATGTTCTTTGGATCCCCTGACAAGGAAGAAGGGTCCTCACCGTCCACCTGTTTATTGCTTTCATCAGCCCCTTCGCCAGACTCCTCTTCATTTGGTTCTTCGCTGTCATCCTGTTGAGAGCTGAGGCTCTTAACCTTCTCCAAAGCGTGCTTGTGTTCTATCTTCAATGTCTCCATCCTCTCCATTGTCTGTTTCATAGGTGGACATGTGGCACTTCCGGGCTCAACAGCCTTCAAGTTTTCCAGCGCTTTCCGAACCTCTCTTTCGATCCAAATAATGGCATGATCTTTGGTGGTATTGCACGACAGAACAATATGCTCGAACCTTCCTTCAACAGGAATAGCAGTCCTGACTTGTGGCGGGAACCTCCCACACCTGCAGAACTTCCTCTCAACAATGTGGTACATGCGGCCCGGAGCGTAGAGCCTTCTCGGGTCTTTAAGCTTTCTTCCTTCAGGAATAAATGTGTCCCTCAGACAGACCAGAAACAGGAAGCAGGGCAAGCAGAAGATGGACGTGAAGATGTACTCCAACGGTGTCGCGGTCCTAGGCAGGAAATCATCCTGGAGGACAACAGAGTAGATGACATCCGCGTATTTCACGGCGAGGTTAAGCGACATACACCTGGCAGTCGCGATGGCATAGCAGCGCACTTGGTTCCTGGGTATTCCACCGAACCGGTACCGGTGGTTTACAACCAGGACGGTCATCAGTGCCGCAATCCCCGACCCGAGCGAGTGCCCAGTGAATACCAGCTTGTAATCATCCCCAAGCTCCAGCCATTTGTCCCGCAAGGTGACGGTTTCGCGGTTGAGCACCCAGACGGCAGCCTTGAGCAGGCCGTGGTGGACGTACCCGCCGTCGAACATCTGGCGGCCGAGGCTGTTGTCCATAAGAAGCTTGTAGTCGCTCTCCTTGATGAGGTTGAGCCCGCGTATGGCGAGGACGAGCTCCTTGTTATCGCGGTCGGCGTAGATGAGGTACGGCGGGCACCGGCCGCGGGCGTCCTGGTAGGTGACACGCTTGATGACCCACTCGGGGTTGACGCTGAAGGAGCAAGGGTCGGTGGTTGGTCCTTTGCCGTCTTTACTACTGAGGTTCGATGATTGGGGCTGGAACCGGGGCCGCGCGAGGTCGTCCTCGTAGTTTGCCAGGATGAGGCGGCAGAGGCGAGGGATGGGAGCGAGCTCCTCTGCGGTGGCGGGTGGCCAGGACTCGCTGTCGTAGGCGCCGATGTAGGTGCAGCGCTTCCACGCCCAGCGCGTGCAGCCCAGGCACAGCACGCACTCCAGGGCGCCGCCTGTGAAGGACATGGCACGTGGTCAACGGGACGCGGCGGTGGCGGAGGAGGAGGATTGCTTCTCTCAGATAGCGGCGGAGGGAAAGGGGAAAGTGAGAGCGCTCGGGACTAGCAAGCTGGGACCACCGTCACAAGTACGAGACAAAACGTTATATTGTGAATGTAACTAGAACTGTGGTACTAGCTCAACGTGCCTGTGCCCGTAGTTTTTAGTTGCAAGGAACGAACATGTCCATTCCTTGACTATCGCTTGCACCCGACAAGGCCACAGGTACCCAGCTCATTCTTGGGTGTTTCCCCATAGGATTTGGTTGGTTTTAGGGGTTTTATAATTTCCACCATTCCCCAGCACCTCGAGGCAGGTGCTATAGAATGGGGGAGACTAGATAGTGGAGAACAACTTGCCTTTTTTTTACAAGTTAAGAACAACTTATTTTTATGTCGACTCTCTCCAACAAAGAAGAAAAATAATCTCCATCACTTTATTTGTACCCACACTCTTACACCAATTCCACCACCGTTCTCTTAAAAACTCAGTCATTCGGGAAGTGTCTTGACATGGAAAGTGAGAAGTGATAAAAGGTGGGAGAAAAAAGATCAGAAAAGAGAAAAAGAAGAGAGATAAATTTGTTTTACTTGTAAATTGAATTTTAATGAATTTTTTTAGGAAATAAAATTGTTAGGTTTCTTGTGAAAAATAATATAATATATAACTCAGAGTCATTCGGGAAGTGTCTTGACATGGAAAGTGAGAAGTGGTAAAGAGTGGGAGAAAAAAGATCAAGAAAGAAAGAAAGAAGAGAGATAAACTTGTTTTACTTATAAATTTAACTTTTAATAATTCTTTTAAGAAATAAATCTGCCAGGTTCCCTATAAAATATATCCCAATAAAATTAATGTCGATATAATTTTTGAGAAAATAATATAATAGTAAATATAGTACAAAAATTAGTATTATTATATATATAGTTATATAATTTTCTCTAAAATGAGTATTATATATATTTTATTGGAGGTAATATTCATATTTTCAATATCGTTTCACTCTAAATTGACTATGCATTATATTTTTTGAGATAATACTTATTTTTTAGTAACACACTAACTATAAAATGAGTATAGCATGTTATTATTTTGGTATAAGCATTTTAGATGTTATTATATTTTAGAATAAGTATTTTGCTTCATTTTATGGGACAATACTCATTTTTCTAAAGTAAATATTTTACATTTGTATAGTGAATACTTGAATGTAAAAATGAGTATTGTAATCTAAATATAATGATTTTATTGTAAAATGTAACTACTATATTTGACAAAATAATATTGTATGTAGTAAATCATTAGTACTTTTTATAAGGTGTACAGTCCTTCAAGTGAGAGAGTACTCATTATATATATACATATATAACAATACTCATTTCTTGAATTTTTATTTTAGGTGTTATTTTTTTCAAAAGCATGTCGAATTAATGTGATGGAATATATTTTTTGTAAGGGACCTAATATTTTTTTATTTTGTCAAAAAATATACTGATTAAAAGTTGTAAACAGAACAAAGTTCTCTCTCTTCTTTTTCCTTTTCTTATACTTTTTTCCTCTCGATTCTCTATCTCCTCTCACTTTTTTGTGTCAAGGCACCTCTTAAAGCCTGGGTGTAGAATGGGGGTTAAAAGAAGTTGTGTATAATTACTCAACATATAAAGGGGAACACAGCTTTCCCAACATTCATCCCCCTGCCCTAAAGAAGTAAAGCATTCAAGTCGGTATATCAAACGTAATGTGACAATTACTGACATGGTTCTAGTCTTTACTAAAATACTAGAAATAGATTTTGGGGGAGGGGCTACACAAATAGTTGAAGTGAATATATATATATATATATATATATATAGAGAGAGAGAGAGAGAGAGAGACAGAGAGAGAGAGAGAGAGAGCAATGAAGTGTTGCTCGTGCGGTACCCAGTGTATGTGTTTTTATTTAATGCCTTTTTTTCCTTTGTCTTGCCTCTTCTTCCACTAGCAATTAAATTGTGGTGGTGCTTCTAGTCTCCTTCATTTCCTTCTCCTATGTTGTGATATTTCATGTTTGCAACAAAGCTTTCCATCACGATTTGTGCACTATAAAAAAAATTCTTTAAATGCAACAAAAATAATGTAACAAAACCATAACGTTTGTAGCTAAAAACTTTAGCTACATTTTTCATTATATATAAATTTTAATATATACTTGCACTAGAAAATTTCTTTAGCTATATTTTTTCAAATTGTAGTTAAATAACAAGTTAGCAACATATATATGTGTAGTTTAGAATGGAGCTAAATATTGTCTTTACAAATTTAAATGTAAGTGTAATTGTATCTAAATATATAACTATAGTTTTATATATAGTTTATGTATGAAAAAGAGGTGAGTTCATTACAATTGTATGTGATGTTAATGTGTAGGAAAAGACAACATTTATTGCAAATACTGTAACGACATCACTTTCCTATATTTGGATAACCTTATGAGTTTCTATCATTAAAACAAAACAAATATGTATACCTTACACATGAGGTGACACGACGGCCCCTCATTGGTTTGTTGGTCTCCAAACCAGGCCATGTTGGATGAGTGTCCAGTAACCCACACCCAGGGTTGAATCGTTCGATCCAAAGCCTATCCGCCCTAGGGCTTTTGTCCTTTGTCTTCGTCATACCCGCGTACGTGCCTCTGCGTGGATGTATATGGTCGTCGTGGCTCTCAACATCATCTCGGCACTGTAGCAACCTCAGACGTCGAGCCTCCCAGTCGAGGGCACCGACTATTAAGGCTTTCTTCATCGCTGCCCTGCTGACCTAGCCACCCTGTTCGACACCTCACACCTCCATCCTCCTTCCTCTTGGCCAAGTTGATGACAAGAGCTCTCCCTATCATGGTTTTTGTTCCCTACTCACACCTTTGCATCGCGGGTCTACGGTGGCTCCTAAGATGGCCGAGCTCTCCTCCTCTTTCTCCTTGTACGGCGGAGCATTGTAGGATGCCAGGAGAAGTTCCACCATCTTTGTTTTCCTCTAGTAACCAATACATGTCTGATGTCACTTATCCATGGAATTAGGAGGGTTTGGATGGCAACGACTCTCCTCAAAGGTTCACCATGGTCTATAGAGTCTAGGAGATAAATCCTACATGGAGGCGAGGGCTCCTATGAACTCTTTTATAGATGCTAGATGGAGTTTTATGGTTATGAGGAGGATGGTGAAGAGGGAGAGAGATGGATGGCAAGACTGGGTTCGCTCCCTTTTTGGACACAAGGTAAGGGGACGGTCTCATGGAAAGTGATTCCATCATGTTAACTAACCATTGTCCATCCATGTGACTTGGTCTCATAACTTGACATCCACTCATGGTAGTTAACACCAATGGCTTTCTAAAAATTAAGTGCTTGTTTCCTAGTATGGGATCTTGGATCTGACTAAGTCTTTCCTCAATAGGATAATATTTGATTGGAAAATCAAAAGACATTAAGTAGAGCATATATTGGATAATTGATCATTAATATATTAGAAAACTCTTTATGACTTCGGATCTGGATTATTCTTTATTTCTCTCCTCTTAATTCATTTTTTCTTATTTCATAGAAACTTACTAATATCTTTCTCGACTCATATCTAATTTTTGGGGTTTATTGGGATATCTTTCATATATAAAACTTGCTTATTAAGTATTTCTTTTAAAAAAATTACCCACATCACATGTATAGTCATTTTCCCCCAATATTATAGACTTATCTTAATTTCCTTTTTACATTTAAATACACCAAAGGTCAGACTGATATTTGCTTAATTGATGCCTCAAAACTTGTGTTGTCATTCATGGTTAGATAATTACTCCTTTAATTATCTAAGGTACCAAATATCTTATTTTCTTTTGGAAACTTGTCCATTATCTCATATTCCAATTATCTAACTGTTGGCTAAATGGACATCTATAAAATCCCTTTGTTTTGATTATGACAAACATTTCATTCTTATTTATCTGACGAGCTACTTGAGTGTGCAGGATGACACAACTATAAGGGAAATCCAACATGAAGTATTTATATTTTCATGCAAATGTAATCATTGTAAAAACTTGTACAGAATTATAATGTACAAGTACTTAGAATCGCATGTAAATCAAGCATTGGATTTTTCCCTAGCTAAACACCTTAGTCATCCATTCAATAGGACCACCTATGCACACATACGTATAACTAGTGCCTAACTTGAAACCTTAAAACAGGATCCCTCTCGGTCGACCAACTCCTCGACCGAGACACTTTCGGTCGACCACATTCTCGACCGAGAAAGATCCAAGTAGCCGTTAGACATATCTGCATATAACTTGAGAAAAGAGAAGCCTGTCGGTCGACAAGTCCTCGACCGAGAGGTGTCTCGGTCGACCTTCACTCGACCGAGACGATCTCTGCAATTAGCCGTTAGACTAAACTGACAAGTTAGTTGGCAGTTGGAAATAGACGTTGATCCAGAGAGCCTGTCGGTCGACAACACTTCGACCGAGTAGGTGTCTCGGTCGACCAATTGTCGACCGAGATGGTCTCTGACAGGATCTGCAGAATAAATTAATTAGCCTTTGTTAAAGCAACAACTTTGTACCTAACGGCTAGTTAAGCACTTAGAAACTCCTAGAAGTTGTCTAGAACGTCCTTAAACATACTTAGGCCATTCCTATAAATAGGACAAGCCATAGGACACTAGGAAATACTTCTTACACTTGATATACTTGAGAAAATACTTGAGCCCTCTTGTGCAATCTGTGTGAACTGAGCTTTGTGATCAATTGGCCATTTTCCCTTTAGCTCAAGCTCGTCCTATAGGCTAGATTTTCCTAACCCTAGCAATCACAAGTCCATCATATTGGCTAGGAAAATCCAAACGCTTGATCTAGGGAAATCAAGCCTTGAGCTACAAGGATAAGTTGTATTTTCTTTTATTCCTGTCTTGTTCCTTGTATTACTTGTACTCTCCTTGCTACTCCGGGTAGGAGGCTGCGGATTGGAGAGGGTGAAGCTCTTCGTGGTGAAGAGGAAGACTTTGGACTACTTCAGAAGGCTGTCTTGACGGGAAGCTACTTCGGGAGGAAGGCTACTTCAAGGGGGAGCTTGAAGTTACTTCAAGGAAGGCTGCTTCGAGGTTGGCAAGACTACTTCAAGGTGAAGGCTGTCCAAAGGGTGTTTAGAAAGTATTGTAAATTTTATGTAACATCCTTGAGAGGTAATAAAATTTAGTACTTTCAAAATCCCGGTTGGGTAAGCAACCGGGTAGTGGACTGACTCCTTAGTATTTGCTAAGGTGGAACCACTCTAAACACCTGTGTTCCTCTTCTTAATCTTTAGTTTGGTTGTTTGAGTTTAAATCATTTTAAAATCTTTATAAAACTCTATTCACCCCCCCTCTAGAGGTTTTCAATTGGTATCAGAGCAGGCTTCAAGGAGCCCTAACAAAGTCTTGAAGAAAAGATGGGGGATGGAGTGCTCAACAACCTCAACATTGAAGGAACGCTCGTTGCTAGACCTCCGGCATTCGACGGGACAAACTATCAATACTGGAAGAGAAGGATGCAATTCTACTTCCAAGGAATCAACTGGGATCTTTGGAGAATGGTATCTACACCATACACACTCCCACAAGACGATTTCGCATTATGGGATGCTAATACGGTAAAAATGGCCCAAATAAATGCAAAGGCAGTAAGCATTTTATATTGTTCCATTTCAGTAAATGAATTTAATAGAGTATCAAACTGTGATACCGCATATGATATTTGGCATAGATTATCTATAACATATGAGGGTACCATTCAAGTTAAAAACTCTAAAGTTAGTTTGCTTAAAACCAAGTTTGAACATTTTCGTATGGATCCAAACGAAACTATTAGTGAAATGTATTCAAAATTTTCTACTATTGTTAATGGTTTGAGTGCTTTAGGGAAACCTGTTCTTGAGGAGGATCAGGTATCAAAAATACTTCGATCTCTTCCTCCAAAGTACAAACCAAAGGTGACAGCTATTGCAGAAGCAAACGACCTCACTCGCCTCAAAATGGAGCAGCTCATCGGAAACCTAGAAGCTCATGAGGCAGACCTAGAAGAGGAAGAGAGAAGAGAACATGAGCATCAACGGGGGCCAAAGAAAGACGTGGCTCTCAAAGCATCAAAAGCTCCCTCACATGAGAGTGAGGAATCCAGTGAAGAAGAAGGAGAAGAAGCATTGATAGTCAATGGTAAGAAATACAGAAGGTTTAAATCTAATAAAATTTCTAGTTCTTCTTCCACTCCCAGGTGCTTCGAATGTGGAAAGAAAGGACATTTCAAAAATGAATGTCCCAAAGCAAAGAAGGGAAAGAAAAGCTCACATAAGAAGAAAGAAAAAGCTTATAAAGCGGCATGGGATGAAACGAGTGAAAGTGAAAGTGGAGATGACAATGTGGAATGTCTAATGGCAAGAGAAGACAATGAAGACTCTCAAGAGGTAAGCCTTATTGATCTTCCTAAAGAAGAATTAGTTGCTAGCTTACAAGAAACTCATGATAAGTATGTTGATGCCAAGAAGAAACTAAAGAAGACTATGAAATCAAATAATGAGCTCATTGCCAAAATAGATGAACTTTCTTCTGAAAAGAATAACATTGATCTTGAAAATGTATCTTTAAAAACATCTTTAGATGATTGCACTAGAAAGCTACTTACTTTGGAAACCAATCTTAATCTTCTATCAAAAGAAAAGACTGATTTGTTAGCCAAACTACAAGCTTTTCAAACTCAACCTATCTTGTGCAATCATTCGGACTATGACAATATTGTAAAAGAAAAGGATTCATTGTTTTCTGATTTAGACCAGGCAAGAAAAGATATACATAAGAAGATGAATGACATTGCTCAATTGCAAAGAGAACTTTATGAGTTAAGAAGAAAAGATATTCTTGATAACATATTGAGAAGTGGTACTACCTTCAATGGAAGAAAAGGTTTGGGATATGTTCCAAAGAAAAACCAAACCAAAAAGATCCAAACTATGTTTGTACCCAAAAACACAATGGCTAGAAAGAGAAATGAAGTTGATTCTATTACTTGTCATTTCTGTTTACGTCTTGGACATTACTATTTTTCATGCCCCTACAAGACTAAGAAGTCCAACTTAGTTTGGACCCCAAGACCCCAAACTTAGAAGAATGGAATGTAGTTGAGATATGACAAAATACTTAATTTTTGCAATTTATATTGTCCTATCTCAACAAACGATGCTATGCTTATTGGTATTATTTTTTTCTGCATTGCTGTACTAAAACAGAAACTTCGTCGGTCGAAGTACTGTCAACCGAGCTCTGGGTCGGTCGAAGTATTGTCGACCGACTGGATGTCTTTAACAAATCGAAAATCTTCCAGTACTTATTTCGGTCGAAAATTGGTCAACCGAGAAATTATCTGTGTCTTTGATTATAATACAGTAACCTGCTCGATCGACAAATTGTCGACCGAGAATGATGTCGGTCGAACAATTGTCGACCGACTGGTTTTCTGTATCAGAACTTTTTTACACATCAGCAAATTAAAAAGTTTCTAACCTTATCGGACCATCACATGGGTACCAAAATCTACATTCTAATGCAGGAATGGGTCGTTGACAGTGGCTGCTCCAAACATATGACCGGAAACAAGGATGCATTTTCAACTTTTGAAGAAAAGAAAAGTGGGACGGTCACTTTTGGAGACAATGGTAAGGGCAAAATCGTTGGAATAGGTAATGTTGGAACAAATCTTGAAATCAAAAATGTTCTACTAGTTGATGGATTGCATCATAATTTAATAAGTGTAAGTCAACTATGTGATAGTGGTTATGATGTGTTATTTAACAAAACCTGCTGCAAGTTATTGATAGAAAATACTACAAATGTTGTCTATGAAGGAAATAGAGTTGGAAATCTTTATATCCTTAAACCAAACTCTATGAAATCAGTAGTAGGTAAATGCTTGCTTGCAAATTAAAACACCTTACAACTATGGCATAAAAAGCTTGGTCATGCTAGTTCACATGCTATTAAAAAGTTAGTAAAATATGATCTTGTTCGTGGATTACCTGCTTTGTCTTTTGATCAAGTTGCAAATTGTGAACCTTGTACAATGGGAAAGCAAACCAAAACATCTTTTAAATCAAAACATGTACTTAGTACCAATAGATCCTTAGAATTAATTCATATGGATTTATTTGGACCAATGAGAACACAATCTATTGGTGGTAAAAGATACTATTTTGTTATTGTTGATGATTATAGTAGATTTACATGGGTACATTTTATTGCAACTAAAGATGATACTATTCATGTCTTTATGCAATTTTGTGCTAAGATTGAAAATCTTTTACAACATAAAATATGTACCATTAGAAGTGATCATGGTGGCGAATTTGAAAATCATACATTTGAAACTTTTTGTACATCTCAGGGGTATACTCACAATTTTTCTGCTCCACGTACCCCGCAACAAAATGGTATTGTAGAACGGAAAAATCGATCTCTACAAGAAATGGCTAGGACCATGATGCTTGAACACAACACACCTAAAACCTTTTGGGCTGAAGCTGTAAATACTGCTTGTTATGTGCTTAATAGAGTAACTGTTCACTCTCACTTGAAGAAAACTCCATATGAAATATTACACTCTAAGAAACCTAGAGTTGACTACTTTCATACTTTTGGCTCTACATGCTACATTTTAAATACCAAAGATGATAAAGACAAGTTTGATTCTAAATCACACAAAGCATTCTTTTTGGGATATTCCACTTTGAGCAAAGCCTTTAGAGTATATAACACTATCTCTAGAAAAGTTGAGGAATCCATTCATGTTTCTTTTCATGAAGAATCAACATCCACAAATTTAGATATCATTAATCTCACTAATCAATTTGAAACTATAACCATTCCCAATGATAATGAGAAAACTCCCACATCCGATCCTCCTGTTGACACACAACCTACACCTAGGCTGATCAAGGATCATCCCCAAGAGCTAATTATTGGAGATCCAAATGATAAAGTCAAAACTAGGTCTTCTTTCCAAGATGTTGCAAACATGACTTTTGTCTCTATCATTGAACCTAAGAAAATATCCGAAGCTCTTAAGGATGATTACTGGATAATAGCCATGCAAGAGGAATTAAATCAATTCACTAAAAACGATGTATGGGATTTAGTTCCTAAACCACAAGATAAAACTATCATAGGAACTAAATGGGTTTTTAGGAACAAGCTTAATGAGGCAGGAGAAGTCATAAGGAATAAAGCACGGTTAGTTGCACAAGGATATAATCAACAAGAAGGAATAGATTTTGATGAAACATATGCACCCGTAGCTAGACTTGAAGCTATTAGGATGTTACTAGCTATTGCTGCCCATAAAAACATTCAGCTATATCAAATGGATGTCAAAAGTGCATTTCTAAATGGCATCATACAAGAAGAAGTTTATGTTGCTCAACCACCTGGCTTCGAAATACCAGAAAAGGATGATCATGTTTATAAACTTAAAAAGGCACTTTATGGTCTAAAACAAGCACCTAGGACTTGGTATGAACGGCTCAAGACATATCTTTTTGATAATGGTTTCTCTATTGGAAATTCAGATTCTACTTTATTTTTCAAAACATATGCATCTGATTTCTTAGTTGTGCAAATATATGTTGATGACATTATTTTTGGGGCCTCAAATGAATCATTATGCACACAGTTCAGTGACATTATGCAAAAAGAATTTGAAATGAGCCTTATGGGTGAACTAACATTCTTTCTTGGTTTTCAAATTAAGCAAACACCTGCCGGAATTTTTATAAGCCAAGAAAAATACACTAAAGAACTGTTAAAACGCTTTGGGATGGATCAATGCAAACATGCTACTACTCCTATGGCTACTTCTATTAAAATTGATAAGGATGAAAATGGGGAACCTATTGATGATTCCTTATATAGAGCCATGATTGGTAGTTTGCTATATTTAACCGCGTCTCGACCGGACATTATGTTTTCCGTCGGTCTTTGTGCTCGATTTCAATCCCAACCTATGCAATCTCATTTTCTTGCGGTTAAACGAATTCTTCGATATCTAGCCGACACTACTTGTTTTGGTTTATGGTATCCAAAAGGACAATCCTTGGATTTTAAAGCATATACTGATGCGGATTATGCCGGTTGTCGACTCAATCGCAAAAGTACTAGTGGTGGATGTTTCTTATTAGGTAGAGCCTTAGTATCTTGGTTTAGCAAGAAACAAAACACGGTTGCCCTATCTACAACCGAAGCTGAATATATGGCAGCTGGGTCTTGTTGTGCTCAAGTGCTTTATATGCAACAGGTTTTAAGCGATTATGGTTTTAATCTTTCATCTACACCTATTTTTTGTGACAACACAAGCGCCATAAACTTAGCACATAATCCTATTTTACACAGCCGGGCAAAACACATTGAAATCTGTCATCACTTCTTAAGGGATCACATCTCAAAGAATCATGTTTCCCTTCATCATGTTGATACGGAAAATCAATTGGCTGATATTTTTACAAAACCACTTCCATTAGATCAATTCAACAACATTAGGAAGCAACTACTTATTACTCCGTTGGAGGATGTTTTCTTTGATATCTGCGGTTCTTAAAACGAGTACTTATGCTTTTATGTTTAGTATCAAAATTGATATGAACGTTTAAATTGGAAATTTGCAAATTGTTGCCTCTTGGCTAGAACAAAATTTAGCCAAGGGGCGCTACGGTCGTAGTCAAGGGCGACCTAAAACAAGCTTTGTCAAATATGCTTCTTTGGACATCATTGCATTACATTTTGGCTATTCAATGGACATCTTTTTCGTTCGTTTTTGATGGGATATCTAATTAAGGGGGAGTTTTTTTTAATAAGTCGGTTATCTTTTTGAGATGACAAAGGGGGAGAGATATATAAAACTATAACTTAATATTTATGACAAACTCAATCAATGAGTTTCATAAATATACTCTTGGCTTTACATTGAAAGTTGTTATATTCCCAAATGAACTGGATTTCATGTTCTATAATTCATTAGGGATACTAAGCACACATTTTATAAATAAGAGGAAAAGTTCCAAACGGCAATCTAAAGGTATGGCATTTATAAGTTTTATATTTCCTCTATTCATATTTTGGAAATGTTTGTCATCTTCAAAAAGGGGGAGATTGTTGGCTAAATGGACATCTATAAAATCCCTTTGTTTTGATTATGACAAACATTTCATTCTTATTTATCTGACGAGCTACTTGAGTGTGCAGGATGACACAACTATAAGGGAAATCCAACATGAAGTATTTATATTTTCATGCAAATGTAATCACTATAAAAACTTGTACAGAATTATAATGTACAAGTACTTAGAATCGCATGTAAATCAAGCATTGGATTTTTCCCTAGCTAAACACCTTAGTCATCCATTCAATAGGACCACCTATGCACACATACGTATAACTAGTGCCTAACTTGAAACCTTAAAACAGGATCCCTCTCGGTCGACCAACTCCTCGACCGAGACACTTTCGGTCGACCACATTCTCGACCGAGAAAGATCCAAGTAGCCGTTAGACATATCTGCATATAACTTGAGAAAAGAGAAGCCTGTCGGTCGACAAGTCCTCGACCGAGAGGTGTCTCGGTCGACCTTCACTCGACCGAGACGATCTCTGCAATTAGCCGTTAGACTAAACTGACAAGTTAGTTGGCAGTTGGAAATAGACGTTGATCCAGAGAGCCTGTCGGTCGACAACACTTCGACCGAGTAGGTGTCTCGGTCGACCAATTGTCGACCGAGATGGTCTCTGACAGGATCTGCAGAATAAATTAATTAGCCTTTGTTAAAGCAACAACTTTGTACCTAACGGCTAGTTAAGCACTTAGAAACTCCTAGAAGTTGTCTAGAACGTCCTTAAACATACTTAGGCCATTCCTATAAATAGGACAAGCCATAGGACACTAGGAAATACTTCTTACACTTGATATACTTGAGAAAATACTTGAGCCCTCTTGTGCAATCTGTGTGAACTGAGCTTTGTGATCAATTGGCCATTTTCCCTTTAGCTCAAGCTCGTCCTATAGGCTAGATTTTCCTAACCCTAGCAATCACAAGTCCATCATATTGGCTAGGAAAATCCAAACGCTTGATCTAGGGAAATCAAGCCTTGAGCTACAAGGATAAGTTGTATTTTCTTTTATTCCTGTCTTGTTCCTTGTATTACTTGTACTCTCCTTGCTACTCCAGGTAGGAGGCTGCGGATTGGAGAGGGTGAAGCTCTTCGTGGTGAAGAGGAAGACTTTGGACTACTTCAGAAGGCTGTCTTGACGGGAAGCTACTTCGGGAGGAAGGCTACTTCAAGGGGGAGCTTGAAGTTACTTCAAGGAAGGCTGCTTCGAGGTTGGCAAGACTACTTCAAGGTGAAGGCTGTCCAAAGGGTGTTTAGAAAGTATTGTAAATTTTATGTAACATCCTTGAGAGGTAATAAAATTTAGTACTTTCAAAATCCCGGTTGGGTAAGCAACCGGGTAGTGGACTGACTCCTTAGTATTTGCTAAGGTGGAACCACTCTAAACACCTGTGTTCCTCTTCTTAATCTTTAGTTTGGTTGTTTGAGTTTAAATCATTTTAAAATCTTTATAAAACTCTATTCACCCCCCCTCTAGAGGTTTTCACTAACAACTCATAAAACCATAAGTATATACTTAATCATGAATTCTTTTATTTCTTAAACTTGTGTCACTAGGACCTATTTGCAAAAAAAGTAGTCTCATGAGCCTCACTTGGGCCATGGATTGCACCCATGTCGCAATGATGACTTTATTATTCAATCAATAATAAGATCAAGGAATTTACTTATCAATTCAACCTTATATTTATATAATTCAAATTCCACAAATTTGAGGATATTACATTCAATCCTCCTTAAAACGAATTTTGTACTCAAAATTCACACCTAGTAAGGTTAAGGTGAATGACCACACATCTTAGCTTCAAACCTTAGGGTTAGTAATCCTTCTTGGATATCTTTATAGATTTTTAAATATATGCAAATTCCTCATATTATTACTAAGGTTGGTACCTGAATTCAAATTCAGGGTATCCTACATCACATCCATTACATAACATTATCACTTAGTCATTTTCACTTTCATTTGTGATTTCGATTTCACTTGGTTTTTACCTTTTCACCTGGGTTTCCAACCCATTGTTCGTATATTTTCACATAAGGGTGAGGTAACACCTCAAACCCTAGATGATGCCACTAAATTTCAACCTAGGGTATTCTCTCTCATTTGTCCACTTTTAAGCATAACATGTGTCTACCCAATCTCTCTCACTCATAATGAAATGAAATGAGTGTTTAGTTGCAACCCAAAAAATTAGTTCATCCCATTCCAAGGGTAGAGATGGTGCACTCACACATTATCTTAAATTTTCAATTTTAGGTTGAATCATAATGACTCCAAACCATAATTACTTTTAGTCCCACAATATTCATCTATTTCATGAAATCAAGTGCCTTTCTCACTCTTGAGTTCGTACACAATTCCTTTAAGATTTCATTATTACATGATTTCTTGTATCCTTTATATTTACACCTCATGTCCTTTTAGCCTTAGTCATTTCCTCAAGGTCTCTAAGGTTACGAGTACCCTTGGGGTGATCTCTTCCCAGCTTTGTGGGACTCATGCACTTAGGGAGTGCCTCTCACATTTACCCCTTGGGCCTAATGAACTCATGAAGGTGGCCGATCTCCCAACCCATGGGTCTCGACAACATGGATGGCTATCTCCTAACTCCATGGTCTTATGCATTTAGGGCATGATCACATCCTAATCTCATGGGTACTATGTACCTTTAATCCTCCCTATTTGACCTTAGGATTGACTTAGGGCTCTGCCCTACCTAGGATTTATCGAGATATCACACCTTTACGAAAAAAATGGCACTATTTCCTCATGTAATTCTTTAACTTGGATTTCTTTCATCTCTTGGGGTGCACATTTTTCACTTTATATCCCTACATTGGGCTCATGGAGACTTTCCCTCCTGGGCTTGGTCTTTCATGGTAGCCTTCCTTTCCCACCTTAGCCTATTAATGACCTTCTTTCTCAGATTGATCACTAGTCATTGCAATAACTTCCTTTTATAGCGACCTTCCTTTTCCGGCTTGGCCTATTGATGACCTTCCTTTTCTAGCTTGACCTATTGATGAATTCCTTTCCCAGCTTGATCACTGATGCAACCCTATTTTAGGGCTTCATCCTGTGTCTTTTTTCATGATAATCATATCTAAACATTGTAGATTGCAAGCTATTTCATCCAATATGATATTTTATGCCAAATGCACTTAAGCCTCCTTTTATGTGTTTTTCAGGGTACTTATGCATGCATTGATGCAAGGGAGAGAGATGAAGAACATCTTTGGTTCCTTGCACCCCAAGATTGGGCCTACCTCTTCCTGAGCTCTCTTTGGATGCTCAAGAATCAATTCAAAGAAAAAGGAGGTCAAAAGAAGAAGTTGAAGTGGAGAACAGTAGAAATAATCCCCAAAATGGTCGTGGTAAACCACCATGGTCGTGGTAAACCACCATGGTCGTGGTAAACCACCACGGTCGTGGGGAAATAATCTTCAAAAGTTATAGTAACGTCTCCAAGTTTGTACATGAATGACCACGTCCATGGTCAGCAAAATGGCCGTGGTCACTGAAGACACCACGTCTGTGGTCATCAAAACAACCATGTCCAGAGTGTTCCAACTCGCATGTGGTCGTTGCCACAACTGTGGCTATTTATTCCTTAAGACCCAAAAAATCAATGGTAACTCGGCTCATTTTACACGTGAATGACCACAGTTTTATCCATCAGCACGGCCAGTGGTGACCACCATAAGTGTGGTGAGCTGAAGACAAGACAACCTTAGAGTAACCTCGCTTGGGGCAACCTCCTCCAACACGGTCATGCTACCCAACACGACTGTGGCGCCCGCCATGGATGTGTCCACCATACATACTTACACCTCACCTCCACCTTCCACCTTGGCATTCCATTACCCATGACCGTGCCATATAATCCCCACCACGGTTGTGGCACCTCTCCACGGTCGTGGTGACCACCTAAACCTACCCATTTTCTCCACTATTTTCCCTTTCCCCCCACTTACCCTAGTGCCTCCCCACCACCTATATATACGTAGGTCACGGCCACAACACGAAGGTTAGCTTCCTTAGCACCCCTCTAGCTACTCCTTAGCTATTTCCTTTCTTTCCAAACCTTTCATCTACCTCCCACTCCATTTCTACCATAAAAATCTAGTTTTCTAGGTTTCCCACCATAATCTCCCATATCTCCATGTTATTCACCTACCTCTGAGGAGGAGCCACGTTCTACAGTAGCTAGGAGGTGAAGGAGAAGAATCTTCCACGATCTCCATGGATTCCTACCCTTTTCTTATCCTTTCTTTGCTCTTTTGTATGATCATGTCTAGCTAATCCCCTAGTGGTGGGCTATTTGGGGTTAAAATGTTACTTTGATACCAAGTTGGGGGAAATAACTTGTAATGGACATATTTCTATCCTATGATAATTTCCTCTTACTTTTATCTCATTTCCCATTATCTTGATTGTGGTTTGTACTTTTAAACATGGATTGCTTGTTATATGATGCTTGAAGACACTTAGCTTATAGGGGAAAATGGAATGTATGTGGCTATATTAGGAATTGCTCCTAGGTCCAAATAGTGGATCCCTATCTAGCACCCTTTGTTCCCACATATGCTCCCTTCTCCTACAAGTAGGTGTGAGATCGAAGTAGCTAGTGTAAGTGTGATTAGTGCAATTGTCTAGAGTTTTCTAAAGGGCAGATGGTAAGTAACATGAGGTGAAACACCCTCATCTTGACTCCCATTCCTACCCTTAGCTCTCAATTTCCCTAATACCACTTACCCTAGAAACCTAGACTTGCCAAGTCCTAATAGAATTACACCTGGCCCTAGTTCCCCAACTAGTAGCATAGGGCATATTCCAATAGCACTTGCCTTGTTGTTTGGATTGTCAATCTAGATTGAAGATATAAAACTTGCTTGTTATGTAACATCCCCAAACTAATATCAAAGTTTCATTCCCAATCGGTCCACCTATCCATCTTATTGCTTAAAACCCACCTTGTCATCTTAGCGTGTTAATGCTAGTTTAGTTAATTGCCTTTGCTACTTCTTAGCTAATTGCTTAGTTTTTTATGTTAGGATTTTCTCAAGTAGTTAGTGCTCTTGGAACTTGTTTGTGTTAGTTTTGTTAGCTAGTGCTAACCTAGTCTCTTACTTTCTTTAATACTTAGCTTGTCTCTTAGTGGTTAATTTGAATTGCTAGTGTAGTGTAGTTATTTGCTATTGTTTAGTTACTTATTTAGACTAGCCTCTTAGTCTTAACTTGCTTAGAGTAATCTAGGGTTGTTGTTAATCTAGTTTCCTTCTTGTTATTAATTGCTTACAATTGTAGTTTAATCAATCTAAACCAACCTTTAAACCCTAAAACCCTACACTCCTCTTTAAGAACATATCTCACATCAACTTAGCTCTAGTACCCCCCTCTCCTTAGGGATCTACCTGTCTCTTGCCACTTGCCTATACTACATCACGACCCTGTGTGCTTGCGGGTAAAGTGTGAATAATCTAAGTCGGTGTGTTGGACTAGGTCCCATTATAAATTTTGAGAGATTTGTGTGTTTTCCCTTAGGGTTGCATCTAGTCACCATCTAGTTGATTAGTGTGTGACCTCAAGAAAATCGCACCAATCACCTATCATTACAATGACTCCCTTTTACATTGGCCTTCCAATTCCAGCTTGGTCTATTGATGACCTTCCTTTCCTGGCTTGATCACTTGTCATTGTAATGACTTCCTTTTACATCAACCTTCCTCTCTCGACTTGCCCTATTGGTGACCTTCCTTCCACGGCTTGATCACCCATCTTCACAATGACTTCCTTTTATATCAGCCTTCCTTTCCCAATTTGGCCTACTAATGACCTTCATTTCCTAGCTTGGTCATCATGTCCCTCAGAGATGGCATACTTAGGTCCAAGAATCATATTCTATATATGTTATTTCATATTTTGTAAACTTAATCCTTCACACATTAGTGACATTCAAGGTTACCTCAATTCTTAAACTGATTTGTTAACTTGCCTTTCTAGGGAAGGTAATAACCTAGGGTGCCTTCTTGGCTTGTACGAGGAAATTAGGCTCTCTAGCCACAACCTGACTCCACGGGCTTCGGAATTTGCCTCCCTTACAGGTCCTTTTCCATTCATGGGGTGACCCATACCAGGTCGGTACACCATCCCTAAAAGTGAGTTGAGGGTCTTTATTCATATTTTCATTTCCATATAACAATTGATTGTTTATATATCATATGTATATTCCAAAACCCTCCATGTGCATCATGCATGAGTTTCTCCACGTACATGCATGCATGGGAGACTGGGTCACCTAAACTTGTTTGGATTTTCTTATTCCTTTTATCCTAATTACGGTTCATATGGGTAAGGTTATTGTGACGCCCCACACCACAAACCACAAGATAACTCCAACTAAATGTGGAAACAAAACTAAACAAGCAGATTGCTAGAAAACACTGAAATTTAAAACTGATATCATTAAGCACCAAATCTACAAAAACCTTTACATATAAGTCCTCATGGGACACCTACATCGGATGTCATAGATCACAAAGTGGTTATATAACCATGTTCTCATCACATAAGCCATCATCCTACTACAAGAGAAACTAGTCCCAATATATATATATATATATATATAATTATATATATATATATATATATATATATGTGTGTGTGTGTGTGTGTGTGTGTGTATATATATATATATATAGAGAGAGAGAGAGAGATAGTTTTAGTTGCCTGCACGGGTAACAAGATTACGCTACCCGGCAGCAGTTGCGAAGCGGAAAAAAGCAGAAAAAAAGAGACTGGGGTGCGGAGAGAGCAGCTAGCGAACCCCAATTTGTCGCCGTCCCCACCGAAGCAAAGCCCCAGTTCGTCGCGCCGTCCCCACCGAAGCAAAACCCCAGTTCGTCGCCCTCCCCAGTGATTTTCCCATTCTCGCGCACCTCCTCCGTCATCACCACCTCCTCCATCGTCATCTCCCCCAATCACTCCTTCATCCACTCGTGGAGATGACGAGGATGAAGAAAGCCTTGCGGAAATTGTCTATTATGCCTTCGTGGAGAAAGAACAGACCGACAATGGTCGAAATAGACGACGACGACGACTTTGAAACGCACCCGTTTCAAGCCGACGAGAAGATGGACAAACAGGGAGAAGAATTGGGAAAAGAAGCATCGGCTACGGAAAGGGAAATACACGACCAGACTACTCCGACAACTCTGAAAGAGGATAAGAAAGAGGCTACCAAGGCCACAGAAGCAGAAGAAGAGGGGAAAGAAGAAGCTGCAGAATTGGAGAAGGGGTTTGCTGCTGAGACTCCTCAGACAATATAGAAAGAGGTCAAAACAGGAGCTGCGATTGCTACTGAAGGAGATAAGCAAGCTACTTCTTCAACAACTAAGACACAGAAGAAAGGCAAAAAAAGAGGTGTTACAACTCCCCCATGGATCAAACCTCAATCAAAAAGTGCAAAGCGCAGTAAGGTTGCTACTGCTGGTCGTGGAGTCAACATAGCAACTGAGAAGAAAGAATTTGCATGCAACAAAGCGGGAAAAGTTGAACAACAAGGTAATGCTCGAGTAACTGGAATTAATGCTTGAGTAACCGAGAGTAATGCTTGAGTAACTGATAGTAATGCTTGAGTAACTGATAGTAATGTTTGAGTAACTGAAATTTATGCTTGAGTAACGATTACAAAATGCTTGAGTAACCGACATTAATGTTGAGTAACTATTACAGAATGTTTGAGTAACCGAGAGTAATGTTTGAGTAACTGAAATTTATGCTTGAGTAACTATTACATAATGCTTGAGTAACTGAGATTAATGCTTGAGTAACTAATAGTAATGTTTGAGTAACTGAGATTTATGCTCGAGTAACTATCACATACTGCTTGAGTAACTGAGGGTAATGCTTGAGTAACTGATAGTAATGTTTGAGTAACTGAAATTTATGCTTGAGTAACTATTGCATAATGCTTGAGTAACCGAGAGTAATTCTTGAGTAACCGAGAGTACTGCTTGAGTAACTGAAATTTATGCTCGAGTAACTATCACATATTGCTTGAGTAACCGAGAGTAATGCTTGAGTGGAGCGGGTTGTTCAGTTACTCAACCATTACGTTCATTGTTAATTTGAGTAACTGAAAAAAGCCTACGAGTAACTGGAAAAGGACTGCGAGTAACTGAACAATGCACGTAATGGTTGAGTAACTGAACTGCGAGATTAATGCTTGAGTAACCGAGAGTAATGTTTGAGTAACTGAAATTTATGCTTGAGTAACTGATAGTAATGTTTGAGTAACTGAAATTTATGCTTGAGTAACTATTACATAATGCTTGAGTAACCGAGAGT
Organism: Alisma plantago-aquatica; assembly: GCA_963693085.1. NCBI lineage: Eukaryota > Viridiplantae > Streptophyta > Magnoliopsida > Alismatales > Alismataceae > Alisma > Alisma plantago-aquatica. The sequence continues at coordinate 160,262,585 of OY856410.1, forward strand.
AATGTTTGAGTAACCGAGAGTAAACTATAAAACAATATTGTTAAGCTAAATACTACATTCTTGGAATAGTTGTATTCGTATGAAGGAGAAGAAAGCAAATGGGATGAGGAGAGTACAAATGCAAGTCAGAAACAGAAAGAGACAGAAAAGTCTAACGAGAAAGGTAAGATTGTATGGATTTGTAATTGTTTTAATTTTCAGTTACTTACAGTTTATTAAATTGATTTTACAAAATAAACAATGAGCTCTAACGATAAATTTTTGATATGTTTGCAGTGGGAGTAAATAGACTATACCACATGTGCTCCTTAAAGAGCTACATCAACACCGGCAAGAGCATGGTTTATACAAAGGAACAACTTATGATGTTGAGCTCAACAGCCTTTACAAACCTCATAAAGATGCCAAATCTTGCGGTTGACATAGGCTTGTTAGAGGATTTAATAGATAGATATGTCGATGAAGACATATTTCTGCTGGCCAACGGAGAGGAGAGAAGGATGACAGTAAATGACGTGGGGATAATTCTAGGTATCCCCAACAAAGGTATAGAAATAACACAAAGGAAAGATTCTGACATAGTAAAGTCGATATGGAAAGAGTTTGCCAAGGCGACTTGTAAAAATAGAAATGAAGGTGAGACCTCAAAGAAGTTGAGAGAAAAAGATGTCCTGCATAAGGACAACTTAACAAAACTTTGGCAAGAATATGCCAAGACCAACAATCCAGCGGACAATACAAATATGTGTCGTGCGTGGATGTTGCACCTACTGGCAACATTCCTAATCCCAGACACTAGCTATTGCACACTAATCTACATTATCCACTACCTAGATGATGTCACTGCCAATGGGCAGATGAATTGGGCAAAGCTGGTACATGGGAGTATCTTCAAGAATATGAAGATGCTGAACAAGAATGTACAGCTAAGAAGGAAAGGAGATAAAGGGGCTAAGAACACCCTGTACACAACAGGCTGTGTCATGTGCCTATGTGTAAGTGAATAAAATCATATTCATCTACATTGATACAATATTGACTATGGGGGGGCAGTTACATATGCATTATATTTTCTATATATTACATGCAGGTTTGGGCATATGAGATGACAAAGATGGCAAAGCCAACATTCCTTGACTCCAAGCCAAGGATAAAGAAGTGGGCTGCTCCGGTCGAGAAATTGATGGAATTAGGGGCAGTGGACCCTAAGGATGTAAGATTATCTAATCTTTGTTACAAAATCTAATATACAACATAATCATACATGTTTCATTTTGTGACACATTATTTTTAATTATATGTTGGACAGGTTTGTCAACGTATAGTGGTAGACCATGGAGATGATTGGCATGCTGCAAAATCATCAAAGGACATGCCAGAAAAATGTACGCCAACAACCAATGAGGCACCAACAAAGCCAATCATCGAAGAGGGAGACACTCTTGACACCTCCACCCTGGAGACAAGAATCCAAATGTTGGAGGAGGAGCTCAAAATGCATAAGGAGATCTACACAAGAATAAGTGTTGAGAAATTCACTAAGCTGTAAATGGAGAATAAAAGGCTAGAAGAAAGAATAGCCAAGTTAGAAGAAGAAAATAAAAATCTAAAAAGAAAGTGGGAAGATGAGGGTGACAAATCATAGTCACCTGAAAGTGGATTCAAAGAATTTGTAGAGGGTTTTGTCTCGGTGAATGTAGATGAACCGAAAGACACACCGACAAAGAATGTCGACCCACTGACAAAACGAAGAAGGCTGACCCTCAGAAGAAAATACGTGGAATCAGAAGATCACAGTGAGGACAGGAAAAATGTTGATGAAGAGGAGAAGAAAGAAACAAAAGACAACAGTTCTGAACAACCAAAGTTTGTAGAAGATGCAGACCAAAAGAAACAAGAAGAAGGGAGCGAACAGCGGGAGAAGATAGTAGAAGAAGAAGAAGGGCAGAAGAAGCCCAGAAGAAGATTGAAGAAGAAGAAGATGATGGAAGAACTAAAGATAGGAAGCATAGAGAAAAATGTGAAGAAAAGAAGGGAGGAAAAGGTAAGTTTCATCTCCTTTCAAGTATATCATAACTGCAAGTAATGCTTGAGTAACTGAACCTAAAGCTTGACTAACTGAACCTAATGCTTGAATAACTGCACGTAAGGCTTGAGTAACTGAATATAATGCTTGAGTAACTGAACATAATGAATGAGTAACTGAATGTAATGCTTGAGTAACTGAGAGTAATGCTTGAGTAACTGATAGTAATGCTAAAATAACTTGGGAAAAATGAAGATTGATTCTAACATGGATTGCTCTATTGTTGTTGACAGCACAAGATGTCAAACTTCATAGGTTTTGAACATTTCAAAACAAAAGAAGCCAAAGAAATTGTCCATCACTTCATGGACAACATAGAAAAAATGTAAGAGAATTGGTTATTGTCAAGTGTAAAATGATAAAAAATTAATGTTTCAATATCCAACTCGTATGTATAACATCTATAAAAATAATTGGCAGGTCAAAACGAGAATGGAAATTCAGTGAAGACACTTGGTGCACGGGGAAGGACCTCGCCACCCTCCTGTACAAGGATCAAATGACACAATCACCTGTAAGAAACAAGAACGTAGTGTAACTCTTTGAAATAGATAATTTGGATTGCTAAACTGATAAAGCTTTTAGTTTTATTCAGGTTCTTGACTGCTTTGTACAGATGCTCAAGGAGAGCACAAGCAAGCGGAGGAGGAAGGGGTTGACGTGGCACTGCATGAGCACTTATGCTCCGGTAAGACAAATAAACTTATGATCCTTTCTTGGCGACACTCCTTTCTTGGCGGTGCTTTAGATCTGGGGTCAGCTGTCCATCTTCCGCCTGAGAGGGTTGTGCAGGTGAAGTTGGGTAAACCAACTGTTCGAGTTTGTAGACATGATCCTCAATGGACTCATGCAATAGCTTGAAGATCATCAATGCCATCCTGTCGCTTCCAGTTATCAGCAGACCGAGCCCGGATTGCTTTGGTCTACTCCAGACTGTTACGCAGGGTTTGGGGGAGCTTCGGCCTTTCAGCAAAAGGTCTTGACCCTGACACAGTAGAGGAATGCCTTCCAGGTGTTCGGTTGATTTCTTAGTGTAGTTGTGCTCAATAGGGGGCCTAAAATTTGGTGGCTACCAATTGATGAAGAGGATCTGTACTTCCATCTGGAGTTCACATTTTCAGGGGACGATTTTAATGCTAGTGGAGGAAAGGTGGATGTCTAGTTTCAGGACATTACTTGATGGTTAGCTTATGGAAGGTCTTCTGCTGAACTTTCCTTCTGCATCTCGAAATCTTGAGTTAGATTGGTGGTGGAAAATGAGTATTGTCTCTTCTTGAAGATGATGACTGTTTCCAGTAGCTATTGTCAGCTTTCAGTCTTCCAAGATGGCACATTTTGAAGGTGTTCTTACTGCTAGTGTTATTTTGGTTGTTCTGGAAGATGTTCTGTAGTCATTGGTAGGGGTCTGTGTTTTCTTGTAATAGATGTAGTTTCTTTTTCTTCTTCTTTGGAGATCTTTATCTAGATCTCAATAGTTTTATTCGGATGTTTCATCCCAGTCTGTAATAGGGGCACAAGTTCTGTACCCAAAGTTTTGGAATTATTATAGCAACAGGATTTTTGACCGACCAAAAAAAAAGACAAATAAACTTTGTATACAAATTTACATGAAATTACAATATAGAAACACAAATTGAAACTTATAGATGTGAATTTTAAACTCTACATTTGCAGTAAAAGCTATCATTTAATATTGAGGACATCACCTTGGAGCAGATAGACATGCTATCTCCACAATTCAACGTTCCAATGAAAGATTGGGACGTAATGGACTCGGTGTTACAACCACTGGCACTTGTATGAAGCAAGTTTCAGGGATGGAGCACACCAGTCTTATAATTCAATGAGTTGGAGTAGAAACTCAAGAAAAGAATTCAATAGATGGGTAAGTGATCTATAAAAATTAAGTCTATTATAAGTGGATTGAAAGGATTAATGATCTTTAATTGATGATGAATAAATGTCTTGTTTTTTTAATGCAGGTGGGTATAGTGCATGAATTCTTTAGGGGTGCACCAGAAAAGGGAAGCCAGTTGTCGCAGTGGGAACGGGAGTACCCGATCTACCCACAGTAGGAAGAAGACTCACTTGACTGTGGGATCTTCGTCATGAAGTACCTAGAGTGCCTAGTCAATGGAAAAACTATGGACTTCACCTGCAAAGACATACCGGCAATAAGGGCTGATGTTTTTCAGTGAAGGATGGCAAGGGGGCAGCTGCAGCCTCTAAGAGATGATGAAAAAGATGAAAGCGAAGACATCAAAGAAGGTATATCTGATGATAACAAGGGAGGAGAAGCTGAAGCTGATAAACAACAAGAAATAGAGAAGAATGAAGAAACAACAACAAAAATTGATGCATAACAGATCTCAGAGGAAGTTGTGTATAGCTAAATGTACAGCTGCTCTTGAATGTACAGCTATTAAAAGTCTGAATTTACAACTGATCTTGATGTACAGTTGATCTTGATGTACATGTCATCTTGAACAATATTGATTTTTCCCTTATATTTTGGCTAAATGTACATCTGATTAAAATGGATTATTTATTAGTGTGCTGCAAAAAGACTGAGTGTACAGCTGATCTTGAATGCTTCGAATACATTTATGGTTTGAATGCTTATGTTCTTGAATGCTTTAAATACCTTTATGCTTTGAATGTTGTAAGAGTAACTCTGAAACCACTACGAGTAACTGAGCTGAAAGTAACAGAATGCTTGAGTAATGCTTGAGTAACTGAGAGTAATGCTTGAGTAACTGAAAGTAATGCTTGAGCAATCGACAGTAATGATTGAGTAACTTAACAAACACTTCGAGTAACTGAAAAAACCCTGGAATTAGCTCTTGAGTAACTGAGAGTAGTGCTTGGGTAACCGAAAGTAATGGTTGAGTAACTGAACAATCACTGTGGGTAACTCTCACAACCCTGGAGTAACTGAAAAACACTACGAGTAATGGGAAAAGAACTGCGAGTAACTGAAAAAGGACTACGAGTAACTGAAAAAGGACTGCGAGTAACTGAAAAAGGACTACGAGTAACTGAAAAAGGACTGCGAGTAACTCAAATAGCATGCGAGTAACTGAACAATGTGAGTAACTGTCACAACCGCTCCGAGTAACTGGAAAAAGCACTGCGAGTAACTCAAAATAGCCTACGAGTAACTGAACAACCATCTACGAGTAACTGAACAACCCTCTGCGAGTAACTGAACAAACACTACGAGTAACTAAACAACCCTCTCTAAGTTACTGAACAAACAATGCGAGTAACTGTCACAACCGCTCTGAGTAACTCAAATAGCCTGCGAGTAACTGAACAACCCTCTACGGGTAACTGAACAAACACTGCGAGTAACTAAACAACCCTCTCCGAGTAACTGGAAAAACAATGCGAGTAACGAAACAACCCTGCGAGTAAATGAACAACCGCTCCGAGTAACTGACCAAACACTGTGAGTAACTGAACCAACACTGTGAGTAACTAAACCAACACTGTGAGTAACTGAACAAACACTGTGAGTAACTGTATCAACACTGTGAGTAACTAAACAACCGTGCGAGTAACTGAACAACAAACATGTATTGGCGACAACCATACGAGTAATTGAACCCTATGCGAGTAATTAGACAACCATGTGAGTTACTGAACCCTCTCCGAGTAACTGAAAAAACACTCTTTGAGTAATTGAAAAAGGACTACGAGTAACTGAAAAAACATTGCGAGTAACTGTGACAATACTGCGAGTAACTATGACAATATTGTGAGTAACTGAAAAAAATCATGTGAGTAACTGTAATAGCAGTTAGAGTAACTGCAAAAACACTGCGAGTAACTATCCTACGAGTAACTGTCCTACGAGTAACTAAAGAAACACTGCAAATTACTTAACTGATAGTAATGCTTAAGTAACTTATATGTATTTTTTCACATGCTAACTGAAAGTATATATAATCAGACAAAACCACTACAGCTAAACATTCAAGATTACAACATTCAAAGCATAAAACGTTATATATTATACAACCAGATCAACTATAAAGAAGGTCCATCAACTGAACATAAAAATATAGAAAAATGCAGCCAGATCAGCTATAAAGAAGGTCCATCAACTGAACATAAAAATCAAATAGCTCAGGGGGTCGGATCCATCCCTGGCGATAGATATCATACACACAATTCCCTCCATTGCAAAGCATAGACATCAAGCCAAAACACACGTTCGTATCTGAGAAGTTCATATCTGTTGTAAATGAGTGAACCTGTAAAGGATTTACCCATGAGTCATAAATAGATTTTGAGCCCAGGATGGTTGGGGGCGGTATAGATAGTGATGAGGAAGATTATCGACCAAAAGGCTAAGAGAAAATGGTGCCAGTGCATACCTATTTGTCAAAGGAAAGCTGGACAGAAGAAGAAGCACTATCTTCTGCATATGTTGAGGTGTCCGCTGTTGTAGATGAGTCAACCTGAACGGGATTTACAGCTGATCCCGACACTGCTTGGTATTTGTCCCTAACAAAGAGCTGATCTGCAGAGTCGTCCGATCCAGAGAATACTTCGTCGTCAGGCATTCTGAAGAGTGGAATAAGCTCGGTTGGTGTTTCTAAGAACTGACCTGTGATCCATGTTGTGATAGTCTGGTGATCAGTTGGCTTGAGGAAGATGATCCAACCTTTGCGAATATTGAGCTGTGAGATCATCCTTTTCCAGCCCTTAGCAGTTGAAAGTGATCCGTTTCTATTCTGCATAAGGGTTATCTGGAATGTCTGGTTTCTGATATGGAAGGTGGTCTTGCCTGGTTTGATGTGAAAATAGAGATGGTTCCATTCTATAGGAAGTTGAATGGATTCCATTGTCTTGTCGTCAATGGTGTAGTTGATGGGCTGGATGAACGGCTCCATGGTAGGCTATGTTGAGGGTTGTGAGAAAACTAGTAATGGTAGAAGAAGGTAGGTTGTGAAGAAGGTAGGTTGTGATGAAGTTGGCTGTGAAGAAGCTAGGTTGTTCATGTTGGCATCAACTTAAAGGAAGATGGCACCAGTGCTCTGTGTTGTTCGTGCTGTAAAGATGGGCAGTAGTGCTCTGTGTTGTTGGTGTTGTAAAGATGGCAGCAGTGCTCTATGGTGCTCTGACGACACAGCAGTGCTCTGTGCTCTGTGTCTGTGCTTTTACATCGTACAACAGATTCTTGTACATATCTTTATATCTCTGTGCTCTCTTTTCTTCACTTTTCTGGTTCCTTCTTTAATAAAGTTAGTTTTTGAACGCTAGAGTTACTTTTTGTTTTATCACAGTTACTCTTAGTGTTGTCACAGTTACTCATTGTGCTCCTACTATTACTCTTAGTGCTGATACAGTTACTCATTATGATCCTACTATTACTGAACAAACACTATGAGTAACTGAAAAACCCCTGCGAGTAACTGAAAAAAGCCTGCGAGTAACTGAAAAAACCCTGCGAGTAACTCAAATAGCCTGCGAGTAACTAAAAAAACCTTGCGAGTAACTGAAAAATCCTGCGAGTAACTGTGAAACACTATGAGTAACTATGAAAACAATGCGAGTAACTGAACGAGCACTACGAGTAACTCAAATAGCAGTTATAGTAACTATGAAAAAAATACGAGTAACTGAAAAACCACAACGAGTAACTGTGAAAACCCTATGAGTAACTCTAACAGCAATAAGAGTAACTGTGAAACACTACGAGTAACTATGACAGCAATAAGAGTAACTGTGACAATACTAAGAGTATCCATTGTACACAAAGACAAACACATATTATTAAAAAAGAATAACAATTGATCAGAAAACATTCTTTGTAACATATTGAGAGTATACATACAACTGTTGGAGCACAAGCTAACACAAAGATAGATTACAAACACAAGTGAAGTACTTAGAAGGTTACAAAATCACTTTCACAAAACTACACAAAAAGAACAACCCCATTACAGATTTGAACATGTCTCACTGACACACTGGTCAACTACAAACTCCACTAAAAAAGATAGAACCACATATACATCAATAGCAGCAGCAACATCACCAGAACACGAGCAGTAGAAATAGTAGCAGCAAATCCCAATCATATAATGCACTACTTCTTAGGACAGTTCATGTTGTCATGGTTAACACCAAACTCTAAGCAATTCTTGCACTGCCTCTCTCTTTTAGACTGGGCAATCTCAACTCCAGATTTAAACCTCGCATCTCTGAATTTGGGTCTCCCCTTAGTTTTGCACACATTGGGGATATGAACCTTGACAGCGGAAGAAGAAGCTGTATTTGAAGCAGTTACACCAACACCTGCATCTGCACAAGTATCAGTGAGATCCAATTCTAACAGCTCCTTTCGCAAGGCTAGTAGTTTTTCATGGAAAATATCTATAGCTTTGTTCCTACACGCTATGTTCACAATCGAATTGCAGGCAGAAACAAGCTTAAGAGTCCTCCCAGTGGATAGATGACTAACTGATGCTTTGCCAACAATCAAAGGATGTTCTCTGTAGCCTTTGGTCCACCTCTTATATATGTATGGCTCGGGAAGAGTGCAAAAGTCACGACTCTTCAAATAAGACAAGATGTGCCTGCAAGGGATACCTTTGAATTCCAACATGTAACAGTTGCAATAAACAATCTCACTCGACAGCTTTTTCTTCAAGATGCAGGCAGATCCAAGGCCACCGACACGATACACATCAAACACACCTTCTGAAGCTTCCTTTACATTATATATCATTCTTTGATGAAACTCACTCTGAAAGATCTTAAAAATTGACTTTGTGTATATACCTCTCATCTGCTCCTCCAGAGGCCACAGTGATGACAAAGGGAGATTACTATACTCGTCTTCAAAGTCTTTGAAATTTTCAATCTCCCGTACATGAGAGTAACCAGTCTCCAATGAGAATACAAGTTCAAAGAGAGTCTTATTACTATTCACATGGCTTCTAATGAACGCATTCAAGCTCTCGCTCCTTTGTGTTGTCCTCATGCCCGCGAAGAAGGAAGACTGCATATAGCACAGAACCCAATCTGAACGCATCACATACATGTCAGACAGCTAAGTAATGGACAACATACCATACTCCTCAACAATAGATTGCCACCTCTCTTCAAATATACCGACATCATCCACATTCCACACGCAATCATTCAAGGAGCTTATGATCCGCTCCTTGTTAGGAATACCACCAAGCTTAGAGGGAAGCTTTTGTAGGATGTGCCAGCTGCAGAACCGATGCTTGCAATTCAGAAAAATAGTAAGGATAGCAGCATTCATAGCTGGGTCTTGATCGGTTATGATGGACACCGGCTCTTTTCCAAAACAAAGTAGATACTGCTTGAAAACCCAGACAAATGACTCGTACTTCTCGTCAATCATAAGAGCTGAAGCAAATAAGACCGTCTTATGATGGTGGATCTACCTATCTCTTGCCACTTACCTATACTACATCACGACCCCGTGCGCTTGCAGGTAAAGTGTGAATAATCTAAGTCGGTGTGTTGGACTAGGTCCCATTATAAATTTTGAGAGATTTGTGTGTTTTCCCTTAGGGTTTCATCTAGTCACCATCTAGCTGATTAGTGTGTGACCTCAAGAAAATCGCACCAATCACCTATCATTACAATGACTCCCTTTTACATCGGCCTTCCAATTCTAGCTTGGTCTATTGATGACCTTCCTTTCCTGGCTTGATCACTTGTCACTGTAATGACTTCCTTTTACATCAACCTTCCTCTCTCAACTTGCCCTATTGGCGACCTTCCTTCCACGGCTTGATCACCCATCATCACAATGACTTCCTTTTATATCAGCCTTCCTTCCCCAGTTTGGCCTACTAATGACCTTCCTTTCCTAGCTTGGTCATCATGTCCCTCAAAGATGGCATACTTAGGTCCAAGAATTATATTCCATATATGTTATTTCATATTTTATAAACTTAATCCTTCACACATTAGTGACATTCAAGGTTACCTCAATTCTTAAACTGATTTGTTAACTTGCCTTTCTAGGGAAGGTAATAACCTAGGGTGCCTTCTTAGCTTGTACGAGGAAATTAGGCTCTCTAGCCACAACCTGACTCCACGGGCTTAGGAATTTGCCTCCCTTACATGTCCTTTTCCATTCATGGGGTGACCCATCCCAGGTCGGTACACCATCCCTAAAAGTGAGTTGAGGGTCTTTATTCATATTTTCATTTTCATATAACAATTGATTGCTTATATATCATATGTATATTCTAAAACCCTCCATGTGCATCATGCATGAGTTTCTCCACGTACATGCATGCATGGGAGACTGGGTCACCTAAACTTGTTTGGATTTTCTTATTCCTTTTATCCTGCTTACGGTTCATATGGGTAAGGTTATTGTGATGCCCCACACCACAAACCACGAGATAACTCCAACTAAATGTGGAAACAAAACTAAACAAGCAGATTGCTAGAAAACACTGAAATTTAAAACTGATATCATTAAGCACCAAATCTACAAAAACCTTTACATATAAGTCCTCATGGGACACCTGCATTGGATGTCATAGATCACAAGGTGGTTATATCAACATGTTCTCATCACATATGCCATCATCCTACTAGAAGAGAAACTAGTCCCAATATATATATATATATATATATATATATATATATATACATATATATATATATGTGTGTGTGTGTGTATGTGTGTGTGTATATATATATATATATGCCATATCTTTACATCAAAAGGGCATACGAGCCAAAAACACATATCAATAGCATCTCTAGGAACACACCCAAAACCATCCCAAAGACATGAGTGTACATGGACGACTCTAGGACTCTACATCAAAAGACTAGCAGCACACCCAACCTTGTCTGTTATTGTTCTTCTTGCTACTGCTCTGCCTCAGCTGCACAATCTCTACCTCGTTGTGCACGTCCACCTAAAAGATGTGGAGAAACCCATAGGGTGAGATCCAAATCTCTATAGGCGATATAACTCTCCACCAACACTATTATTAACACATATGAGATCATAAGAAGACAGGCAGTAATTTGTTAATTATATTAAGCAAATTCAACTAAATGATATGTCTAAAGCAAATAATCCTCACTACGTAGTAAAAGTAACAATAATTGAGCAGTTTAAGCAATCATGATTGATTTGTAGAACATCTTATCATCAGAGAAGGAATACAAAGACATGTATATTTTCTACCAGCTATACTATACAAAAGAAAAGCAAGGCCCCATCCAATATTTTTCATATTTGATCCTAAGCAAGTACACTACATGGCTGATTATGTATTTTATTAATGCCCCAAGGACTTGAGTTGTACCACTCAAATCTAATTGACCACTGCTAAGTAGAAATTAGTGCCATACAAGGTCAATGGAAGAGCCGAAATCCACGACCTCACCAATCCTAGTTATCAGTATATGAGCACACCACAGAGACATACCAGTCAACTGCAACTAGTGACATATAGTCAAACTGTAAAAGTCCTAGCCCACCTTGGTACAGGTCATGACACTAGTGAAATCTGAGCTACGGCCTGCAGCCGCACTCCTTCCAGGGCATGGCCTACAACCAATCCTATAAAACCTCACAAGAATCATATCACTAAGTTACGGCCCGTAGTTGTACTCCCTCTAGGGTATGGCCCACAATCAATCATGTGAATGAATATACTCAACAGTATATGACTCTGAGATTCCACTAAGGAAAACCAGTTTCACAATCCAGCAAGTGTTGATGCTGAAGATGGATCTATGGCACAGGGCAAACTATGTGATTAAGTTCCACTTGATTAGTCAAGTCAATTAGGTATCTTTTAGCATCAATCAAGTTCCAATGTATAAAGCCATAGCAAACTCAACAAAGATAAGAGCATGATACAATTCTATAAGATATAAAATGTACAAGGTGTGGACTTATCACACTATCACCACATGAGACTTGTAACATTTCCATTCACAAGGCCATCATATCATCACCAGGTCATAGGACCCATTCACATCATTCCCTTATCACAACTGTCTCAACATGCCTCACGAAGACTCATTCAACATGTGTCATATCACATTCATCACAACATATACTAGATATGATGATCAAGTTCAGGTTACCTGCAAGGTTAGGGGTTAAAAACTAGAGAGAGAATCATCATACTATAATGACCATTCCAAGATAGAGAAACAAACATGTCACTTTCTCATTTTAGGGTTAGGGCTCCATGCTATAGCCAATTAGGGTTAAAGCCAGATACAAATACAAAACCCTAGGTACACCACTTTCCATATCTTAGAGAAACTTATGGTTAAGAAACATGATTAGGGGTGATTAAACACTATCCAAACATCACTCTACATGACTTATGCATTACTCATAGAAGTATATCAACTATGTGTTCAAGCATGTCTCTCAACCACCCATCATACATATGTCCCAACCACTCATATAACCAGGTCATGGCCACCTCAACCTAGAACATGTCATGACAATGACACTCCTCCTCAAACCCAGTCCCACACACCAACATGTCATGACCCTCTAGGGTTAGGGTTTCAATCACCGAAGAAGCACCTATCGTGACCCCAAGAAGTAAGGTTGTCGCAACCTCAAACCAACGTATGTCGTGACCAAAGACCAAGCATGTTGCAACCTCCAATCAAGGAGATGTCATGACCAAAACAAGGACATGACCATGACCCAAAAACTAGGGTATCAACTCCACCAAACCAGGGATCATCTTGACCATCATCACTAAGAACCCTAAATCATGCATCGTGGATCCACCATGAAAGGGCCCCCCTCCAAGAGACATAAAAACCACATTTCAATCCTCCAAAATAGAAATCAAACTCCATAGAACACCATGACACACGACCAACATGCATGGGAGCAAAAATATGGTCAAAAGGTTGAGGAAAATCACCATAACAACACAATCATTAAAACCGAGTACATGTGATTAGGGTTCCAGATTTCTACTAAACCAAGCAAGATAAACCTCACCAAACAAGTTCTAGAGATTATTATCATTTATTAATATGGTAAGGGGATGTTTTTTAGAGAGAAAACAATAGCATGAAAGTGTAAAAGGTGCAATAATAGAGTAGGTTAAGTGTTATATAACCCACCTTAAGAACCTCAACTCCAAAGATGATAGATCACCAAGGATATTGAAGCTCCACCAAAGACCCCACCTTTGGACTCAAGAGCACCTCAAGAAGAAGAAAACATCAAGGTCAAAGATTGTTCAAGAAAAAGGGCAAGAAGGAAGCCTAGACCGAACCAAAGAAAGAGGGAGAAAAGAGAGGAGAAACTCCCTCTCACTTGGGTGTTGCCTAATCAAAACATGGCCTATGACCTTCGTGATCAGGGGTTTCTTCTCAAGGATGATCACCATGCCAAAACATGGTCCATGGCCAAGAGAAGGGAAGAATATGGAGGTAGGAGATTCAAGAAAACATTGTAGAAGAAAGGCACATACTTACTATGATTGAAGATGAGCAGGGATCACCACAAGCACCACATGCAAGAAGAGTTCAGTCACCAAGAGCTCCAAGGTCTGATCTTCTTGCTCCACTAAGCTCTAAGATGAGAAAAGAGAGGGAGGAAGATGGAGGGATGAAAGGGTCACTTGAATGTAGAGATAAGAGGTTATATACATGACGGATGAGAGAGAAGAGCAAAAGATGAGGTGTCAACACTCTAAGGCACCAAGGGACACTTGTCCATTCAAGAAGCCAACATGCACCCACATGCAACCACCTTAACCATACATGCACAAGATGGGGATATGCTCTAGTTTGGGTCTCGACCTACTTGGATCACCCTCAACATGGTCGCGGTTGTGACCCACCATGGAGCACCTTCAATGGTCACGACAAGAACCAACCATCACCACTAGGTCGAGACAAGGGGTCATCACACAACCTAGGTCGAGACACAACAAGACAAACTTTCTCAACCTCCCCCTCACTCGCTAGGTCAAAACCAACATGGTCAAGAGAGTGTCTTGGTTGAGACAAACCCAAAAACTACCTAGGTCATGACATAGGTGGCAATATGGGTCACTACACCCATCCATGTACACATGGTTGAGACACAACAAGGCTTAGAAACCCTTATCACCACAAAGGGTGTCACTCCTCAACTAAGGTTCAAATAAGATGCCTACTTCTTTCTCTCTCCTCTAGATGATATCAAAGGATGGAAGACACACTCTAGAAGTGACAAATTGCACATCAACCCCTCCCCATTTTGGGTAAACTACAATTTGCACCAAAACTATCACAACACAAATAGCATCCAAAAAAGCTAAAACTTGAAACTTAAGCTCTCTACAAGCCCTAATATCATCTCAAAAGGTTACAGAAAGATTCTAAGCACCATAAGCAAGACAAACAAATAGGTTTACCCCAAAACTCAGGTCAGAGGTCTTACAAGCCATAAACCCCTAACAAGGATTTCACCCGCGAAATCCTAAGAGAAAAAAGAGGGGTACTTCCTCCTCATCTCTTGCTCAAGCTCCCACGTGGATTCCTCAACACCACGGTTATGCCATAGAACCTTCACAAGCATTATGTCTTTCTTCTTCACTCTTATATTAAGAATCAACATTGGACCTTCCACATAGAACATATCATCATCAAGCTCCACCTCCATAGGATGCAACACTAACTCTGTATTGGGATGGCACTTCCTCAACATGCTCACATGAAAGATCGAATGCAACTTGTGCAACACAGGTGGGAACTCCAACTTATAGGCCACCTTCCTAACATGAACCGGCATAGAGTAAGGTCCCATAAACTTGGGAGCCAACTTACCCTTCTTCCCAAACCTCAGAACATATTTCCAAGGAGATACCTTAAGGTACACTTTATCTCCCACTTGGAACTCCAAGGGTCTACACTGGTTATCTGCATATGACTTCTGTCTATCATGTGCTTCTTTCAACCACTGTTGAATTACCTTGATCTATTCTGTTATCTATTCCACAAGCTCAAGACCAATAATTTGATACTCACCAGTCTCATACCAACACAATGGAGAGCTACAACGTCTCCGATAAAACACCTTATATGGTGCCATGTCGATGTTCCGTTGATAACTATTGTTGTAGGAAAACTCTATCTGACTGAGGTGGATGTCCCAACTCCCCATACGTTGAATAAGACAAGCTCTAAGCAGATCATCCCAAGGACTGAATGATCCTCTCAGATTGACCATCTATCTGTGGGTGGAAAGCACTGTTGAACCTCAAATGAATACCCAAAGTTGTGTGCAATTGCTCCCAAAAGTGACTCGTGAACTCAGGACCTCTATCAGACACGATAGTTGCTGGGACTGTTGGTATGTATGCCCAGAGAGCCAATCATGGGATGATTGCTGGGATACATTAATATTGATTTGATAAGCATCAAAGGCAAGCTTCCAATTCTGTCTGGTTCAATCATATGAAATAATGATAGAACAAATTGAATGTCTAGATAATGGTAGTGCTCAATGACATATGTTTTCAAGTTGAGGACCTGAACGATGAGATCATACAGATGCTAAGAGTTTGTACATTCTTGTATTGTCCCTAGTCGGATGTCATTGTAGAAGGTAGATAGACAACAATGACACACAAGTCTAGATTGTGGTGTTGGTGGATGACAGAATCTCATTAGTCATGATATGGAGATATCAAACCAAACACATAGGTACTTGTTAGAGAACAAGTGTACCGGATAGACCAACCATGAGTTTGACACATGGAACCATGATACGGTAATCACAGTCAGTTCTCACAGTGATGGTGGTGAGTGTGATTCTTTGACATGAAATTACTACACTCAACACATGTCGTTGGGTACACTTTGACATCATCAAACACAGTCCTGAAACATGGGTTGTTATGAAGGTGATGATTAGGTGGTTTTGACACATGGGGCTTTTGAGGGGTGAGGGATAGATATGGGATTTGTCCCTCCTGAGGGAGTTTGATCTCCATGGCCACTTGATGAGTAGGATTGAGATAGGCATGCACACACATGTGTGAATCAGTATGTGATATTGATGTCATACATATCTCCTCCAATCTACTCTGAGATCAAGAAAGTGAATGAACGTTGACAGGATGATTGTTCCATGCCTTGAGTTCATTCGCGATATCAGTGACAAAGGAATTATACATTCACTGTAACACCATTCACAGATTGTAGGATTGAAAGTTGTTCTCCAACTTTATATTTTACTTGGGTAGCACTGATGTGCGACTAGGAACCACTCTTTGCTTGTGAAGTCATAAGTGTTATGAACTTTCACTGCCAACGTGAAATGGGCCTGCAGGGTCACACACATAGGATTTAACATGGAAGATGAGTTTATCCACACACGATGTTTAGATTGATTGCTAAAGGAGTTTAGTAGTTCAATTAAACACTCAATCAATTGATAGCTCAATATCATAGTGTTCAAGGTGTTGGACTGATTGATTAGAGTATCATATTGATTGAAACTACAATTGACTGATTCTGCGTAGTATGCACTCCCAACCGATCGACTCATGTGATGAACCAATCGACTCAGGTTGGTGAACCGATCGGCTCATGTGATGAACCGATCAGCTCAGGACAGGCTGAACCGACCGATTCAAGGGTTGAACCGATCGGCTCAACTGGTCCAAACGAGCAAGTTGGGAAAGTAGGTTGGCAAGAAATTTCTCTTCATTTCACTTTTCCAATTTGATTGGAACAAGGATTGGTATTTGGATCAATTCAAAATGAAAGAGGAAAAGTCAATCAGGAACTGACCAGGGCAGTGAACCGACCGGTTCAGAAGTGAATCGATCGACTCAGGTGCCCCAACCGATCGGTTCAGGTGTGAACTGATCGGCTCAGGTCCCCAACCGACCAGTTCATGCATGAAACGATCAGTTCAGCTAGGGTAGTTGATTGTTTTGTGAAAAAACCGTGAACCATTCTACTCCTACTTTAATCCCGCATTGCCCGACGTAGAGAACCCTGTCCCATGACCCTCCTATATATATAGGGGTACTGGGGGATTCTCAAGTACAACTCAGAACACCAGTTGCTCTGTAAAGTTGTCGTTCTCTCTAGTTGTGGTAACCAGGAGAGCTTGAGCAAGTGCTACTCAATAAGGGAGGCACAACAAGGGAAAGACAATTGTAGAAAGGCGACTGGTGGTAGGAGAGTGTGTCAGTGACTAGTACGCCGACAGGAGGGTACAACTCCTTTCAGTGCCTTGTGCGATAAGGCGATCGAAGTTCCAGGTGGTCCATGTGGACTACTACAGAGGCGGGAGACTTCTTCCGCTCAGAGGATAGCTGTCAATCCTAACAGTCTCAGTGAGACCAGGAGCTGCACAGACACCATCCAAGACTGGAGGTGAAGACCACACTAGCTGCAAGGTAATGTCACCGAGAAAGCCTCAGGACAAGGTATGCCTCTACAAACCATCCTTCCTACTGTATAGACGTTGACGCGATTCCTTTATTCTGGGTTCGGGGAGAAGATTTTTTTTTGTTTCCACTGCCTTCTCTGCCTCCCCTAAAACCCAAAAGTGGTATCAGAGCCACGTCAACTGCTCTATACTTTAGGATTATCAATGTGATCGATTTTGGTTTGTCACCTTTATTTATTGCATATGATGCGAATAAAATTGGCTTTATGCATGTCCAATCCTAAATCCACAAATCCCAATATACATATATGATATGTAATATGAATTCACTCGATACGCGTCACCCTTAAACGAGTTTTGTGGTGGATGTATAGCATGGTTATGGACAATAAACCCTATGTCTGTATATGGTTGAGTGTGGTTGCTTGCATCTCGGTCTGTGCACCAATTCTCTATCTCTTATTCCTGATGTAACTCGAGATAACTCGAGATTTCTTTCCTACCTTTGTTCCCCCTGAATGTAACTCGGGGTTTCTCAAATAAAATGTAAATAGGATAGAACTTTTATTTCCTATTATGTCAAAGAACGGTAGACAACCTGACGATGACTGAGACGATCGGTTCAAGGCGTGAACTGATCAGTTGGTGTTCCAGACAATCGGTTCG
Organism: Alisma plantago-aquatica; assembly: GCA_963693085.1. Classification (NCBI taxonomy): domain Eukaryota; kingdom Viridiplantae; phylum Streptophyta; class Magnoliopsida; order Alismatales; family Alismataceae; genus Alisma; species Alisma plantago-aquatica. Next base: position 160,280,746 of record OY856410.1, read on the forward strand.
AGGAACAAGATGAGCAGGTGGTAGCCATGAGGAGATGCACGATGACTAGGCAAACTGATCGATTGGAGGATCCAACCGATCGGCTGGTGGCACCCAACCGACCGGCCTGATGGCGAGCCGATCAATCATGGAGATGAGTTGATCAAACCCAGAACGGCAAAGCACATAGTTCATCTTGTACAGGTGGCATGTGATATGGACCTAGATGACCGTGATTCCTCTTGGATCGAGGAATCACATTAGGATGGCCATAATCATTGCTTTTATCGTTTCACATGTTTTCTGTGGGATATAGCATGTATATGATACATACTATATATTGTGGTGATTGGATATGTATATGTACCTATAAAACCAAATCCCTCATTAAATATTAAAAGTTTAGATGCCTTCCAAATGCAACACATGTGAAAAGCTTGGTCGACCAAGTGTGGGCACGCCCTAGCGTGGTGCACCGTCTATCTCGTGGAAGCGTGAAGGATGAATATGTGGGTCTGCCCTAGTAAGATGCATATTCATCGTGTTGGCTTTGGGTCGGACTTAACAAGGTGACCTAGATAGGATCTAGCACCTTGAGGCATGGAGGTGATCATGGCAAGGAGTTGCATATGACATCTTTCAAGAGTTGCATATGATGCAATTGGGAAGAGTTGCCTACCAGGAAGATCTAAGTTGTGGGTGACAGCCCTAGCCGGTCCATGACTTAGAGGATTTCAGGATCTTGCCCACTAGAAGATTGTATGCTGCAATCTTCCGAATTGATGGCGAGGGCTATCAATTTGAACAAAAATAGTGGGAGCGATAATTAATTAAATTCCTAATTATATCATAAAACCTTTTCAAATCAATCAAGTCAAAAAGGAGTTTTTGGACTAAAATGCATATATTTCCTTTTATACAATAAAGGGCTAATCAACAATAATCACTTTATTTGCGATCGGTCCTTGAGACCAGAAAACTAATGGGAATAATTTCCATGACTGATTAGGACATTGAGAAGTGTTCTCAATCGAAGAGCGAAATCTCTAAGTCCTAGTTATACCAGAACCAGACGAACTCGATCCCACCACACCAATGGCTGAAAGTATGCTTATGGAAGCATACTGAGGATGCCATTTATGTGGAGTGCTTAATGTTGTGTTCTCTAAACTATGAGTTGCAGAGACAACATGAGACATATGATGTCTCCAAGACACTATCCTAGTATGTCATGACAGAAGAAGATCCAATAGGTATTCACACACTCAATGTGATTGGGTATGACTAGACTGGGATTTCCTCTGAGCCAACAGTTGGCTACTGGTATGATACTGCAAATGTTGCGAGAATCATACAGTTCATGATGAACTACAACATGAACAACTTTGACAAGCGTTAACAGAGTTGTTGGACATGTTGAGGATAATAGAGGCAAAGATGAAGAAAGACAAACCCTAATCTTTAATGTGATCGATGAAGGGTAAGTCTCAAAGGCAAGGACAAGGGCAAAACAAAGAAGCGTTCTGATGCTAGCCAACAATCCAAGCCATCTTTAGCCTTGAGGAACAGATGAAGAAGGACAAGCCTAAATCTGTGATGATGATCAGCAACAAGAAAGGCAAGTCTAAGCGCAAGGGCAAGGGCAAGGCTAAGAATGGTTCTGATACTAGCCAGCAACCCAAGTAATCTTCAACCCTCAAGGCATATGGGAGGGTGAACGAGGGAATTTCCCTCTATATCAGGAAGAACAAAAGAAGAAGAAGGAGGGAATGGATATCTCCACCTAAGGTATCATAAAATGAACTGCTTATGAGGTATATGATACCAAGATGGAGATCGGACATATATGATATGTAAGATCTACAAAGAAATTATGGCCTTTATAAAAGGACCAAGAAAGGAGTACCCATCATTGGAGCAAGTGTTACTGGCATAGATAGGAGTACCTTTTAGTTTATTTCAGCCTATAGGGCACGAAATAGAGTTGAGAACTACTGTTTCAATTTGCCAATAGAAACACTTTATTGTTGCATCTTATAGTGACAAGATGACTATCAATATAGTTGATGTTTCAAAGATATGATCTTTGTGGCAATGCCTTGTTTATCTTATGGTACTTGGTATGCATAAGATAAAATGATATCTAAAAGTTATTGATAACTCAAACAATGAATTAGCATCATCATGAGAAATTCATTTCTAGTTTCCATATGATGGATAAATCTGGACTCTTTTGGTTAGAGAACCAGTAAGAGACATGAATCTCTTGAACATGATAAATCGATCTTCACTAGTGGTAGTGGGAGAATGATTATCCTATTAGGTATAATACATGTGATGTATTTACATACCTATTGGAGAAAATGCTAATACTTCAAATAGTGTTTAGAGAAATACCAATATGAATATCTTGAAGTGTTCAAGAATATCATAGATGAAGTACAAATTTGGTAAATTGTTAATTCTTGATGAGATCAATGAATGAAATACTTGAACCAAATGCTTGAGATCCTTATGAGTGATTATGATAGTGTATCATAGTGAGCTCGTTGTTAAGGCATGGTGATGTCTAAATCAAAAGGAGTCTTACTATAAGGAGTTAGAGGATGATTATCAAATAACTAAGTTTTTCTTAAATAAAGAATACCCTACACTGATAAAGGATATTAAGAATCACAAAGTGTTGTGAGTTCTCAAATTCCTTAATAGATACACCTCAAATATCTATATGATGAGTTGGTCATATGATGAGTCAACAATCTAGATGATATTGAGGAACTGGATTTTGAGTTATGGTTTATGACCATTACATCCTAAATGACTTCCATGTGAACCATAAGGTATGACCTTGATAGTAGCACCCATTGTGATGAAATACATAAGTGCAAATGAGTCTTAAGCATTAAGACACATGGATAACATTTTGAGAAGGATGATGTTTGTTGATTGAACCTTAATGATTAATACATTTGCATATGGATACTAAAAATGCATTCCTATGAGGAATAAAACAAGGATGTGTATGTGACACAACCTATAAGGTTTATGAATCCATTAATGCAAATGAAGTCTATAAGTTACAATGGACTAATCAATGTGATTGATTGAGTACAAGTAACTCAAAACTGGATCTTTACTTTGATAATATAGTCAAAGGGTTTGACTGATATGACAAAGATAAAGAAGGGATCTGTGATTTAGTGGGAGCGTATTCACATTCCACATGTTGATGTGAAATAGAAATGTTCTAGAATGGAAATACAAAGTGGAAATTATCTTTAAGGAAGATAGAGACGTTTACTATGTGATAGGAATAGAGATCTATTGAGATAGTTCTCAAAAAACCTCTTGACCTGAAAAGAGAAAGCATACATTGGCAATCTATACTGAAGGGTTCAGTGTGCATAGATTCAATGGGAGAAAACTTGTCCATGTTACATCGAGTTTGTAACATCCCTGACCTGGGTTATGCCTTAACCCTAGATGTTTTGCTTAATAAAGTTAATTATATGCTTTCTCTTATCTCTTAAAAAGTAACTAAGGCTCAAGAGGAACTTATGTTTCATTTTAGTCTTTTTTGAATAATGTTGAAATATTGTTTTTCTTATTTTGGACTAAAGTGTAAATTACCCAAGTTGAGGGGTTAACTTGCAAATTTTACAAGGTAAAATGTTCCTTAGATGTTGAAGCATCATAAGAATGAAAATGATGTAGAGGTATGGCTTGTAGAAGCCTGAGTACCAAGAAAGAGCCTATTGAGCAATGTTTGTGCATTAAAACCTAGTTTTTGTGTAATGTGCAATTTACCCAAAACCCAAGGTTCAATATGCAAAATGTCACTCCTAGAGAGTCCCTAATGTTTCTTGGAATCATGTAGAGAAAATAAAATGAGAGGGGCATCTCATTTGAATCACTTTGTAGGAGAGAGAATCTTGATATTAAAATAATCAAGATTTAAGCATAATTGGAAACATAATCCAATTCAATGCAAAAATAAATATATTAATGGGAGTGCCCTTCAACCAAATATGTGAAGGTTGAATTTGGATAAGAGTGAACGTACTTGTGCCTTGCAAAAGCAATGAAATATCCTGAGTGAGTGGAGAGCCCACTCACATTAGTTAACTAAAAAGTAATATCCACTAAAAATGGGATATTAGTATTATATGAATTAAGGTGCTTAATTGCTTTTCCTTTAATTCATGGATAATGAAGAGGATTTCGAAGGTGGGGAAGTTGGCTTTTCATGCAAGGATTTGAGGGGGAGATGTGGCACCAATTTTGGGAGTTAAAGGATTTTTATATCACTTTCTCTCTCATTGAAATTCCCTTATAAACACTTCATTTTCCAACCACTTGAAGACTCGTTTTCGGATTTTCTTTCTCTCCTTGCTTTGGTTGAACACAAGGGAGCTTAGGAGCAATAGGAGGACGTGCCCCAACCTGTAGGTAAGCTCCTTAATCATCTTCAACCTTGATTCCATGGTGGAAATCAAAAATCAATGCTTGATTTCTTCTTTTCTCCATTCAATCTTTAACCCTAGCCATTTGTTTTCACTCAAAAGCTTGAGGACGGACCTTGGGAGGTTGGGAAAGCTTCATTCACCATTAGAGACATGGATATTGAAGCTTGGATGCAACTTTGAAGGTGGGTTATATAACTTGAACCCTTAAATGTCATTATTTCTTGCAATTTATTCATTTATGTATTGAACCTTTCTACTCTCTCGATTTCCTATTGATTAGTTGTTGAAATCATCATAAGAATCACAACTGATTTTCGAAGGCTTGAAGCTTGAATATGATGATGTCATCTTAAGCATTCACCTCAACAAAGGAAGGGGCAATCAATTTTCAAAACTGGTTGAGCTATTTTGTTTTCAAAACCAATTGAGTTGATTCAGTTTTAAGACCGAATGTGCAATTGAATTCAAGACCAAATGGACAATTGAATTCAATATCAAATTGGTAAGTTGAACTCAAGACCGAATGGGTAATTTACTTCAAACCGAATGGGTAATTTAGTACAAGACCGAATGGGTAATTAATTACAAGATCGAATGGGTGATTGAGTCCAAAACCGAATGGGTAATGGATCTCAAGATCGAATGGGTAAATTGATCTTCAAAACCATTTGAGGTTATTTGCTGATGAGAAAGATGATAATCCAATGGTTCCAATTAATTGAAATTTAAAAGGATCCATGTATGTATGATCCATCAATTGCAAGCACTAATCGATTGAATTAATTGAAACCCTAGTTGAGGGAATTGATTTCAAGGTTGTTTGACCCAAACGATCTCAAAAACGTTTGGAGGTCAAATGGTCTCAAGACCCATTTGGAGGTCAATGGTTGATTGTAGTGGTTGGTTGGAGATCCAAGGACTAAAATCTAATGTGCTTTCAATAGTTCAATTGATGGTCGATTCCAATGTTGAAGGATCCATTAATTGCAAACCCTAGACCTAATAGATTGAATTCGGTTTCAAGACCGAATGGAGGCCAAGTACCTCAAGACCGAATGGAGGTCAAGTACCTCAAGACCGAATGGAGGTCAAGCACCTCAAAACCGAATGGATGTTAAGTACCTAAAGACCGAATGAAGGTCAACTACCTCAAAACCGAATGGAGGTCAAGCACCTCAAGACCCTTTGAAGGTTCAAAAGTAACAAAGTCGTTTGGAAATTTAATAGTTTCAAAGTTATGAAAGACCAATTAATCCCTTGATTGATTAATAACATATATCCAAGTTAAATCCATTGGTTGTACCTCTAAAGTACTTAGATGATTAGTACCTCTAGAGTGGTTAACCTTTGATGCTTATGGAAGCAATGACTTAATACATCGTGTCAACTCTTCATTCAAGTTGATTCAATCAAATCAAGATTAAAGTAAATAACCTCCTAGAGGGAAGGAGAGAGAGGAAACTTATACATGAGTGAGAATCATGTAGTGAATTATCCTCAACACTTTCAACATAAATAAAATATGTAATTAGGGTTTGATCCATGATGATGAGAGCACGAAACCCTAAACGAGAAGGTTGATGAACCCTAACCTTAATTTAGGACAAAGCTACTGGCGGAGAGTTATAACTCTCGCTGGGACAATTATAACAAAGCTTTTGGCAGAGAGTTATAACTCTCGCTGGGACAATGATTCAATTGTCTCACCCCCGTGGGATTCAACTTTTTAGGTAGACACCGAGGACGAAGGAATCCATCTAGAGATGAGCAACAACAGCAGCAACAACACCAGGGGCAGTAGTGAATCTCAGGTGGAGATACTGACTGTCAAGTCTTATAGATAGTAGGTCCTATGTGTCGTCTCTATACTCTCAGGTCCTAGGAGTCAGTAGATCTGAGGTTTTTGTCTTAATGCCTCGAGATTTTTGTATCTTGCCTATACAGGTAACAGGGCAATGGATGTATGTAATCACTCGAGATGTGAATTCATAGAGATGTAATGTCAAACCATGTTGTAAACAGTTCATCTTGTTTTCTTATAAAAGAGTTTTATGGTTTAAAGATCTCTTTCCAAAAAGTTTTAAATATTTAGTGATTTTGATAATTCCACTATTAGTTAATCACTTCTGCTGAGTTTACATCGTGATTTAGCGATTCGGTCGCCACAATTTAGTGGGTGATAAGATAAGAAATCCTAATTTAGGGTAATATAATGAAACTCCCTAATTTAAGAGGATGCTTCATGAAACCCTAATTTTGGGTAAAGTTACATAAAACCCTAATTAAGGGTGATGTCATGTGAAACCCTAATGCAGTGATGACATGTGAAACCCTAACTAAGGGTGATGTCATGTGAAACCCTAATTAAGGGTGATGTCATATGAAACCTTAACTAAGGGTGATGTCATGTGAAACCCTAATTAAGGGTGATGTCATGTGAAACCCTAATGCAATGATGACATGTGAAACCCTAACTAAGGGTGATGTTATGTGAAACCCTAATTAAGGGTGATGTCATATGAAACCTTAACTAAGGGTGATGTCATGTGAAACCCTAATTAAGGGTGATGTCATGTGAAACCCTAAGTAAGGGTGATGTCATGTGAAACCCTAGTGCAGACATGTGATGTGAAACTCAATCCAATGTGATGCTAAGTAATGTTATATGAAACCCTAATCCTGATATAGGATAAAGGTATGTGAAACCCTAATCTTGGGTTATAGTGCATGAAACCCTAATGCTGGGCAATATGATGATAAACCATAACCCTAATTTGGGTAATGGGATGAGTATTCCTAATTGATATGAATTGGGAAATTCTATTCCATAATGAGGGAATAGTGATGCTACTCTTACATTGCATAGTATTGATATGTAATTAATATAATTGTTATCATGTGTACTAATCATGCATGTATCATGAGATGTTGAACATAGCAATGTATGAGCTATGATGTTTTATTACTGAAATTGTTTTATGGGCCTTGTGAGCCATAATATGTTGTGTTGCCTAGTAAGAGGTAACAAGAAATTAAATGGGCTTTAAGAGCCATGTGAGATGCCTGTATTGCAAGTATCATGTTTACCTTGGTCAGATGACCTGAAGGTGTTGGTTACCTGATAAGTGGTAACAAGTGTTCTTGATGAATTGAGGGTTTGAATACCCATATTATGATAAGATGTTAAGGGATGAGAATACCCCTGATATGACAAGGGATTGAGATCCCAATGTTTCATAAAGCTTTGAAAAGTACTTGATAGAAGTATTACATTTTCTTTGTAGCATTTGTTATAATAAATTATGTTTGAAAACCTAACTGATGCTAAAAGAATATAGTAATGTACTTAATTAATCAAGTGAAATCTTATCATGTAGAGCCCTGACCATAGATCCATCATCGTCAGTAGTTTGGTAATGGTGAAATAGGTTTTCCTACGGGAACTCCTGGAGGGCATACTGTTGAGTATGTGGGGGTTATGGGTGCGATTATCCTTACGCCCTAATGGAGGAATTGATGTGAGATAAACATGAATTCTCTCAATCCTTCATTATATATGACGGGATGGATGTATCACTAATCTCCCGAATGCTGGGATGGATGTATCACTAATCTCCCAATGATGTTAATACCGGATCGATGTGAGATAAACATGAATTCTCTCGATTGCGAAGAGAGTACATCATGCCACTGTAACTCTATAGTGAAGTTGCCAGTATACCCTGGAAAGCTATTCAGTAGAAACACAAAATGTCCTGCATTTTGGTCCTCACACTGACTGAGGAAGATGAGGTCATGGGAATCTGACTCTTCCATTGATCTATGTATGGTACCGATTTCGATTTTGCAATGGTCGGTTGGAGCATGAGTGGTATACCTCATCTCATCAAGGTTTAAGTATGATTGTAAAATGTAATCATCCGTGTAGTGTATTTGCTTAAGGTTGAAATACGAGAATTACCGGTTGATGATATCCTGCTTAGTATATCCTTATTGGATAAATGTTATACATGTTCTTCATATTCCTTATTGGATAAATGACATACTGCTTTATCAAGTTACAAGCTGAAATACTTTGAAGAAGAACATTGCTCTAATATGTTTAGATAATTGAATTATCTGCTGTTGAATACATATAATTCTTCTGTTCAGTTTTACTCTAATAAACTGCAATAATAATATTTCTGGCGGAGAGTTATATCTCTCGCTGGTGCAATTTCAATTGTCTCACCCCCCGTGGGATCCAAATTTTTAGGTAGACGCAGAAGAAGAGGCAGAAACCCTACAATAAGGGAAGAGCAGCAGCAACAACAGCAGGGACATCAATGACATCCAGGTGGAGACACTGGTTGTCAGGCTTTGTATATAGAGTCCTATGTGTCGTCTCTGTACTCTCAGGTCCTCAAAGTCAGTAGTTAGTCTTAATGAACCGATCTGAGATTTTGGCTTGATGCCTCGAGGTTCTTATGATGCATATGTACAGTTCTAACAAGGCAGTTGATGTATGTAATCCTTGAGAAGGAATGGTACAAGACATGTACTTATGAACCAGAATGTAATTGAATTACTTTGGTTCTTTTTGAAAGAGTTTTCCAGTGTACGGACCTCTTTGAAAATGGTTTTAATTTTTAGTGATTTTTAGTAATCCCGCTGCTTATGTGTATTTCCACAATAAATTTCACTGTGATGATCTGATTTGGTGTCGGGTCATCTCAGAGTTAGTATCCCAAGGCCAAGTGTCCAATTATTATGAAGAAAGGGAACACTAAGAATAGATATGGATCTATCATGTATGTAATCATCCCATTATCTTGCATGTATGGTCAT